>OZ026598.1:12425815-12430815 GCA_964020085.1 Micromussa lordhowensis | reverse complement strand
TCTTTTAGTATTTTTTCCTCTGCTCTCTTATCTTCCTTTTCTTGTTCTGCTCTCTCTATTTTTTTTCATTGCGTGATTTTAAGGCCGTGATTTTAAGGCCGTTGGAGCTGTGAAATCAGAGTGCATATGGCTGTTTTGGTGCAAAGTCTTAACACTGTTTCATAAATTAGGCCTATAAATTATGTCATATATACATGTATTATCAAATTAATCTGATAAACCCTCACTTCTTCTTCATTCATTCTTTTCCCACCTTTCTATTTTATATACTTTTTCCTAATTTTCTATTTATAATTACTTTATTAGTAAAATGCTTGTAATTAGATCTTGATAGACTAGCACTAGCTATCTGCGGGCCAGTCTAACAGTAAAAATGTCTATTGGAATGAAAATAAGGATTGATTAAAATCACGGTAACACTATGACACTACCCCACAAACTTATGTATCAGCAATACTCTATCAGCTATTTTTATCTTGTAAAACAGAAACAGAATTGGTCAATGTCTTTCAATCCAGTTGAAGGTCCTTCAACAATGTCCAAAACTGCATAACAGTGTTCTCTCAAGTTTCCTCAAGGAACTTCCGAGGTGGTTTTTGGATGCACCTAGGTTGGCACAGATGAGGACGAGTAGGAGCAGTGGTAGGGGGTGGCTCCTTAGGTCCAGAATCCGAGTCGAACTGTTTGCTGCTCTAGTGCCCTGGCTAGAACAGCTCCTGAGCTGAAAGGAATCACTTTGAAGTCCTACTATCATCAAGCTGAACATGGTAGAATGTAGGGCAGTCAGCTCTACCACTGTTCCAGACTGTCACTTCTGACTGGACAAATGGTCCTCTTGCCAATACAGTGATACAAACATCTATGACCTGGTACCTCGTTGAACCTGATTGGTGCAATGAAGACAAAAACAACCACAGAAACAACCTGCAATACTTTGTGCAGCCTCTTTGTGAGATATCGCCTCTCAGCCTCAATAGTCAGCGACAATGTATATAGAGAATTCCTGCAGCAAAATTGTATTACAAGACAATAATATACAATATAATACAATATTCAGAGAATATTGTTGTTCTCCAGCTACCATCTATCATCTAATGGTTTGGCAGAAAAGATTGCCCAGATCTCTAAGTATGCTGTAGATTCATCAGCAGCTGATACTGCCTGTTAGAACTTATGAGCGTGACATTAGTGCGTGACCTGACATTACGTATGCACGCTTGAGTAGCCTTATGGTCTACGCAACCTTGTGCTTCGGTATAGTCGATCGTTGCTTAGTTTGCGTTGTTGTTTTATGTACAGTCCAAGAGTTATAGGGTTGATTAAAGAGTTGACATTGGACATTGGAGCGGATCTTATAACATTTCCCAACATTGATCACTATGAGCCGGACATGAACTAGAGGAAATCCTGCAATCCTGAAATCCTGAAAACCTTTGAAGGTGAGAAATTCTTCTCTCTACTGTTTTATGGCCAGCGGGAAAAAGAACGGAAAGAAGACTACATTGCAAGTGTCTGTCAAGTCTACAAGCGATGAAACCTCAACAATGTCCTCGGAACTTACAAAGACGAAAGCCTTCAGAACTGGACATCGAAATTCCACCGAAAGGAAAGTGGAGAGTGCGAACGAGATTCTTAATTCTTTGAGCGAAGACCCGTCGAGTGGTTCAAAACAATGAGTGACTCTAATCCTTTCAAGTCCTCTCTAAAGGAAAAGTTGGACGTTATTCAGGGAATGGATAAGGAGATTCTCGAATTATCAACGGAGGAAGAAATTGTCAGCGAAATTCAAGAAACTGACCAATTCTGTAGTCACGTCGAATTGGTTCTTGCCAGATTAGATGAAGCGCTGGCCGCCATTGCTCCTAAAATAGAAGCCAGCTCGCACATGTCAAAGGAGCCGACGAACTAGCATGAGCAGTCGGTTAGCCATGTGAATATTCTTTCTGGTGATTTGCCTCAAAGTCAAGTGCATGATGTAGGCCCTCAAGTTAAACTCCCAAAGTTAGTCCTTAAGAGATTCAATGGAGATATCACAAAGTGGTGTTCATTCTGGGACACATTTGAGGCAGCAATACATAAGAACTCTAAGCTAGCGGCTGTTGACAAATTTAATTATCTTAACTCTCTCCTTGAGAAAACCGCTTCTGAGGCAATTGCAGGTCTTGCCATTACAACTGCAAATTATGAAGAGGCCATTACTATTTTGAAGACCAGATTTGGCAAAAAACAGATGATTGTAAACAAACACATGGATGACCTCATCAACATGGCATCTGTTTATTCTAATCATGATCTAAAGGGCATGAGACAGCTCTATGACTTAGTAGAGGTTCATGTACGTGGTCTTAAGGCCCTTGGAGTACCATCAGAATCCCATGGTAGCTTGCTTTCATCTGTTTTGATGAACAAGGTACCACAAGAAGTACGTTTGATCATTAGCAGAGAGGTCAAGGGGGGAGACTGGGAATTAGACCGGCTGTTGGCAGTTATGCATCAAGAATTGGAAGCAAGGGAGAGAGCTGCACAGGGAAATAATCACAATCCACAGCCAGACCCACCATTCCGAAGGAACGAACAGCATTGGAAAGGCCCACCCTCTGCCTCATCACTTTTTTCTAAGTCAGATAGCAAGCCAACTTGTACCTACTGCAAGAAATCTCATTCATCTAATAGCTGTGAGACCGTGTTTAATGCTCAAGCCCGAAGAGATATTCTAAAGAAGACCGGAAGATGTTATGTGTGCCTCAGGAAGGACCATCTGAGCCGAGAATGCAAATCTAATGTGAAATGTTTCACATGTGGTGGCCGACATCATGTCAGCATCTGTGAAAGGAACCTGTTGAAAACTGGAATAAAGGAACAATGTGCAAAACCCCAGCAAAGGGAGGATGTACAGCTAGAAGATCAGCCGAAACCCGATCACTCCCAAGTAGCCATGTTCATTAGCTCTGCGACACCAATCCTTCTACAGACAGCTCGGAGAAAGGTGTGAAGGCTAGAATAATTCTTGACAGTGGGAGTCAGCGATCGTACATCACAAAACCTTTAAAGGACGAGCTAAGTTTACCAGTCAAATGTCAAGAGACAATGCTAATCAAAACCTTTGGGTCCCAAGACGAGAAATTACAGATTTGTGATGCTGTGTGTCGTGGTGTTAAACTACCTGATGGAACAGACATGAAGATATCAGCCTATTCTGTGCCATTCATCTGTGAACCACTGACTGGTCAGACAGTAGCCCTGGCAAGGAACATGTACAAGCACCTAACGGAATTCACCTTGCCGATTACTCAACAGGAGCAGAGCCAGCAGAAGTGGACATACTTATTGGATCAGATCAATATTGGCATACATACATACATATAACTTCATCAAAGTTCAGGCTTCTGGAGTAATCATCGTTTTATTGCGACAGTTCTGTTTCGTATGGCCCAAATTATAAGGACCACACTCATCAGGCAACTTTAATGAGTGTGGTCCTTATAATTTGGGCCATACAAAACAGAACTGTCGCAATAAAACGATGATTACTCCAGAAGCCTGAACTTTGATGAAGTTATATTCAATGCTCCTCAACTAAATGAGTTGAGCGCTCTACGAAATACATTCTACTCAAGAAAACAAGAATTTACATACATACATACATACATACACTTTATTTATACACGGTAAAAACATCAGTTACAAGATAATTTTTTAAAAAATAAAACTGTTTTACATGTTTGCCGTGTGGGAGTACGAGGTGGACAATTGGTGATCTATCCTATTTCTGAAATTAGTATAGGATCTAATGGCTCTGACGTCAGATGGAAGGCTATTCCACGAATGTGCTCCACTATAGGAGAAGCTACGTTTCAAAAAATCGGTACGGGGCTTAGGTAGAGCCAATTTGTTATCACCATTCCTAAGGCTATAGCCCGTGCTGAAGGGCTGAAATAGGCCTTTAAGGTACTCTGGAGACTGATCATTTAAAATTTTAAACATCAATTTCAAGTTTTTCTTTTTTCTTCTGGTACAGAGATTATCCCATCCCAACTTACTGCGAAGGGCAGTAGCGCTAGAATAGTAATCAGACTTTGTTATAACCCGAATGGCGCGATTTTGTAGTTTTTGTAATTTGTCGGCTAACTCATTGCTGAGACCGTCCCACACAGGGCAGCAATAATCAAAATATGGCTCAATAAGAGCTCTATATAGCAACTCATGACAGGAGAAGTGAGGAGAGGAGAAGAGGAGAAAGTGGTCCAACAGCCTTACACACAAGGTTGGGTTGGGTTTTATCTGGCCCAATAGAGCGCTCAATGTGTGACAGTGATCCATCTGTGAACCTGGTATCCAGCACCCATGTCCTAAGATTTTATAAATCTCTGGAGTATGAGAGGATTGTCACTCTTTGGTAAGGTTACTATCATTAAAACCTTTCTGATTCCAAAAATGTTATACGTATCGTCGGAGGATGGAAAGGATGATTTACAAATTTTTGTGGAAGGGTCCAGATAAAGTTACAAGGAATTCAGTGATAAATACGTTAGAACAAGGAGGTTTGAATTTAACTGATATTGAGACGCAGATCAAAGCTCTGAGGTTATCTTGGATCCCCCGCATCCCAACCTCTGCACAACGACCATACTGGAGAGCTAAAACGATTCTGGGACTTTGAGTCATTGGGAATAACAAGTCCTGAACAGTCAGTTCATAGTCAGCATCTCCTTTGAGCATGGAAGGTATGAAGTACGTCTACCATGGAGGGACGTTCACCCAGTTCTACCAGACAACTATGAGACCAGCCACAAACGCCTGATGAGTCTGTTGAACCGCCTGAGGCAAGAACCACAAGTATTGCTAGAATATGATACCATGATCAGAGACCAGATTGAAAGGGGGACTGTGGAGAAAGTCAGTGAACCAGCCTCTGGTGAAGTTGGAAGGGTTCACTACTGAAGAAGGCAGTAATGCCGAAACGTCGGTTTATTTATACCGCCATTTAGCGTCCTTTGAAC
>OZ026598.1:12355815-12420815 GCA_964020085.1 Micromussa lordhowensis | reverse complement strand
TGCGTTGTTGTTTTATGTACAGAGTTATAGGGTTGATTAAAAAATCGTTTTAGATATTTAACTTTTTGACTGAATGTCTTGCAGACGGCTGTGATCTGAGGCTGCCATGATAGTTTAGAGTCAATGACTACCCCTAGGCAGATACTTGTGTTAACATAGCTTAGGGTCTTATTACCAAAGAAGACAGGTTTCAAGGGGCCAATAATTACCATGACTTCTGATTTGCCACTGTGAATAGTTAACTGATTATTTCTACACCAGTTGTGTACATCCCTCAGTATGCGATTCAGTCCATCGCACACTGCATCAACTGAGGGGCCTATGTAAAATAGTGTTGTATCATCTGCATACATATCTATTTCCCCTTCCTTGATCTGATCTGGTAGGTCATTTACATAGAACGAGAATAGCCTTGGGCCCAGGAGAGATCCCTGTGGGATCCCACAGTTCACAGCATTAAGTTCCGATTTGCATCCATTGACAACAGCAGATTGTTTACGGTCTTTAAGATGTCTCTTATCCACTCAAGGGCAGAGCCACTGATGCCCAAGGCTTGAAGCTTTAGATTGGTTATTGAGTGTGAGACACAATAAACACAACACTCCACTTCTCCGTCAGGTATGTCAGCAGTCCTTCTGTAGATTTTCCTTCAATAAATCCCCATTGATTCTCATTGCAGAGGCCACATTCCTTGGTAAAGCTATCGATATTTCGGCATACAGTTGCCTCCAATATTTTGCTCGGAATACTTAGCAGTTGAAGTGGTCTATATTTGCTTTTATCAGTAGAGTCGCCTTTCTTAAAAACAATGTGCATTCGTGATATATTCCATGAGGAAGGTATCCTTGACTGTTCAAGGCTAAATTTAAATAATGGTAAGAGACCTCTGATAATGGACGATTCTCCGCATAATTTGAGGTCTCTAGGAGAGACACTATCGGGACCTGTTGCCTCTCTTGGGTTGATAGTTGATATGCCCTTGAGGATCATAGGCTAGTGCGGTATAAAGTCAGAGCATGTGGGGGAAATCCTATAAACATGATGTATCTCTGAGTGATTCTGTGTTGGTTGAAGCTATTACAAGTAAAGTTATAAAACCTTATGGTATTCTTGGCTGCTGCTGAAAAGATATTAAAATAAAGCAACAAAAGAATAACTGATCACCTGTATCATCTAGGTAAATGTAACATTAGCGATTATATTGGTAGGATTAACTGTAAATTTTTTGGCCTTTGGACAAAAGAATTATTTCACGCAGTTCTTTTTTGTCCATTTGGTTCACGCTTTTCGGCTTATCAGTGGTATTCGTACTGGCGTGGTCTACGATAGCCTGGATGCTGGGTGTGAACAATGTGTACCATGACGTCTTACCATCTCTTTCGAAATTCTTGCCATCATGTTTTTTGTGCTTCTTTCTTTCAGAAAACTGCAGTTGCAATTGGTACACTTAAGCACTGGCGACTCTTGGCGCGATTAAACCTTTTTCTTGCACTGGATGCATGTGAAATAGTTTGATATTTCAGCGGTGAGGATGTCATCGCAGAGAACTTCAGCTTCTTGTAATTGATGTCCTGGATCCTCTTTCGCTTGTTGAACGGCTTGTGGCTGCAATTGACCAAGTTGTTGTGTGGAACGCAAAAACTTAGTTTCGGTAGTACAGGACAAGTATTTTTGGCCGTTATACTGTCGTACGCGGATGTTCTGTATTTCATAGTGGTGGCCATCTTGAGTAGTTTTTATTTGCTCATTCCACAACGTCAGAGGTATGGAGCCGTGGTCGTCAACTAGAGAGATCTGTAGCGTTGTAAGATTTGGCTTACTTTGTACTTGTTATGGTTTCTTTTTTCCAAACAGCAGAAGGCCACGGATGGTAACAAGCCGGTTTACTTTGATGTCAGCAACATCTCTTGTGGTAACTGTAGTTATGGCAGCTGTCTTGTTTTCTATTTTGTGAAGGAAAAGTCAACCTCTGTGTCTCGTGCGTCGTCAATCTCTGTGTTTTTATTCACCCAGATGACATCTTGTTCACTTTGATGAGGGACAAATTTTGTCACTTTGCAAGGTGAGCAGCTTTCAACCTTCCTTTCAACTTGTTGTTTGTGTTTTTTGGGGCTAAAAGCATATAGTCTTCGCCAAAGAATCATGTTTTTGGACGGTGAATGTAAAATATTCTGATCCTTTCGAAGAAATCATGTTCTTGCTTATGTTGTGTCCAATGACACAATTGGGAGATGAAGTTGTTGCTGGTGTGGGTGAAGTTGCGCTTGAAATAGGGACTGAACTAGCGACTGAAGTCGCTGCTGAAGGGGCGACTAAAGGGGCTGCTGAAGAGGCGAGTGAAGAAGCAGCTGAACTAGGGACGAAAAGAACTGCTGAAGCGACCGAAGGAGCAACTGATGAAGCAACTGAACAGACTGAAGAATCGGCTGAACTAACGACGAAAGGAACTGCTGAAAAAGCAGTTGTGACTGTGTTGGTCGGCCAACTTCCAGTGGAACGACGTGTTTGCTTGGAATCTAAATGCTAAATTAATTCTGTTAACACAAGAAATTTGATTGTAAAAACGCAACAATAACGATACATACCAGCAGTTTTTCTTTGCGTTTGTTGTGCCATTTGAATAAGTCTTATAAAAAGGAGCAACTTGAATGTACTGCATTTAGGTACTTGCTACGTACTACATTTTGTGTGTTTACTTAAGGCATTGGGCGTAAAAGCCACGTGACTTACTTGCATCATACGTCAACTCACTCAGCAAAGAACGGGCCGCAATGCATACAATAACTATCACTGAACACAGCAATTTAACAAATTGACGTCAGTTTTTCATGTGTCTGTCTTGTTATTGATCATAAATTTCATCATCACATTGTCAAAGTAGCTTGGTCCCACGAGGCGATAGCCGAGTGGAATTTCTGCAGTTATCGTAAAAAACATTACTCAATTTTTGTTCTTTGTTTTTAAATGAGTAATGAGGATCTATTTTCATTCCTTGTTTTATGCCCAACATTTGAATGGTCAAACTGCACCCACACAATACCAGATGGTTTGTTTTGTTGAGTTAACTGTAAAACATTTTACAACATTTCCAGCACCATTGGTCATGCCATCGTCAGTTCTAATGTTTGCCACAAGTTCTGTTCTTTCACCTTCAGCAAGGCAAAGGCTTGAGGCAAACTGTTTTGTTTTTCTTGGATCACTGGGTATTTGTCTTAGTATTTTGTCTGTTAGTTCTGTAGAGTTTGCTCCAATAACACTATCTTGGGCTTTAATTCTGTACTTATTTCCCATAGCTGCATGATGAGCTCTTTCATTAAATTCATCCACTTTTGTATTTTGTATGAAGTGAGGAGCATCAATAGCTGTTATCGCAGTTATCAGCGGTTTTACAGGTTAACGAGGCGAAAGGGTCAAGTCTGCTTTGTATTGACCCTTTCGCCTCATTTGCGTGCATTTCTAAACAAAAAAACATTTGGTCACAGACTCAACTGCAATAACAGCTATTGGGTTGTTTATGTCTTCTGAAATGTCTTCTGAAACTCTCTCTTGGAGTTTTGCAATATCACTGGCCATGTGTTTGCATTCAAGCAAGCTATTGAGTAGTTCAGCAAACAACTTACTTTCTCTTTGATGCATAATTTCATCAAGTTCAAACATTAATTTTTAAAGTGCTTGTGCCACAGACTGGGGGCAAGAATTGCATAATCCAATTTTTTTACGTCTTAAAAAATAACAGGTTCTAATTGGAATAGATCTCCAATAGCAATAATACTCACACCTCCAAAGTCCTCTTTACACTCTTTGATATCTTTAAGGCTGTTATTGATCTGTATGACAAACATGCTAATTTCTACCCAGTCAGTGTAAAATGCAAACTGCAGACTGCAGACTGCAGACCAGGGGTAAAATGCAGACTGAGGGTAAAATAAAATATTAATAATAAAACACGAGTCATAAGGATAAAATAAAAGAGTGTTTATACCCATCATGTCAGCACTCATGCCTAACCCAGTAAAGTCATGTGGGCCTCAAGTCATGTGGCCCTAGACTGGAAACATGTTGAAAAGCGAGGATGACAATCTCATGGTAATTTTCGATAATTTGCTTTAAGAAAACGCATTCCAGTTTACTGGAAAAAACTACCTCCAAACACATGGCGGGATCCGAAGTGGCAGTAGCTTTTGCCAACATCTTTATGGGAAAGGTAGAATGATGAATTTCAAACCTAAGCACACAAAAACCACTTGCCTGGATAAGGGGTCTCTATCTCTATCTGGAATATAAACAAAGACAAAGTCATGCAATTCATTGAACAAGCAAACAGCCACCATCCTACTATCAAGTTCACGGCTGAAGTATCTGACACAGAAACATCGTTACTCGACACAAATGTGGTGAAAGATTTGCAAAACAGTCTATATTGGATATAAAAACTCATTTCAAAGGTACTGAAACATTTCAGTACACGCATTTCTCAAGTTGCAACCCACCAGGGGTCAAAAAGGGCTTAGACTTCTCCGATCTAACTCCTCTGAAACAGCATTCAAAACTGCAATTGCACAATTTAAAACAAATCTCATTGAAAGAGGATACCCTGAAACTCTTGTTTCAGCAACTCTCGCAGAAATCACATTTGAGGAGAGAAAACCTGCCCTACAACAGAAACGTAAACAAAACATGCAAATCTTGCCTTTTGTCACACAATATCGTCCATCAGTTCCTAACTTAAAGCAAATACTAATGCACAATTGGCATTTAATTCATCGACAACCATTCCTTAGCAGAATATTCAAAGATTCCCCTATCTTCTCGTACAAAAGGATGTACTCAGCTCGTCCGAGCAAGACTTTAACCCAGCTATTACACGTGGATGGGAGTTGTGCAGGCCCAGGTCAACCCATTGTTTTTTATTGTTAATATTTTATTTTACCCTCAGTCTGCATTTTACCCCTGGTCTTAAGTCTGCAGTCTGCATTTTACCCTCAGTCTGCATTTTACCCCCGGTCTGCAGTCTGCAGTCTGCGTTTTACACTCAGTCTGACAGATTTCTTACCATTGATATTTCATCTACAAAAATCAATTTCACACCTCCAAATTGAGTTCTCAAGGTGTTCAGTCTACTTGAGTCAAGGTGTTTGTAATTCTTCAAAGACTGATTGGCAGGGACAGCAAGTGTACTATGAACAGTGTTTCTCTTAATGGTATAAGCAGCTTTTTCAGTTGGAGCTAACAGTATAACTTTTATTTGATGAAAATCATCACCAGCTCTGGTGTTATAATACTTAAGTGCTGCCTGATACAGTGCTTTTGTTAAATGTGATTTGCCGACACCAGCTCCTCCACTGACAAAGCAGTAGAAAGGGGTTTCTGAAGTTTTAATCACAAGCAAAATGTGATAAAAAATTCTTTTGTTCTTTATTTAATGTCTGCACCATTTGGCGATAGTCACAATCAGGCAATTCATTTAATAGCAGTGGTTCATTGTTGAATGATGAGAATGGAATGCCAAGATCACTTGAGAGATCATAGTTTTCATTGAAATCTGGATGTAAATCCTCAGTACCCTCAGCTTCATCTTGTAATTCAACATTTTCTGTGTTTAGAGCTATGGAATCAAAAGCATGTTCATCAGAATCAAAACTGTGTGAATGTTGTTCAATGTCACTTAGATCTTCACTACACAGAGCATATTTTCTAATTTTTGTGTCTATTTCTTCTTTCAGAAGAAGATAGCGTTCCTGATAGGAGGAACTGCTGCCTATTAAATCATTTCGCCATGCAGTAAAAAGCATAATAAGTTCACAGTAGTGTGGTTCTGGATGAGATTTTACATTGAACCAAACACTGCGAATAATTCTTGATTTTTAACGCTGCTTTGGTTTTTGCTGCTTTTCAATTTTCTTAGTCACTTCAGCACAATCTAATAGTTTGTCATCATTGTTTTCATCATCATCTAATGTTTCCAGCAAGAGATTATCTATATCAGTACTTTTTGACTTTTTGGTAAAAGGCTTTTGACTTGCTGAATCATACAATGCAGCCCAATCAGCTAGTGAAATATTTTCAAGGCTGGCAGGTCCTTGCATATACCTATTTAAGAGACCAGTAGAGTGAACTTCTTCTGAATCGTCGTCCATTTCTTCTATTTCATTCATCATTTTTAAGGGCTGCACTCTTTCCTTAAGAGGTGCAGTGCTAATAAAGATCACTTGTCTAGAGCATTTTCTCATTTGTAGCTGAAGAACTACATGTATGCAAACTGCTTCTTGAGCACTTATTTCCACAGTGTTTAAAAATTTGTTTCTAATGTCTCTTACTTGTTGCTTTATACTAGAATTTCCTTCTCTGGCTTCGTGACATGCTCTTTGTAAAAGCTGACTCATTCCTTTTTGTGCTTTTGAAATGTATGACACAATATACACTGCACAAGTATATGCATCTAGCACAAACAGGATATCCATATTTGCCCTCCAAGCACTTAGGCAGGCACTGTTATAGTTATTAACTCTTAGTTCATTTGGATTTCTTTTCAAAAATATAGTTGGAGATTTCAGACTTGATCGGATAGCAAGGATGTAGTTTTGTTCAGTGATGCCTAGATTTACCAACAATTGATCAAAGGTTATGTCTTCCCCTTCCCTCGTGGCATTTAAATATTTAGTGATATTTTTCCATGTATCCTTGTGTTTGTTAATCTCTGTTTTAGACATTTCCTCACCTAGAGGGTACAAAATACTTGTTGACTTCATAGGTGGCTGTGGAAAACTGAATCTGCATTCAGCCTTCAACTTTTTACGACAAGTTTGGCGATGCCTATGAATTTGTCTAGTATTAACAAGATGTCCCAATTTGATTCAGAATTACAATCTGTTTTTTTACAAGTGATTATTTCATCAATAAAATTAATGATGTAACAGCATTATCATCTTCACATCCATACACTGGTGCATTTTCAAGTCAAATTAACATGTGGACATGAGGTGAGCCCCTCTGCTGATATTGAACTCTGTAAAACCAGTCTGCTAAGGGAGCAGCACTACCCATTAAAAAAGTGCCTTAAAAATTGATTGAATCGATAATCAAAATGTTGTGCACATGTCACTGGATCACTTTGAATTAACCTGCACTTTTCTTTCCAGTCCAAGTTCTCTAATTCATCAACTGAATATTCTTTATTGTCAACAAGCTTGCCTAGTATTCTAAGGAGATGTATCCACTGTGTTTCAGATGCTGAAAAACTTCAAAATAAAGAAGCAGGTCCAAGTTGTCTGATCATTGCAAAGATATCTTTTTTGGCTTGCTGAAAATATGGAGGTGAACCACGAAGGGCTCTTAAAAATTTGTATCCTTCATCAAGATGAACTAACCTTTCCAGAGTACCTTGCTGCTTTAATTGACCAGCTGTCAGAGTTCTATTGTTTCCCTTGGATTTTCTTAAAGCTATCTGTGATTTTCCCAAAAGAATCTTCATTTGCAATATTTTGGTTTTGAAAAATATATTTTCAACACACATAGCAGCTCTTCGGTCTGACCTTCTCAATTCTGATTTACAAAGGTCACTGTAATGAACACTAACTAGCCTTTCTTCATTTTCTGGTCTTTTCTGGCCGAGAAATATTCCTGGATAAGCTAACTCTTCTGAAAATTTGTCTCTAAATATACTCAGAGGAACACTGCCCTCTCCTGGTGCAATGCTATAAATTTGTGCTTGTTCACTGTCTTCTAGGAAATCAGTAGCAGTTAACATAGTGTCAGTTACTACTGCAGGTATTTCTGTGTCATCTTCTGTCCAGTCATCAAGTTGTTCAGTTTCCTCAGTAGGATTCTAACATCACATACATGTACATTATTCATCTCCTGAGTTGTTTGAAAAAGATTACCACTGTCAGTTTCATTTTGTGGACAGGCTATGTTATAAGTTGATGCTCTGTCTTTGTGGAAGGATATTCCATGTTCTCTATAAAGACTACTGTTTGTGACTAGCCACTTTGCTACCTGTAAAACTTTACATGGTCTAACATTTAAAGACAATGCAGAAGATTTATACTGCAATCATCTCTATAATTGAACTTTAATTGTTCCATTTTCTTCTGGTAACTGTGGTAACATGTTGACAGTACTGTTAACATCTGCAGGCACATTTACAACATTCCCTTTTATTTTTAACTGATTACCTTTTGGAGCTTGCATCAGCTTTTGAAAAGCCAACCTAGGTGCTAGAAGTCTGCACTCTAACTCATTTAAGTAACAAAAGTCTGGTTTTAGTGGAAAGGTCATTCCATTTTTAGCTGCACAAGGTGGGATTTTATATATTTATAACAACACTGGCATATCCATTCAATGCCTTCAACACTTGTTTTATGTAGTAAATATTTCCTCATATCAGGATGAGATTGTCTAAGCTTTTCAGCAGCGGTTACACTGTGTTTATACCACAACTGGTCACAACAAGAACAAATATACAAAGGACCACTGGCCACAGGAGTATGAAACTTCCTAATTTCATCAACAAGAGACAAGCTGTTTACATTCACACATGCCTGTTGATCATATGCACGCTGTTTTGCCAGTCTCTTTTCTCTGCATTCAGCAGACTCATTTGCATATTTTTCTGTCTGAAGTGCACGCAAGCTTATTAGCCTGTTTTCTTTACATTCAGCAGATTCATTTGCATGCTTTTCCTTCTGTTGTGCTCTCTTGACAGCTAAAATCTTTTCTCTACATTTAACAGATTGATTTGCATACTTTTCTCTCTGATGTTCACGCATGGCTGCTAGCCTCTTTTTTTCTGCATTCATCAGATTCATTTGAATGTTTTAACTTATCATATTCACATTGATGACTCAACCTATTTTGCCTACTTTCTTGACTTTCATTTGGCCTTCTATTTTTGTGGTATTCACGTACATGTAGGCTATCCAACTTATTTTGCCTAGTTCCAATGCTTTCACTTGCCATTCTTGTTTTCTTTGATTCACGTTCATGTGCCAACCTGTTTTGTTTACTTTCTAAGCTTTCATTTGCCCTTCTACTTTATTAGTTTCTACCCTCTTTTTTGTAGTGTCTGGACTTTCGTTTCCCCTTCTTGTTTTATTTAATTGATTCACATTGGCGAGCCAACCTATTATGCCTAGTTCCAATGCTTTCATTTTCCTTTCTTGATTTCTTTGATTCATGTTCATGTGCCAACCTCTTTTGTTTACTTTCTATGCTTTCATTTGCCCTTCTTGTTTTCTAAGTTTCACGTAGCGAAGCCAACCTCTTCTTCCTAGTTTCTGGACTTTCACTTGCCCTCCTTTTTCTTTAATTCACGTTGTTGTGCCAACCTCATTTCTCTAGTTTCTGGACTTTCATTTGCTTTTTTCTTCTGGTCATATCGAGCTTGACAAATCAAATGTTCTGTGTGTTTATTTATTTCACCTGAACAATTTTGTTCCCCATTATCAAGGTTTTTTGTATCATTTTTACTATATGAAGTAATATGCTCAAAATTATCGTATTTTGAAGATGTTGCCTATCAGCTTGAGTAGCATTGACAAGACATGTACACCTTTTATTTCGAAAGTCCCAGTCCCAGTTTGCGAGCAAGACATTTGCAAATATAATACAAGGTTTTCAAGCCCTCCAATGCTTAGTAAAGTACATCTACCAAATGGATGGGACATTCCATATCCCTTGAATCAAATCCCTTGAATCAAAAATCTTAAAGCTCTGCTCTGATTGCTTAAAAATTGCAACTGTCTGAATGCCAATAGTTAACAAACAAGAATTGTAATTTAGATGAGAATTTGAAAATACTTTTACAAGTGTGACATATATGGGTCATTGTTTTCTGTCATAAACAAACTACGGGTTAATGACTTACCGAGTTGTAATGTATAGACTTTATCAAAAATTGGACCTACCATAATGGTAGGTAATAACATCTGGAAATGCATGGCTTAATGGACGGGGCCCAGAGGGGTGCACATGTAGGATGTAGCAGAACTATAGACAATTAATTACGATTGACAGAACTGTGACCCTGGATTATCATCAGTGAAAGCGTAACCTGAGCATGGCGTGAATCGACGTCAAGAAGGCATATGACTCAGTAGATCACAGTTGGTTGGAGGAGATGATGATCCTGCATAGATTCCCTGTCTGGTTGTCAAGGATGGTAGAGAAGTTAAGCAAGAGCTGGAACACAAGGGTGGTGGCAACTACAAAGCAAGGAGGCGAGACATCTGAGCCCATCAGGTTTCTCAAAGGTCCATCCCAGGGTGATGCTCTCTGTCCCAGGCTCTTCACGGTTTGTTTAAACCTCATTGCAAGAAAGATCAGCGCCAGTGAGGCCTATAAACTATCTAAGCCCATCAGCGTAAAGGTAACAGACCTCCCATATACATGTATCAACGACCTAAAGATCTTTGCATCTTTGGAGAGTAAACTAAACCGTGTTATGGAATCAAGAGCGCGATGGACAATGTTGGACTACAGTGGAATCCCAAGTGTGCGGTCGCTCATGAGCAGAGGGGGTTCACACCCATACCCATGATGCCTTGGGGCGAAGGGTAGATGAGAGCATTTGTATTTCTGACCTCGAAGAGGGCAATCAGTACAAGTTCTTGGGTGTCTTAGAGTCAGTGAGGCAAGAGGAAAGGATGTCTTTGGAGTGCGCAGCTAAGGAGTTTCTCTGCAGAATGTCTATCATCTGGTCTGATCATAACCTGGTAACAGCCTCGAACCATTTTGCACTACCAGTGTTAGGCTACCTAATGTGGACACAACAATGGCCAGTGACAGAGCTTAAAAAGCTAGACAGAGAAGCTCGCAAGATAGTCGTTGAGAATGGTGGTAAACATCCCAGTGGTTTAACTGCCATTCTATACATGCCAAGAGAGAAGGGAGGTAGATGCCTGCGATTGATCGAGGAGTACAAAGTGACGAAGATAAAGGCGGCAGTGAAGTTATAGAGAAATGGTGACCCAGCGATGACAATGGTGCACGACTTGGAAGAGAGAGCGGAAGAGTTAGGCCATAGCTCTTTAGTAAAAGAGGCAGCAAGGTATGCAGAGGAGATGGGTCTCCAGTTGCACCTTGAATACCCAAGCCCAACTTATATAAAGTATGATAGTGAGGAGGTGATAACAGCAGAGAAACTGAAGGCAGAGCTGAGATGGGGTTTGGTACAGAAGACATGGAAAGCAGTACATGGACAGAGGTTGCAGGGGAAACTAACCTACATGAGAAGGGAAGACATGAGCCTTAATTTCGATGGATGGTAAGTGGTTGGAAACAATGCCCAAGTGGTGGGGATGTTTGAGCTCTACGAACAGTTAGGGCTGTATGCCTTCCAGAGAACGCACACAGACACAACAGGCAAGGTGATGTGCAGGCTATGTAATAAAGTTCCTGAAAGTGTCGCCCATGCCCTGAAAATACTTTTACAAGTGTGACATATATGGGTCATTGTTTTCTGTCATAAACAAACTACGGGTTAATGACTTACCGAGTTGTAATGTGTAGACTTTATCAAAAATTGGACCTACCATAATGGTAGGTAATAACATCTGGAAATGCACGGCTTAATGGACGGGGCCCAGAGGGGTGCACATGTAGGATGTAGCAGAACTATAGACAATTAATTAGGATTGACAGAACTGTGACCCTGGATTATCATCAGCGAAAGCGTAACCTGAGCATGGCGTGAATCGACGTCAAGAAGGCATATGACTCAGTAGATCACAGTTGGTTGGAGGAGATGATGATCCTGCATAGATTCCCTGTCTGGTTGTCAAGGATGGTAGAGAAGTTAAGCAAGAGCTTGAGTTAAGTTTGGTTGGAAACAATGCCCAAGTGGCGGGGATGTTTGAGCTCTACGAACAGTTAGGGCTGTATGCCTTCCAGAGAACGCACACAGACACAACAGGCAAGGTGATGTGCAGGCTATGTAATAAAGCTCCTGAAAGTGTCGCCCATGCCCTGAAAATACTTTTACAAGTGTGACATGCCCTGGCTGAAAGTGTCGCCCAGGCCCTGGCTGGTTGTATCGCCCTTGCACAAAACAAGTACACTACCCAACATAATGCAGCTATCTTCTTCGAGATGTTGCAAGACTTAGGCCTGCTAGACTGGTGCCACCTTGGTACTCACCACTGAAACCGAAACCAGTGTACAAGTTGAACAATGTGCAAGCATTCTGGGATGCCCCCTATTTGCGGAGCACCAAGAAGTTAGAGCCAACAGAGTGGACGCATGCATTATTAACCATGTGTCAAAGCAAGTCATCACTCTGGAGATGAGTTGCCCATGGATTACAAATCGGGAGAAAAAGGTGGAGAAAACCATGAAATATGGACTGCTTCGCTGGGAACTAAAGCAGAAGTACCAAGGATACAAAGTGAAACAATACAATATCATAATGGACGTATTAGGGGCATGGTGCCGAGACTAAGACGTCGAGCTGAAGGAGTTGGTCAGAAGCAGGAGTAAGGTAGTTCTTCATAACATGCAGAAGGCTGTAATCTCTGAAACACTAAACATCTCGTGGACATTCAAAGTTACAACATGAACAATGAGTATCGTTCTGACCTCTCCATTTATTAATTTCCTTCCTTCAATATTTCCAGTCAAGGGATCATCAAGGAAGTTATTGACAGCCGAAAAAGGAATATACGTGAGAGAATCTTAGAGATTATTTTGACAACTACCATTTTAGATCTTAGAGATTCTATATAGTTTATCAATCTTTGTATATATAATTTAAATTTTAAGTTTATACCTTAATACTAAGTTTTCACTTTAGTCAACGGGCTACGCTCGCACGCCCCATCATACTATTTTAATTGTATACAATGTATAGCATACAAAAGTAATAACTGCTGAATGGCAGTAATAGTTAATTTCTATAGTGCTCACATCCATTATTTTCATGAGTGCTTTACAAAACTAAAATTAAAAATAAGAAAACCAAAATTACCAGAATTAAAAGTTAAAAATATGATAAAGAGTTACTCTTAATAAATTTAGTAAAAAGGAAGGTCTTGAGTTTTTTTCTGAAATAACAAAACTGTACTGGATCAACATATTTCCAAAGGAACAGTGTTCCAAATCTTTGGGGCGAATACAGAATACATACATACAGTATTTGGCATTCATTCCACTCATTCTATGAATGTGAAAATAGATAAGATATCTTAGGGGCCAGCCTGGCGACCAAGTGTAAAAAGTTAGTTGCCAGTGAAAAAAATCTGGTCGCACTGGTGATCCCAGCAGTCGCAATATCAAGATCTGGATGCCAACCATACATTCTCTTTGCCTTTTTCATGGTATTTCAATTGAACAGGAATGGATCCCCAGTAGCAGTAGTCGGAAGGCTGACTATCTTACTAGAGTTATTAATAGAGACGACTGGTCTATTGTCCACTTTGTTTCAACTTTAGATATAATTTTTACCCAGATTTGAATCTAGTTTCTGGAAATCGTAGTTGTGAAGACCTAAGATGCTTTTATTACCTATGATTAATAGCTACATTAATCTGGTATTTTACAATACATAACCTGACAAACTTGGTACAGTGTTGGTAATTGTAAGCCTCACAATTATTGTAAGAAATGCACTTTACGATCAGCATCACCTTTCATGACTACTAAAGTAAAAGTGTGCATTTACAATAACAGTGAAAGGCTTGTAAGCCAACTCCTGATACTTGAATGCATGACAAGGGTTCAAACAAAAAGATTTTGGTCACCCTTTCTATATAACAGGTTACCACAGCAACAACACAACCTATTAAAAGGATCCTTAATTTTGGCTTTAAGCACTTACAACTCAAAAGCAAGCTTGGTGACCCCCATTTTTTATTTTTTCGAGTTGTAATAGCATGATAAGATGCAACTTTTTACAAAGTTGAAAAAAATTCTGTACAGTGGGTTCAGAGCCATCTTACATGTACATTTTCGAAAATTTAAGGTCGCTCTGAACCCCCACTACGGAATTTTTTTTTAACTTTGTAAAAAGTTGCATCTTTTCATGCTTATAGTAAAAGTATGGTTGCCAAATAAGCCTGGTGAAACCTGTGTTTTAATTATTCAAAATGGCCACCAATAAAAGTTCTAGAAAATTGGACCTTAAAAGTGGTGCACTGGAAAAGAGGGGCAAGGGAAAAGTGGTGCTAGGCTGACGTCATGCCAACTCCGCCGCCTCCGACGCCCCCTCCTTTCGGGTGGGCTGACATCATGGAAAGGGGGATACCCCCTTCTCTTAATGTACTCACTAGACTTCCAGCACTATGGCAAAAATGGTGCTGAAGTGAACCACCTTATGCACCACTTTTCCCTTGCCCCTCCTTTGCAGTGAGACCACCTTTTGCCAACTTTTCCTTTGCCCCTTCTTTTCAGTGAGCCCACCTTTTTGCCCACTTTTCCTTCCCCCTTCATTTTAGTGCACCACCATAGAGGGGGAGGGGATATCCCATGACGTCAGCCTAGCACCACTTTTCCCTTGCCAGTCCTTTTCAGTGCATCACCTCATGCACCACTTTTATGGTCCGATTTTCTTGAATTTTTATTGGTGGCCATTTTGAATAAATAAAACAAAGGGTTCACCAGGCTTATTTGGCAGCTATACTACTACTCTTATTATAATTCGAAAATAAAAAATGGGTTTCACTGAGTTCTTTTTGGAGTTAAAGGTGCCTAAAGCCAAAATTAAGGGTGTATTGTTGCTATGGTAACCTATTGTGCCACAAAATTGACACCAACATGTTAACCAATGATAGGGAGTTGTTTGATACCATGACTGTGGCATCAACTGATATAGAGTGGTTATAATGACTAATCATAATCCATGTCTTGGAAACTGTTTTGAGCCACGTTAAATAGTTTGCTTGAATTTCTTCTAAGCCTTCATAGTTCACAGAAATTTTGTTTACTTTAAATCTCCAGGCCTCAATATTCGTTGAATTTCTTCAAACATTGTTTCTGTATCATTATAAAATACCTTTGAGCCTTCTAAAGTTGTCTTGAACTTTTCTGACAGGTTGAAAGTGTAGTATACACTGTTCTCTTGTAAAGTGATTCATTACTACCACATCTCCTTCCTACAAAGTTGATAGACAGGTACATTTTGGTTATTTGCAGAATGATCACATGGACTGAACAATTATCTTAGAAATAGCTGCAAATCCAATTGTCAGGTGTTTAAATTATGCACATTATGCACATGGCCACTCAAACTCTACTGAAGAGTTTGGCTCCAGGTAACACACACACCACATGGAAAAAAGTGAAGCCTTCGAGCCAAGGCTGGCTCATAGCTGCTGGAGCGTATCCCGGTTTCTGTAGCATGAAGCGGCTAGAAGTATTTCTACTTCCCCTGGACGGGATGATAGTCCATCGCAGGTCACTCCCCTGCAATTTTGTTAGGTTTCCCCAACAAATAGCAGGTACCCATATATACACCTGGGTGGAGAGAGGCACTGTGAGAGTAAAGTGTCTTGCCCAAGAACACAACACACTGTCCCCGGCCAGGGCTCGTCCCCGGCCAGGGCTCGAACCCAGACCGCTCGATCCGGAGTCGAGCGCACTAACCACGAGGCCACGGCGCAACTCACCTCATGGAAGATCACTGGAAAATTCTGAAATGGGGACGGGGGAAGGGCGAGCAGTTCAAAGGAAGATATTTCTGAAGGAAAGCTAGGGAGAGATGTTCCTGAAGTGATTGTGATTGCCTTCTCACTTCTCACAATGGAATGGAATAAAACTTAGCATAGGCCCACCAGTTCCTATGGTAACCTACATGTATTGTGCCACAAGTTTGACAGCAACATGTTCACCAATGATTGAGCAGTTTTTTTGATACCATGATTTTGGCATCAATCGATATAGAGTGCATCCAAGTCTACATCTTGGAATGTGCTGGATACTGTTTTGAGCCACCGTAACTCTTTTACCATTTTATGAGAAACTTTAACAATTTTTGATTAGTTTAAAAGCTAATTTAAACATCAATAAATGGCCAAAATGAATGACCAAGTACCTAAGGAGAGACTGGGTACTAGTAGGTTGCATTATGTTCTTTTCAAAATCTACCGATATGACCCCACCTCAAAATTTCAGGAATTACAATTTGACTCAGATTTAACAATCATGGAGAGTAACAGAAAAATCTATTAGGAAGATTTTTCCCAAACTAAGAAAATGTGAAATCAAAAATAGTCCAAAAGGTGTGAAACATGGAAGATGACCAGGGGTGAAGAAAAGAAAATAGATGCATTCCAGTTTAAATGTTTGAGAAGGATTCTAGGGATCAGATGGCCTGGAAGAGTGAGCAATGAGAGAATCATCAAAATGACACATCTCAACAGAATGGGAGATGAGATAAGAAGATAGCATTGGACTTGGATTGGACATATACTGCGTGGAGAAAGATTCACTACATGACGAACGAGTTGTTTTCTCAAAAATTGGTTCATTATCAATCATATTTAGTGAGTTGTGCCATATAGGTTGCTCTAGAAAACGCTACAGAAAGCCATTTTCCACAGGTTGAAGTGTCAAGGTATTTCTTGATCCAAGCAGATTTCAGCTATTAATTTTATTAAACAGTAGTTTGTCTTGTGGGATTGTCCGGTTGAGGGTAGTTCTGGAAAAGCTGTTGTTGGTGACTGACATTTCAACAACCTGAGCAGAAGTCATCTTCGGAGTCAAGTGAATAATTTTAGTTACCTGATGATGTTGTAAGTCTGGTCCATTGATGGTATTGGCTAAAAGACTCTTGTAAAGTTTGCCAGCAGTAATTGGTCGTTTCTAGTAAATTTTGATCTGTCTATTGTTAGTCAAACCCTGTCTATTTGAGGTCTCCCTATTGTTAGTCAAATTTAGTCAGTGTGTTTGAGGTTCTATTGATTTTGTTTATGTCCTAAATAAGTTGTTTTGTAAGGTGCTGATAGCTGTTGACAAATGTTAAGAGGCACTTGTTCTATGTTAGTGTACCAGCTTTCCACAGTCATTTGTTGAAAATAGTTTGAAATGTAGGTTAAGCATCGAGAGGAGTCCCAGTCAATTGTGTGGTTTGTCAGTTGACGATGTATAGCAATGTGATTGTTGGCATCACCCTTTCTCGTTGCTTGTTTGTGTTCAGTCAGTATTGTGTTAAGGTTTCTGCCAGTCTTACCGATGTACGAAGAATGGTAGTCAGAGAATTTGATCTGCCCCCTGTCTGTTCTTGGGTTCATCCTATTTTGATGGCTCAAGTGAGCAAAACAACCCACTGTAGGGAAAAAGAGGGTGCCTGCCCTTTTCACCACAACACACTGCAAACCTAACACAGCCTATTAAGCACATGGAAAGCCACATTTTTGCACTATTTACCCCTGTGTGAAGGACATTGTGAATGCAAGGTGTGAAGATTTTATACAACTTTTCTGTACAACTTTATGACCATTGTAAAGTTTCTCTAGTGTAAAGATATTTGGGTGGATGTGCCAGCTGCCATCTTTGTTCCAACAGATCATTATTACATGGATGAGGAAATAAATACCATCTCTGATTTCTCAAATAACATAAACATGATACACACCTGATCCACATAAAGATTGCCGACAAGAATGTTATGGATAGTTGTGATTGGTTTCTTCCATGTATAGTGATGCCCATTTGACTTGAACTTCACATGACAAATGCCAGTTGGGATAACCTTAAAAAACTATACAACAAATATATGCATAATTATGTGAATTAATTGACTATAAAAAATATCACGACATTCTGGGAAATACAAGAACAAAGACTTGCAATTATTGGAATACCTGTCCTCTGAATTTATTATCAAGCTTGTACTCCTGCCAGAAAAGCCAGTGGTCAGATTCAGCATGGAGAGCTGAGATGGGTGGATGATGAGATACCTAAAAGAAAAAGAACAATCAGTATTTAAAACAGGACCTTGCAACATCATACCAAACTCATTCCCAGAAGCTGTAATCCTTTAAATTAGCATTAAGAAATTGAGTCCTCGGAGACAAAATCAGAAGGTGAGGCAGCATTAATTACAGCCATTAGTCTATTTACACAAGTTCAGAAGGTGCTATCACACTTAAGGAGGCTGGCAACAGTTTCCAGTACTTTTCTAACAGCTATACTTTGAAGGATGAATACTGCCACTGTATAAAAGTGATGCTAAAGTAATGGTAATTTCCAATCATTGGTAAACAAGTTGCAATGATGTATTTTACACAATAGGTTACCATAGCAACAATATGATCTGCTTAAAACACCCTTAAGTTTAGCTTTGAGGGATCATCGAATAGCCCTTATTCATGATGTCCGCCATGTTTGCAGGCGCTAATTATAAGGTGTTTATGGGAAAACAGAAAGGTCACGTGGTCGCTCAGGGGGCAAACAGCTGAGCGTGCAGTCTGTTCAAGTAATTTTGAATGTAAATACTGCTTCGGGTCAGCGTTTAGAGTATTTTAATACACTAATATTTACGAATTTCGCGAAAACATAGATTTTTGCTGCTTGATGGGAAAAGGAGACCATTGTGCCATTTTTGGATGCGACAACGATCGAAGATACCCACACAAGTGAGTGCACCAGCTACTTGTGGTTGTCACATAAGCTTTAATAAAGTAATTACTATATACAGAACAGTTTAAATTACAATGGTATCTTATCTGTAATTTTTTTAAGGTACATATTTAAGGGAGAGGAGAGAAAAATACGCTTTTATCGATGCCCTCATCCCAGTTTGTACAGTAAATGGTCACAACTCATCAACAGGAAGGACTTTAAAATCACTAAGGATACTAAGGTTTGCTCGAACTGTTTCAAAGCTGGGAAACCAACGAAAGAGGATCCAATTCCAAGCTTGTATCTAAAGGGACATTCACTGAACCAGACAGATAACAAGAGAAGGCCTCCTAGAATTCGAGATGAAATTCCCCGCAAAACGAGAAAAATGGAGGCTTTGAATTGTTCAACATCTGTGGAAAGAAAATAATGAAATGCATAATCACATAGGAAAAGAAAATGTGGAACTGCAGATCGATTTTTGTAACAAAAATTTTAGTGAAAGTTTGTTGCCTTTGCGCTCAAAAACTGACAGTGAAACAAACAATGTTCAAATACAAAGTGAAAGTGTAACTGTGGAAGAATGCGCCCAAGACTCCATAAACAGGGAGAAAAATGAAGACCCTCTTCTGGACCACTGCTACCAAAATACAAATAAAGGAACAGCTGGTTGTGCTCGTTCCATTCCAAACCCTTATTACGTGTGCTCTCCTTGTAGTAAACTAAGAAATCACATTTCCAAGTTACAGCAAGATGTGGAACAGCTCAAATGTCAAGTTGTAAATCTTGAGGAAGAAAACAAAAGAATTCAAAGTAAAAGGTTTACCATTAAGGATATTGAACACTCAGATCACTTAGTTCAATTGTACACTGGCATGCAAATACACCAAAGGCTCACCAGCTAGAGGAAAATAGAAAGAAACCTGGCCCAGAGAGAAAAACCTCTGTGGAAGAGGAGTTTTTTATGACTTAAGTTCGCCTCAGACAAGGACTTTCAGAGGAAGACCTTGCATTCGGAATGAAAGTGTCCCAATCAACAGTTAGTAGAATTGTGACCACATGGATTTCCTTCCTGTCTAGAGAGCTGTCACCTCTTATCCACAGGCCAACAAGAATTAAATCTTCACACAATTTTTCTTTGATTTTTTTCTGAATTTTCAAACTTCACAAAATACATTCCACTTTGGCTCGCCCCCAAGTTTGGGGAAACTGTATTCAAGTTCGCAATGTCACGTCAGCTGCTGGGGAAGCTACTTTTGTTTGTCAGAGAAGACAAAGAGAATGACAGGAAAAGCATTATCTCAGAAAATAATGCCAGATCATGAACTGACCGCGAACAAGAATAATGCAACTTCAAAGGTCGCCTCGTTGAGACGTTGTCTTCTTCCTCTCATATGGTTTTAGCTACCTCTAGTTTTAACTTCCATGCAAAATACTGTGGAGTGGGTTCAGAGCCACCTTAAATTTTCATAAATTTAAGGTGGCTCTGAAACCACTCCACAGAATTTTTCTAAACTTTGCAAAAAGTTGCATGTTATCATGCTTATCATAATTTGAAAGTAAAAAATAGGGGTCACAGAGCTTGTTTTTGAGTTATTAGCGCTCAAAGCTAAAATTAAAGATGTTTTAAGCAGGTCATATTGTTGCTACGGTAACCTATTGTGCCACAAATTTGACAGCAACATGTTCACCAATGATTGGTTAGTTTTTGGATACCATGATTTTGGTGTGAACCAATATAGAGTGGTTATAATGACCCATCTGGAATGTCTTGGAATGTGCTGGAAGTTGTTTCGAGCCACCTTAAATGCATGTGGACAAACAAAGTGGGACAGGATTTTCTGGTTTCCAGTTTTTTTTATTTATTCAGAGCATGTTGCATTCACAAAACAGCACACAAGGCAACATGGGTATCGCCTGACCACGTAACAGAAAATCAAATAGACCATTATGCATCTCACAGAAGTTCAGGCGATCTTTACTGGATACACGCGTCAAGAGAGGTGCAGATGCTGCATCAGACCATCACCTCCTAGTTGCCAGAGTCAGATTAAAGCTGAAGCGTAACTACCAACTACGAAATCCAAGGATAAAGTACAATGTGCACTACCTCATGGATAGTGATACAGTACAGAGCTTCCGGTTGTCGTTGTCTAACAGATTTCAGCCCCTACAAGATCTGAATATAGAGGATGAATGGAGTGACATCAAAGAGAGTATTAACAGAACATGTGCAGAAGTATTAGGGACTAAGACAGCTGAGCACAAGGAATGGATTACACCAGGAACCATGGGATCTATCAGCAAAAGAAAACATCTGAAGGAAGAGTACAACAGAAGCAGGACTAGGAGAGAAAAGGCAGAGGTACACAGGAAGTATGAGGCAGCAAACAGCGAAGTAAAGCGTAAGATCAAAAGATAAAAGGGAATATTATGATACCCTAGCGACGAAGGCAGAAGAAGCTGCAGCACATGGCAATATGAAGGACCTTTACGATACCACCAGGAAGTTGGCAGGTAAATTTCAACAGACTAGCAGCCAAGTAAAGGACAAAGAAGGTAATATCTTGACCAGGGAAGATGAGCAGCTTGAGCGGTGGGCACAATACTTCAATGATCTTCTCAATCGTCCTCCCCCACCAGAACTTCCAATAATTCTGGAGGCTTCAGCTGAGCTGAATGTGAACTGCAGTAAGCCATCCAAAATAGAGATTGTGCGCTCTATCAAGATGCTCAAGTCAGGGAAAGCAGCTGGCCCAGATAACATACCTCCAGAGTCCCTGAAAGCTGACCCCGACGTATCAGCAGATATCCTCTATGGCTTGCTTGGAAAGATATGGGAAGAGGAGGAGATGCCCCAGGACTGGAACGAGAGCTACATTGTAAAACTGCCAAAGAAAGGTGACCGCCGGGAGTGCAAGAATTACAGAGGAATATCCTTGATGTCAGCGGTAGGGAAGGTGCTGAACAGAATTATCTTGCTTCGTCTTCAGGGGGCTGTGGATGCTACACTGAGAGATCAGCAGGCTGGCTTTAGGAAGGACCACTCCTGTATCGACCAAATAGCCACACTTAGGATAATCATTGAGAGTAGCTTTCAATATGCTGAGGAAAGTGTGGTCCTCCCACGTCATCTCACGGAGAACCAAATTTAGAATTTTTAACACCAATGTCAAAGCTATCCTCCTCTATGGCTCAGAAACGTGGAGAACAACTAAGCAAATGTCTCAGAAATTGCAGTCCTTCGTCAATAAGTGCCTTAGGCGAATTTTAAAAATCAGTTGGACTGACAGGGTAACGAACAAGATGCTGTGGGAATTAGCAGGTGAGGAACCAATCATAACTCAGATCTCAAAGAGAAAGTGGAGATGGATAGGTCACATCCTAAGAAAACCAGCTAACAGCATCACCCAGCAGGCGCTACGTTGGAACCCCCAGGGCAAGAGAAAGAGGGGTCGTCCCAGGAACTCCTGGAGAAGAGGTGTAGAGTCCCAAACGAGAAACTGGGGCCACACTTGGGACACTTTAGGAAGCCTTGCCCAGGACAGAACCCGATGGAGGACAGATGTGGTTATTGGCCTATGCTCCAATCAAAGCTAAGGGAATATATATATATGTTGCATTCAAGGGTCTTACGTGGTGTAGAGGACACAATTGGCATAAAACAATAAAGAACAAAAGGACAAAACCATGAGGAATACAATAAACACAATAAGTTTGTGAGGCAGTGTTCTATTTAACAATTATTCCATGAGCGCGCGTTGGATATGAGATGATAGATAGCCAACGAGGCGCGTAGCGCCGAGTTGGCTATAATCATCTGATATCCAACAAGCGCGAGTGGAATAATTGTTTTATTAAAAACGCCCCCAAAAAATAAAGAACTAGACTACAATGAGAACAAAAAGGCCCAAAAAATCTAGCATACGCTCGCCATTTTTGTAGATCATGGTATAATGGCTCATATACCATGATGGCTAAGCCAATGAAAAGTCTCGAATTGCATTATCCAATGATCCAGTTTTTAATAATGTGAGTTATCCTGTGTCTTCTACACTAAGAAGAAGCCGCATTCAGATACTGCTGACCAAATATGCACAGGGCCTGGGGAGGAGATTGACATCATATATGTCGTCAATATGCCAAACATTGCCATATATTTGTGTTACACAATGTCACAAAAAACATCAGAAACGGTGCTAGTGATGTGCAAAGAGTAAGAATTTGAGAACAGGGCTGGGTACTGGGAATTCCCCTGGCTACCATGAGTTAGAGCCTCAGCTACTTTGTGGAAAACTGAACATTGGAGACGGAACAAAATGCATCCCTAGCTAGTACAGTAATGATACACTTGTGTGTCCCAGGATTTTGTTTTAACAAAACTTAAGAATATTGCTTTTTGAGCAACATATTATCACAAAATCAGTGGAAAATGCAAGTCATTATAGATTCATTACAGTTTTTCTGCATTCTATTGGACAGGATGGAAATGCCTTACAATGTAGCCTTATCTAAACTATTACCAAACATAGGCACACAAGGCATGTAACAGTCTTTTTTTAATTAAAAGCCCCTAGAGGTACATAGCAGCAGTCTGCAAACTCTTGACAGTTATGATGAGGTTAATCCAACAAGTTTGTCCAGTTACAGTGTACATGCAGTGAACAAAGAAACAAATTTGGAATTTGCTTCACCTTATGAAATGTCAAGCCTACTTTTATCAAGGTTTGATTTTAGTTTATGTTCCATTTGAAATATTTGTTTATTTATTTACAGTGTCCTCAATTAGCACAACAGTGCTACCTGTCAATACATTTGACACTTGAATAAAGTTATTTATTTTTATATATTTACTTTTATTTATGTATCAATCAATCAGGGCTCTGTTTATTAGAACTACATGGAACTGTTCCCATCAAGACGGCTAAAGATCATATAGTCTTTAATAGTAGCTAACAGTACATGGAAGATTGATGTTGATTCTAGATAATTTTTCTGACTTATTTTATAACAAGAACCAATTTAATTATAACATCACAAAATAGCATGGTCTTATTCTGTTGCAAGCAATGATAAAAGTCTTTTTCGGTTCTGATATTCCACAAAACCACTTCAAATTAATATCGATTTCAAAACCCATTTAAATGAGACCACATTATTGAAGGTAAACAGCGTTACCTAACTTGAGACTTGAAACAACCAGACATATGAAAAGCTGTATAAGATGCCCTGTAATCTGTACAGTTTACCCTTCCCAATGCCTGAGAGCCTTTTTGGGGACAAAAAGTCAGGTTACAGAAACATTTTGTTACTGTATGAGAGATGTCAGTTTACCTCTTTGAACCACACAAGGAATCTGTTTCAAAACAAAAGAACCACTGTGACTAATCTAATTAATTTGAGTTTTAACTTACCGCCATGAAGCCTTCAGAAATATTTAAAGAGTTTCCATAAAACAAACCTTTAAGAAAATCCCTGCTAAAAATTTCCATTTTTAAGAATTCCCATAAACTGCCGCTGAAGACACAAGAAAAAGTGCCGCTAAATTGTTTGTTTATTCTGACTGTGTGAACAAGAGTCACTGATTTTCAGTTTCAATTATAACCACTCTGTGTGAAAAACAAGTGTCAAGTTAGTAAAACTAACAAATAAAAATATCTTGTTACATTTACCTGAAACAAAACGCTGTTGATAAAAGCTGGAACATGGAACATTCAGGAACATTCCAGAGCATCAAAAGATCACAATAGTTATGAGACAAAATGTATAGAATTAAAATTCAATTAAAAGCAACAAATAAAAAAATAAACTGGTATCAGCTCTGAATATGCAGAAAAAGAAAAAAATCAATTGACTGCAATGAGTGAAGGCTCGCAATTTTAACCTTTCAAGTAGCGATGTCGGGCGGGATGCACAAGCTATCCCACCTAAATTTATTCATGCAAGTGGCTCGTAGTAGTATTACAGGTAATACGTTAGCTGGCCCCTTCCTCACCTCCAAGACAGTCGCCAATACCAGTTCGAGAAAAATTATGTCACACTAGTTCCCAGGCCCTGGCACCACCTCATGGCCAGGGGGCAATTGTGGTGACTTTTTTCATGGGCTTGACTGCTGTCCACTGGGGGGGTTATATCGCACAGGCTCACATGGGGGTGGCTGTTGTGAAGGGGGTGGTCCTGATGTCATGGGCGGTGGTCAAAGGCGGGTGGCCCTGACGTCATGGGGGGTGGGCAAAGGGCAGTGGTCGTTAGTGGGGGTGATCGTTGGGCAGTGGCCCTGATGTCATAGGCAGTGGCCGTCGTGAAGGGGGTGGCCCCGTCGTGAAGGGGGTGGCCCCATCATGGGGGGTGGTCGAAGGGCAGCGGTCCTTGGCCTTGACATCATGGGCAATGGTCGAAAGGCAGTGTTGATGTGGGCCTTGACGTTAGCGTGGGCGGTGGCACGATGGCCAGGGGTGGGAGAGCTGGCTTCGAACTGTGACGCGACCTAGGGTTAAAAGGGGGTATGCTTCGGAACAAATTCCATTCGAGGCGATGTCGTTCATGCCCTTTTTGTATTATTTCTTTTAGACTTCTTTAGCCGTACAAAGAGTCATGTGTGTATCATTTCTCTGCTTAGAATATGCCAAAATCTAGAAATTCATTCAGTTGCACGAACTGATCTTGACTCAGATCTTTATTTAATTCACTGGTTTTTTAAAGTGCACCTAACCCCAAAAACTTTTTTTCGCTAAAACAATAAAGCTTATTTTGTGGAGTAATGTGCCGCAAAAATTTTTCGATTTGGTTAAATCCTCGAATTTCTGTGCCCCTTTGAAACCGAGTTTCGTATGGTTCACGACCGAGCATGGGGAATCTGGGGAGAGTAAGGCCGTGACGTCACTTCGAGAACGAAAGCTTCGGCTGTCCCAGTCGGGCCTTTTACTCTGTGTGAGCGTAGAAGCCTTTTTGCCTCATAAGTTTTTCGCTGGGGCTCCACAGTCGACAGATTTCTGTTTTTATCAACAATATCTTCTACTTCGTCGGGTTCTGAAATGAGCTTTGACTCAGAAGACTCCGAAATTTATTATATCGCTAAAGAGAATGACGACTCGCACTTATCAACAACGCAAAGTGAATAGTTAAACGTTGACGACCGAGCTGATTTATATGCTGACAACTCTCTGGCCAACGAAGAATGGACAGCCAAATGAGGTGGATGCTGACAAAGAACTCGATCGAGCTCTGATGGACAGACCCGAAGGCAATGATATGTAGAAGTCAAAGAGTGATACTAGTAAGACTGTGGCGCGTATTTACTATTTCCGCGCATTCTTCGATCTCGCATTAACATACTTTCGTATAAATAAAAGTCAAGTCCCTTTACTTTCTCAAATTATTTTAACTTCATGCGTTCAAAGTAGATCAAAATGATATGATTATCCCATGACACAATGCTTGTGTTATTTTCGTGCATGCGAGTGTGGAAATTGTAGCCGCGTGGCCGAGTGGTTTAGGGCGCTGGATTTGAAATCTGGAGGTCCCTGGTTCAAATCTTTCATCCTACCACTATCTGGATTTGTTCTCGGTAGTCCCGAGTTCAACTCCTCGACCGCGTTGTGTAAATAGCTAACTGGTCAGCCTCCCACCAGTTGGGATTCTTAACAATTTATGTTCTATCTGAAATATTTGTTTGTTTATTTATAGTGTCCCCAATTAGCACAACAGTGCTAAACACATACGACACTTAAATAAAGTTATTATTATTATCGCTTCCCTTCAAAACATCAGCGAATGTTATTGTTGTTATTATTGTATTAAAGTGAGTTAGAAGGTTGTCAAGACTCAAAGAAGAATGATCTTGTTCTTGAAGATATTGGTGCTGATGTTATCTTAAAGTGTGTTACTGAATATCCAGGAATTAAACCTGTATGGCTTCAGAAATGGAGTTTTAAGATTAGTAGCGGGCAAATACAAAACTATCTGTCAGCTGTGCCAACTGACTGCTGTTGTTTCTCAGATCAGATGCAACAACGGCAGCATGAATCGATGGACAAGCGGTTATTCCAAAGCCACTGATTCAGCAAAATCCCTTCTTCTCTCTGAAAATCCAGGCATCGAGCGAGATCATCTGGTTTGAATTAAATGCTTTATAGAACAGATCACCGAACACTTACACGGCTATCACTTTTGCATGTTTCGCTTTCACGAAATCGAGCCATCCCTTTGTACGTTTCTTCTCTTCAGGACGATCATCTCCATAAAACGGTATGGCATGTAGTGGAGTATCTCCTGTAAGTTTGTTGTGTTGCTACATGACAATACAGCACACCTGGCTAGCATTTTTTTCGAACAACTTTTCCGGCCTTTCCCACAGAAACAAGTAAATATGCGAATCTCAGAATCTTCGTGTTCGCGATTTGACGTCACATCCGGCCCTCAACCCATTCCCCGTTAAACTCGGTCGTGAACCAAAATGGCGGCATTTTGACGTACTTTGACGAGCCATAGAAAATCAAAGATTTAACCAAATCGAAAAATTTTTGCGGCACATTACTCCACAAAATAAGCTTTATTGCTTTAGCGAAAAAAAGTTTTTGGGGTTAGGTGCACTTTAGCCATTACAGTAATGAGCCTCGTACCACGTAAAACAATGGCCAATGAGTGACGACTTGCTGTCGTAATTTACAAGACAATCCAAACAAGCATTACATTGTCAACAATGTCTCTGAGGAAATGGATCGCAGACTGAGTTGTCCTCCCGTTGCAGCCGAACCTGACAAAATTGGCAAACATCTTTGAAGCCTTGACAGTGGTATTTTTCCCAGCTGCGTTTTAATCGATCGTGGGCCTGTTGCCAATCAGACATCCATTGTATCATTTGTCGGAGTTCCAGCGGTAGCTTATCTCAGTGGCGGTTTATCTGTCTTTGGAATAAAAAAAACATTTTTTTTTCTTGGGGGGGGGGGGGGGCAAGTGGAGGACGAAATCATTTGCTACCACATTCCCCCACCGAAAAAAACTAGCTCACCTCTCCTGTGTCTCGCTTGTAACGGAGGGCCCAACGTAAGAGGCTCAAATTTCTGGAGGACATGATGAGCAGCATTTTTGAAGTGGGACCCATTCTGGACGCTGATGGTTTTTGAGGTGGGAAGAGAAAAAAATGGGTGGTGCCCTGACTCTGAGGGGAGTGGTCTGACGCCATGGGAGTGACGTCATGCTCGGGGGACACCCCTTTTGACGAGGCTATTAAAAAACAGTTTGTTTCTTTTTTATCTATAGACTCGCAGGATTTTTTGTAGTCTGGTCTCGGGATGTTGCAAAGCGAAGTTCCCTGGTTCCAGAGGTTCATTCAAATCTTCCAATTTTTTTTCCAGTTCATAAACGAACTTGATCAAGATGGATTACAAGACGTGGATTACGATGTCATGAAACAGGCCATTCAGTGTGACCATCATCAATGCCTAAAACAATCCAGTCTTTCAAGGACGCATTCACGCCCACGAGGAGTTGGGTCAGGGACTGGTGCTTGGTCGTTCATTGCATCTTGTGAACTTTTGCTTTTTTTCTTTCTACCCCTCAAGGGAGATATGAAAGGTTTCTCATAACGCTAATAAACGGGAAAAAAAACTATTCCAACTGGATTTTTTTTATTTCTTTGTCCCATTGTTCGCTCAATAATGTTTTGCAACACTCTTGCCAGTATCTGAGGTCTTGGTAGACTTTGTCCAGCTTCAGTTCCAGACTCTTTCAGGTTTTTCGGCCAGTGGTGGCAAATGGTGCGTATTTGCTCGTAACTGGCTCTCTTGGCACCAGGTCGTCCCGTCCCCACAAACCAAGTTGAGCAGGAATGGTTGGCGGGCTGTCACGCACCATGCACTGCTGCCACTACCCTCTTGTGTCTTCTTCTTGTTTACCAGTCCACCAATCAATGTGCCCAGTCCTGACATGACCGGTAGCACACCAGCGGTGGCCAACAAACCTTTGGTGGCAAGTTTTCCTTTGAGTGGTGCATAGGCACATTTTGGTTTGTGAACTTTGGAGGGAGGAGCGCAGGACCCTCAAAGCCTTGGAGTCATTTGCGCTCCCTATAATTGCAATAATTGCGATGGATGGGGTATTTCACGAGGGGCTTTAACAGTGACACTATGGTCTGAAGATGACAAAAGGCAGACCCAGGTGATTTCTTTTACATGTATATCCTTTTTTTGCTTTAGCGCTGCTGCAGACCGGCTAGTAGCGGTTGGAGCAGCATCGGCACAAAGGCCATCCCGGCAAAGGCTAGAGGTCCTATGCTTCCCTTTTGAAGGGGGTGTCGACCTTTTTTTCCTTTTGTTGCTTGGGCCTTGTCCTTTTTGTGGAGGTTGCAGGACTCGAAGGTATGTGGAAGGTGGTAGATGATTGGGTAGACCGATCATTTGCAAGTTGCCTGAGTACCCCTTTGACCGCTGGTCAAGCCCGGTAGTAGACCGCCGATCACATTGCTGGCCAGGTCGGTGAAATTGCTGGTGCCAGGGTGTGTGGTTGGACCGAAACAGTTGGAGGTCTTGCATCCCGTCTGTGCACTTTTATACCTTTTCTTTACCCTTGCTCCCAGTCGCTGAGGCCAGGACGGTGCCTAGCAGGGCCATGGGTGCTGCGGCAGCAGCCCCTCCCAAGGCCATGGCGGCACCCAGTTTGCCTGTCAGGGTGGTGGGGGTGAGTTCATGGCACATGCTCTACAGGCCTCGGTTCACACCTCCAGCCAGGCGTTCCGATCAGCTGTTGGTCAATGCACTGGAGGCCACTCATTGTCTTTGAGGATTCGTCGGGTGTCAAGCTCGAATGGCTCGCTCCATCTGAGCTATCTGGATGGTGGAGGGATAATTAGCTCAAGCGCATGGATAGATCCCTCCCCGTTGATGCCACAGTCTCTTCAGGCTGGCTTGTCTGGTCATGGCTGGACTGGCATGTTGAAAGCGAAGGTCATACTCATTGTCGCATAGCATGTAGGTGCCGGGCATGCCGGGCCCCCCAGGGCACTTGCAAGGACCTGGGAGGACAACAAAATGCAGAACGGTGTAACGTAGGTAGCACGACGGACGTCATTTCGAACCGGACATAAGAAAAGGCTTGCTCAGGCTGAAGTGAGCTCGGTCTTATTATCTTCTTCTTTGGAGTGAGGCGGCGGCTTGTAAGATAGTCACAGGTTCGCGCTTGACCAGCAGGATATGGGTGAGGAAGTGAATGGCTTCGTCGGTCCTGGGATGATGGTTGATCACCAAATACCCAAACGGTTGATGGGTGGCCTGTTGATAATCTGCCAAAAGGGTCAACTGTCTCCCAACTAGCGATTACCCAGGGCTTTCATGTACCTGGTGTCAGCGGGGTTCTTGAACAGCACCATGTAATGGTAGTTGCGGTTCTGGCTAGCTTGTGCTTGTCCTCCCTTGGAACGAGCACTCCCAAGGCTCGAAAGTGGTCGAAGATGAGTTGTCTACTCGAGCCGCAGCAGTACACGACTTTTCGGAACTAACAGGGGCTGACGTCTTCGCGTTGAAAATAGGTGGGGGCGTCACATACTAGGCTATACTGCCTGGTGGTTTCCTGCTCAGAGAAGGTTCCACAATCTGCAAGTTGCCTGGGACCCGAAACCATGGATTGCACATAGTCATCGCAATGACAGAAACACACACACAGTCGTCAAGGGTACCAAGGGTTTTGTTTTAATTTTACAGCTTTTTGACACAGTTTTTGGTGGTTTCACAAGGCACATAAACAACGATGGCAGTGGCATTGAATACTAATTTGACTACAGCCACGTGCATTAAACAAATGCCCGCTGGTATGCTTCTCCGACGTGAAGGAAAAACTAATAAAGCACCTAAAACCTAACAAGTTTCACAAGCGTATGCTTTTTAATATTACACCAAGTGAAAAATAGACCTCCATATTTCGATCAAGTCATTGAAACATCAGTCGTCACATTTATAAAGACTGAAAGAAAATGTTTTCCTTGAAGCATTGCCAATGTGCCTGGAACCTCTGGGGTCAGATGGCATAACTGTCGAAGGAGTCGCCTTGACCCGGCACGCTCCAGAAGAGACCCACCCAATGTTGGCACACGGTAAAACACCCGTACAAAGGACTTCTCAACCATCACTTCAAAGGACACCTTGTTGGCTGCTGTGGCTGTCCTGCCCGTCCCAGCAGCGTGGTACTTCCTGGCCATGGGGGCAAACTCGGGACTGTTGAATTCAATGTCGAATTCCACCTCGGTGTTGGGGGGTACATTCTAGTCGATTTGTGTGAAACTGCAGAGCATGAGACAGATGTTGAGTTTGTATTCTCCCATGCTATTTAGCCTGCGAGCAGGCTCACATTTGGGAGCACACGCGCGAGCGGCAAAGAGCGAATTCAAAACCTGAGCGATCCTTCAGGGAGGAGTCTGGTGACAAAGGGCAAAGAAAGTGAGCCTGCCCTGACCTCTGTAAATTTTTCATTTCTGCTTCTCCTGAGCGAAGTGAAATACCATTGGTCAAAAAGCGGGAAAGGTGACAACTGTCAATCTATTATGTTTCACGGAAAGCGATTAGATCCCCAGGGAGTCAGTAATTTACCGCGTGTTCAACAGTTAGCATGGCCTGGAGCAAGAACAATTATTTTATGTGTGTATTCGTGATGTGTTAGCAACTTGTCCAGTCTGTTTGCAAGTTAAAATTCCAGTTAAAAAAGGAGCAGAAAACCGCATTTAAAAGTATGTTGATGTATCGAGATGTACTCACCGTTTTGCTGACTGGATATGGCAAAAGTTTAGCATTCCAGGCTTACGTGATGGCAAGAGGGCAACAGGGCGACAAAATAAACAACAACACAAACGCTTCCATCAGTTTGCACATCTTCGCACAGTTTTGCAAGGCACAACACCGACGATACCTTTTTGATTCGACGCTTGAAACAAATTTTCTGTTGCCATGCTACGGGCCGATTCTCTGTAGGTTGTTGTCAAGCTAATATTGAAGCGAGAATTTTCCCATGAAATTTGACACGGGGGCGTCAACGGCTGTCAACTTTGCTGTGAAACTTTAAATTAGCGGTGAAATTTAATTGGATTATCTCATTCCTGCGGTTTGAGGGTGGACGTGAAAAATTTACAGAGGTCAGGGCAGGCTCACTTTCTCGCACTCCCTAAAGGATCACTTCGCTTTTGAATTCGCCCTTTGCTGCTCGCACGTGTGCTTCCAAATGTGAGCCTGCTTGCAGGCTAGGTGCTATTCACCAGGGCTTTCTGGCCCAGGACACCCCCCTCACTGCACTTGGCGAGCTTGGTGCCATCCCGTCCCCACTTGTCCATTTAACCCGGAACATCTCGATACCAACCTTGACGTTTCAATTTACTGCATTCGTCACAAGGGTCGGACTCCAACAGGGTGCGGAAGTATTCACGATTCACGCCTGAAGCCAACTCGGTCTTGGCATTGTTGTGTCTTGGCTTGGTTGTGTTTGGCCACGCTTGTTCAAGACCACTGTCAATGCTCAGATGTTGGGCACGTTCGCCTCCATGACCTGCAGCCAGCCTTCCACATCCGGCACTGTGCCATAGGTACCAGCGCGCAGAAACACGTTTTGCTGGTTGTAGTATAGGTGCAGACCCACCTGTCGGGTAAGCATGTTGCGCGAGGTGTGCGGCAACAAGAGCTGGAACAGTCCCAATTCCCAGGTTCCGTCCAAGGACCACATCTCCGGCATGCGAAGTCGAAAATGGGTGGGCTTATTTTCAGGAAACAGGTCAATCTGCGCATTGCTTTCCAGGGTCATGCGTTGTCCGCCTTGCAATTGCATAGTCAATGACAAGGTCGGACCTTTGTGAAAGTACAGTACGAGTCCCACTAGCCCCATGTAGAATGGAATGCCCAAATCCTTGCTGTTCCTTAAGTGCACTCGGAGCTGGTTCAGGTGTCTCTTTGGGGCCGCTAAGTACCGGAAATCCATGTGCATCGGGTGATATTTGCAAGTCTGACCATACTTTTGAGGTTGGAAGGGCACCACCGCCAAGGTGTGTCGCTGCTTTGTCCACGACATGCTCATCTCTACGACGTCAACTTCTGTGAAACACTTGCTGAAATCCGTGTTGGACAGACTTGTCAAGTCCTTGATGGGTGTGTCGAGGGCAGGTGATTGTCATTGCCAAGGAGGTGGGTACCCATGACCTGTTCCAATCTGTGGTCAAATTGTATGTAGCCACCCTGTTGCATTTGCAGTAACCATACGTCGGGTTCCAAAGCCACGACGTCCATGAGCAAGGGGTAGGGTAACCAATCTGTTAGCATCGTGGTTTGGATCCAGGCCCCATATCCAAGAGAACTCTCTTGTTCAATATGTAAAAGAGTTGATCGGCACGAACGTTCAAACTAAGCCTAAGCCTAACCCCACCCAGTTGATAATCCTCATCTGATATGCCATGTTCTGCAGTTGCCGCACCCAAAAATTGACATGCATTGTTCCCTGTGTCCACCCTGATGGTATTGTGGGCCGCGATGCGGGTTTGACCAGGGCAGGTTGGATTTTATTCAAGGAATCCCACGAACAAGGCTAACGATTTGTCCATGTCGTAGCTTCCTTCGGCCCAGAGATCGATGGCGTAATAGCACTCGGGTTCCAGGCTCCAAAGGGTGGGTACCTCGCTTGCCACTGTTTAGATACATGACAAAATCGTTGTCGGCTTCCCACGGTTTACTCACACTGCTTCAAATCTCAGGTGGGAATCCAGGTCTGATAATCTGGGGCCACGCCTTGCCAATTTACCAATACTAAGGGCTGGAAATCCATGTGCGTCGGGTGATATTTGCAGGTCTGACCATACTTTTGAGGTTGGAAGGGCACCACCGCCAAGGTGTGTCGCTGCTCCGTCCACGGCATGCTCATCTCTACGATGTCCACTTCTGCGAAACACTTGCTGAAATCCGTGTTTGACAGACTTGTCAAGTCCCTGATGGGTGTGTCGAGGGCAGGTGATTATCATTGCCGAGGAGGTGGGTACCCATGACCTGTTCCAATCTGTGGTCAAATTGTATGTAGCCACCCTGTTGCATTTGCAGTAACCATAGGTCGGGCTCCAAAGCCAAGACGTCCACGAGCGAGGGGTAGGGTTACCAATCTGTTAGCATCGTGGTTTGGATCCAGGCCCCCATATCCAAGAAAACTCTCTTGTTCAACAGGTAAAAGAGTTGATCGGCACGAACGTTCAAACTAAGCCTAAGCCTAACCCCACCCACTTGATAATCCTCGTCCGATATGCCATGTGCTGCAGTTGACGAACCCAAAAATTGGCATGCGTTGTTCCCCGTGTCCACCCTGATGGTATTGTGGGCCGCAATGCAGGTTTGACCAATGCAGGTTGGATTTTATTCAAGGAATTCCATGAACAAGGCCAACGATTTGCCCATGTCGTAGCTTCCTTCAGCCCAGAGATCGATGGCATAATAGTAGTCGGGTTCCGGGCGCCAAGGGGTGGGTACCTTGATCGCCACTGTGGGAGGCCAGGTCTGCTAATCTGGGGCCACGCCTTGCCAATTCACCAACACTTGTCATCTCAGTCCACGCCCTTTGTATTTAAGCTTTTTAGCCGCATGCCAGTGGTTGGGCAGGCCTTTCACCTCGAAGCTCGTAAAAAACAACCCTTCACTCTCTGGCCTCGCCATCTTTCAAGTGATAGTAATTGACACTGTCGTACAACGACCGAGCCCAATCCGTCACCGTGTACATGCCTCGCGACCACACACCCTTGGTGCTCTTGATTCCGAAAGCCCCTTGCCTCTTGTCTTTTCCAGCAACTTGGAGGTTTTCACGAAATTATCCAGTCGAAACCTGTAAGGGTTCAAGGGTACGGTGGGCTTGAACAACCGTCGCCACACCACCTTGTCGTTGTGATGGTTCACGTCGGCTGGTGCCATGTTGATGCTGGAATGGATGCTTTGGTTGTAGCAGGCCAACAGCTCGGGTAAGGCATCCAGGTACTTCGGGGTGTTGTGGGTGGTCATGTACTTGTAGGTGAGATCTTTGAGCGTGCAATTAAACTGTTCGGCCACAGCCGCCTTGGGTTCCCCCTGGGTGGAATAGTGGTGGATGCCATACTGGTCCTGCAACCATTTCATGTGTTGGTTGTAAAACTCTTTACCCTAATCGGTCTGCAACTTCACGGGACAGCGTTGTATTGGTTCATTCTCCTGCAAATGGTGCAATGCATCGCGCACGGCCATGCCTCGTTTACTCTTCAAGGCAACCACCCAGGCATACTTGCTCAAGATGTCGATAACGGTGAGCAAGTAGCGTGTGTGACGATTGTTTTGGACCAGTTTCCTTGTCTCGACTTTCGACCTCACTTTTTGTTCGACAAACAACTTCATCATCAGGCCCAAAAAAACAACCATAAATTTTTTTTCTCGCGAACTTTAATTCTACAGTCATACATGGATCCAGGTATTTACATGCCGTTTTTTCCCATCCCCAGGTACTGGCAACCAAGAGAGGACTGGAGACAAGCAAGTAAACACAGCTCGAACATAAGTCATTCAGAGGACAACAATTTAAAAAAAGTGTCCGTAAGATACAGTCTCTATTACAATGTCTCGGTGTCCGCGTTCATGGCATTCAGAAAAAAGCGACCAAGGACTCCTCTCCCTGTTCACCCTGCTTTTCCACTTCTGCCAACCTGCCTTAAAACAAGGTTAAATCTTGCCATGTCGACCAGTCACCCTTCCAGCTCAGAGGCGAATCAACAGGTGTCGAGACAAATTATTGTGGTACTTGATCATTTCAGACACCATGGTCTGCTCTTCTCTCCAAAGAAGAATCACATCTTTGACTGGATCTTCCTCTGGCTTGTCAACCTCTGAGTGAACTGGCTGAGTGGCAGCCATCTTGACTCCACCTCTATAAAAGCGACTCTTTTTATATAAAAAAAAAAACATTTTTAGACACTCACCCACAAGGTCAGACCGACACTGCTGCCCCTAACCCTAACCCTAACCCATGACGTCATGCCACTGCCCACGCTAAGGCCAAGGCCCACACCAAATGTGTCCTTTGACCACCGCCCATGACATCAGAGCCACTGCCCTTCAACCACCGCCCACCACCGACATGGCTTTTTTCCATCCCCAGGTGTGGTAACCGAGAGAAGACTGGAAACAAACAAGTCATCGAGACGAACACAAGATCAATCATAATGTCAAGGCCACCCCTTCATGACGGTACCCCCTGTGAGCCCGCACGATGCCTTAACCACCCCCCACTGGTCAGCGGTCAAGCCTATGAAAAAAGTAATCACAATTGCCCCCTGTGACATCATTTTTCTCGACTTTTTATTGGCGTCAATCTTGGAGGTGAGGAAGGGGCCGGCTAACGTGTAACACTAATTTCGTCATCAGTTAAATTATGTGACGGTCCCTTCATTTTCTGTAGGGCCAGTTGACCATTGCAACAATATTGTTTTCTTGCTGTTGTTTTGTTCATGGCGAGGGAAATCTGAGGAGAGTACTGTACCTGGCCCCACGGTAGGGACAGGCTGTACTCTACCCAAATGTCGGCCTTCGTAATAAACCAAGATGGTTTATTCTTCAGAGATTGAAAAATATGGGGCTGTAAACAGTCTAAATTAGTTTCAGATTTCTTACTAATTATTGAATTCCCAACATCAAAGATATGAGTATAGTCTCATTAGCCATCCCTAATTTCCTTGGTTTTGAGAGAGAAAACCACTTCAAATGAGTATCCCAGTATTGATTCCAAGAAATGTTTCAATGAGAAGACAATATTACTCCGTGAAAAGCGCTACGTAATTGAGACTTCAGTCACCTTTACAAGCAGCAATTTGGTTGGTTGTTTATAGTAGCCCCAATCTGATTGGTGTGACATACATTTCTCACTCACTCATCAACTCATAACATAGACCAGACCCCTTGACTAAGAGGTACTTTTTACAAAAAAAAAAACTCAAAATGGATATTTTACTGAAGGGAGAGAACCTTCTTGGAAATGTTTTGATAGGTCTCACGTCTGTAGTCATTACCTCCCAGAAATAGAAATACCAATCATTTTTCTTATGCCACATAAATGGATGCTCTGATTTACATCCCTGCAAAGTGAAACAAGTTGACCTCTCATGACTTTGTCATGTTTAGGCAAAGGATTAAGCAAGTTTGACTTGTATTTTGAGACCTCAAAAATTTTCCCCTTAGAAGTCCATTGTTTTGAAACAGATTGTGAAAGAAGAAAAGCAATTGTTTTATCACATCAAGAAATTCTCTATATTCTTGGCCAAGTGCCAGTCGATGATTTTCAGTACCTACAGGTAATGTAGAGAATTTTGCATTACAAGGAATGGTGTGAAAAAGAATGTAAACAATAACAAATTTCCCAAATATTGAGGTTTTCTTTAAAATAAGAAATTAACAATTCAAAATGTGTATAATTTTTCTCTTTGTCTGATGAGTTAATTTCTGTTCTAAAAAAGTGCTTTGGTTTCCAAAAGGAGGTCTTGCCAGTATATAGTATCTGATGCCTTAAACCTCATCCAGAAGCTGCAAAACCAAGTTCAGCTCTGTTTGTCTGGTGGTCAGAGCTGACCATGGAAGAGTGAATACATGTTGTACATGATGCGCACACATGAATCCTCACATGGATATGCTTTGGTTACACGACCCAACAACCAAAAGCACCTTGGCACAGCATTGTCTATGACGAGAATCAGGTCATTTAGATTTCTGCTAGATTTCTCTCAGGTCATTTAGATTTCTGCTAGATTTCTCCTGTTCAGTAGCCACTTGTGTGCAATAATAAAAAACTGAAAAAAAAAACTGAAAACTTGTGGGGCAGCTGCATTCTTGGCACATATTCACAATCCATTGAGACCAGTCGATATAATTTTTTTACATTTTTACTGCAGATAATGAGTTACTTGTACCAGAAATGCAAAAAAAAATGGTGGTCACTGTCTTCGTTTCAGACATAAAGCGTGTGGTAAACTATACTGATTTCGAAAAATTGTCGCATATCATCAAGCATGGCCTACAGGGTTTTATAGTTAAAAATATCGAAGGTGAGTCAACGGAGGCAAACGATCTTAGTCATATTTTGTAGAAGTGGGTCTGCTGCGTAAATAATTCCAAACCTTACTAACGTTTTCACAAAATTTAACCCTTTAAGAGGCATTTGAGACCGCCGCACAGATGCACGAAGAACTACTAAGAACGGAATTTGATGGTGCATTTTGCCAAAAATTTAAACTTCTACTCGATAGATTTTTTTCATTTTTTCCCTACACGTAGAAAATCAGTAGAGAAACTGAAAGGCCGCGGCCAAGAACGTCCCCTTGGTTTTTCGGCTATTTTTGAAAGTGCTCAAAAATAGCTGAGATATTACGTATGCAAACAGCCCTCAGTTTTCCAAGCGGCATCTTTTGGAGATCTATTGTTAAACGAAAAACAAAAGAAACCTTTTGTTTCGCTAAAGGATCAAGTGACTATAACACAATCGTTTCTCACTGCTGCTTCGTTAGCTCAAGTGGATAATACGCCGAACGGAGCTGATTCGAAGGTCGGTGAAATATTCTCTTTTTTTTTGGTTCTGTTATTCTTCTTCTTTCAAAAACCTTCTTTGTGTTTTTGTAATTGAATTGACGTTTTGACTGGTAAGGATCTGGATATGTTTTTTTTAGCTGCCATTATGACATTGGCTTTTGGCGCGCAAAGCATCGATTACTTCCATAACACAAATTCAGAGCTTACCTGTTAATTAAGCAGAGTTTGCTCGTTATTTCCACTGATATTCGAAGCTTATTTGAGGAATATTTATTTGAGGAATATTTGCCAGCACCTCACCAGCATGCCTCAAAGAACCGAGGCGTGTTTTTGTTCCGTGATCATGGTTTAAGTCCGCCGTTAACTTAGCCATTGAAGAACATGTGAGCCAGGCGTTCGAGTCTAGAAACGATTCTTCTTCCAAAACAAAGCATCTGTCGCGGACTTACGGCTCATTTGCTCACTTACAGCTCATTTGTCAAACTGTATTGGAAATTAGAACGGCTTTCTAGACTCTTAATATTTTCTTGAAATGGGCGGCCTTAACATCCTCCGCTACAAAAATTTCTGGGATATCCCATAATATTCTTTCATATGTATACGTATTGTGTGTGCTAGCGTGATGCGTGACTCAGACACGGCCGGGAACTGGCGAGAAAGTCCAGGCAGACCTTCGAAGTGAAGATCGATAGAAGAACTGTTGCGAAGGAGGACCAATTTGTCAATTGTAGTCCAAAAAATACTGGTCGTACTCCAAAACTTCACAGATAGCACCTTGATTTCATTGATCAACAACTTGAGGAAAATGATGAACTGAACTGTCAGTTAAGTTGAGGAGTTAACCTGCAATTTACCAGCAAAAGCATATGGCGCCAGTGTTACATGTAGCTAGCTGTCAAGAGAAAAAGGAGAAAGCAGGTCGGCTTGATTTGATGTCATTCAATCCTGTTGAATTAATTATAAATATAATGTCCCACGATAGCGTAAGTGGAAAACACAATGAAACAATCCAAGAAGAATTTGCACAAGTTAGTGATTACGATAATTTTCTGGGTTTTATGTATGAAATGTGTCCACGCTTTTAATATCTGTTGGTAATTTTTCCAAAAATTGATAGACCTATAATAAAATAAATGTTTTAAGTAATTTTGTTTTGCGTGTGGTATTTGGTAATTTAATTCACTTGAATTACGCATTTTGAGTTACAGTAGACCTTTCTCTGTGAAAACCATGCTGCAGATGGTAGAGTTGTGGTATGATGAGGGTATAGCAGTGGTTAAAGACACATCTTTCTAGGCATTTTGATACAATACATAGTAATGAAATTGGTCAGTAGTTCTTGGATAATGTGGGATCATCAGATTTGTAAACAGGAATACATTAGCTAATTTCCACTGGTCAGGAAACTTGCCGAGAAACAACAATAGGTCACAAAGCGTTGACATCCCTCAAAAAGCCAGGTGACCGATTTAGTTTGGTCATAGATTTAACTGAAAACCAGAAGCGTCTGGTATTGGTGAGAAGCGAATTTTTCAGTTTAGCAGCATACTGCTTTTTTTCGTTTTAATCATTGCTTTAACCTCCCGTTTTGCTTGTCTAAACCGATCGTGGTCTAGAGTACTTCCGCATTAATTTTCTCAATTTGTTTTTTATTCTAATTAAATTCAGAAGTTCGTGATCATGGGTACTTATTTACATTTCGAGGTTTGCCTATTGGAATGTGTTGGTCAACAGCTGTGAGGAATGTATCAGACCAATTAGTGAGAGACGGGTTTATGTCGTTTTCCTCGAAGCACAGCTCCCAGTTGATCAAATTGAGTGAATATTTGAGGCCGCTCCAGTCGGCTTTCTTAAAGTAATATAGTCGTTGTTTAATATGTGGTTGGCTTTTGATTTGAAGGTCCATAGAAAATTCAATGACTTGGTGGTCTAAGTTCAAAATATCCTGAAATCCTTTTATGTTAGAAATCTTGTCTGGAATATTTGTGAGCACCAAATCCAACAAATTATCGTTCCTGGTTGGGAAATCTATAAGTTGCTAAAGAAAATGATCATTAATTGCCTTAGTAAAGAGGGTGTACATCTGAATATTGGTAGAGGCAGTCACGGTAGCCCAGTCGACGTTTGGTAGGTTGAAATCACCAACAATCAAAAGTTGATCAAATTTGGCCTTGGAAGCTTGGTCCAGAAATTTTGTGAATTCTTTCAAGTAGAGGTAATCATCAGAAGGAGGGCAGTAGAAGACTGCCATTAATATCTTTTTCTTGCAGGACGGGCAAAGCTCGCAAACAACAATTTCAGCTGAGGTTTCGATATCAGGCCTTCTAACACATGGCTCTGTATTACGAACTGCTAGCAGGATGCCTCCTCCATGTTTGTTGTTATGGTCAAATCTGTCTCTTCTATGAAAAGTGAAGTTCATATTAGGCAAGATCTCGCAGCCATTGATGTCCAGAGTTAGGCATGTCTCGGTGAAAGCCAACACATCCATGTTTGTAGCAAGGACTTGTAGTTCGTCGATCTTGTTGACAATGCTTCAAGCATTCATATAGAGACAATTGATGTTTAGCTGTGGTTTATCGTTTGGATGTGAATTGTTAATATTGGTCTTTGCTTCTGTAGTGGGACCAGGACTTGGATGGATTAAGCCCACTAATTTAAGCCTTGGCAAATTAAAGGAGCAGCACGAGTTGTTATAAAACAGCATGCGGCTGCGGTTAAATGATGCAGTTGCAAACAGCTTCTTGGTCGTATAATGAACACTGCCAAGAACCAAATTTGTCCACAGACAGTAATTGCCAGTCGAAAAATCCAAACAAAGCCCACTACCGGATTTTGCATCATTTGTGATTTTATGAAGTGTGTATAAGTCAAATGAACACAACAAATAGACCATTAAAGTAATGAACTTCAGTGCAGACATCTTAACCATGTGCGTCGTCGCCATATTCCCATATTCCTTCAGTGCAAGATGTATTCTTCTTCTTACCCATGTGATGCCACTTACCAGGATTGGGCTTAGATTGGGTATTTTCTCTTTGGTATTTCACTTGTTTGCCTTCATTTAGAGGAACATGCTCCTGGTGGAAATGCTGGTGTTAAAACATTGGATCATTTGCACAATTTCTCTGCTTGGCTGTTGAAGTTCAACAAGGGTGAGTGTAAGTACTCTAGGTTTTCCTTTTTAAGCCACTTGACAAAATGAAGCACACAACATCACTCTCAGCAAGTAGGAACAGGGTGCATAACTTTGTAACAGGAGCTCAATTTGTGATGTGTCAGAGATGAACATGGCTATTAGTGCCTTGCGTATTTCCATGCCAGAGGTGATTAGGGGCTCACACTGTATAAGAATTTCTTTTACTTGGTATCTTTGAACAAAAATGTCACCAGCCTTCTGACCACACCTCACATAATACTCACCAGCATAGGGTGTCTGGCTCAACATTCCTGTATTAACAGTATAATTATAGGTCCTCATAACTTATGTCCACAAAGCTTCTGTGAAGTCCAAATTCTTGTCTATGTCAAAATAAAGTGCTCTCACTCATTCCAAGAGAAAGTAAGTAAGTACATGTAAGTAACTATATTTAACAAGGGTAGCCCATTCTGGCCATTCAGCAATGAGGCTGGTATCCATAACATTATTAGGGGACCTGGGGAATAAAGATATGTACAATTTATAAAATCGAAAGAAAAATTAAGTAAAATTAGAGTAAAAATGATAAAAACTCTAAAGAACATTAAAAAGGCTAAAATGTACAAATATGATAAATATGATATGTCTTCAAAAGTCTGTGTCAGTTCACCATTGACATTATCCTGTACTGGGATTGCTATTGCATTAACAATTAACTTTTGGAAATGGAAATCTAGCCATCTCTCTAAGTAGTCTGATGGAATAGAACCATTTTTATCAGCAAGAGTCAAGGATTTTCTGGACATCTCGACTATGCCAATCATCAGCTGCCATCTTACATCACAAAGTGACTTCTTAGAATACTTCTTCTTGTTTCCATTTCTCATTTGCAAGTTGATTTCTCAATCCTAGCAGCAGACATTCTGGATTGTCATATAGATGATCACTTTCAGACACCAATCTTTCTTTTGACCACAGCAATTTTTAGTCTTATATTCAATCACTTTTTGGACCATAGCGACCATCATTCTCAATCAGCTATCGATAATCTCAACCATAGCAATTGGCATTCTCAATCACCAATCAACAATCTCAGTCACAGAGATCAACATTTTTGATAACCAATCAATAAACTCAACTGCAGCAATCAATTTCTTGATCACCAGTTATAAACGCACTAAGTCCAATTTTCAAAAGGCTTCTAGAATGAGTCACCAAAGGCACCACTTTCACCTTCAACGGGAAACTGTATAAACAAGTAGACGGCTGCAGCATGAGAAACCCTCTTTCACCCACATTGGCAAACATCTTTATGATTACCAGTTATAAATGCAACGGGAAACTGTATAAACACGTACCATGGGAAACCCTCTTTCACCCTCTTTCACCCACATTGGCAAACATCTTCATGTGCAAATTGGAAGCCGATGTTGTAACACCTTTAAACCTCCCTTTCTACAATAAATATGTAGACGACTGTTGCACAAAAAGGAAAGCCAATGCCCCGGACATTCTTCTTGAAAATCTCAACAGTTACCATCCAAACATTAAGTTCACAGAAGAAGAAAACCCGGATCATTTCCTTGACACCGCCTTTACCCACCAAGAGGGAAGTTTTATTACAAAAGTCCATCAAAAACCAGGGAAATTACAAGTACATTGGAAATCGGCCATCCCACATAAATGGAAACGCAACACTATCCTAGGTGCACTTCACAGGGCAAAACGAATAGCCACAAATTGGCAAGCAGAAGTACAAGCTATCAAACGATCTTTCATCCGATCTGGATATCCCGCCAAATTCGCTAATGAGGTTATGAACGATTTTGAAAACCCAACGGCAAGAGATGATGAGATGATTATCCCTGTTCACTGGTTTGATGAAAGAACAAAAATCACCATTCAACTGCCATTTTGTAGGAGAAATGAATTTGAAAGTAAGAAATTCATGACAAAACTTAACAATTACACCAAAGGGACATTTAATTTCCATATTTTGTGGCAAACACGCAAGATCAAAACTCTCTTCAAACTCAAAGACAAAAAAAAACATTCATCCATCACACGTAATATACATAGGCACATGTACTTGTAATCAAGCTTACATTGGTGAAACTGCACGCAATCTTGAAGTACGTGTCAACGAACATTCCGATATAAACAAACAATCGGAACCGGCCAAACACCTAAAGATACACCCCAAACACAAATTCACATGGGACATCTTGACCACAGCTCACTCATGGACAAAGAGAAAAATTAAAGAGGCATTTTGCATCGCACACTTCAACCCAGTCCTAAACAAACAAGTCCAATCATTCCATCTCACTCTATACTCCATGGGAACTGGCATTACATAACCACAAATATAAAACAGTTGGTTTATACCTGGTTTATACTACTCACCCCTGGCTAGATAAATCGATACTATCTACTATGAGGAGGCGAGACCAGTTTTACAGAAAAGCCAGGAAATTAAATCGGCCTTCAGATTGGTCTGAATACAGACGTCTGCGAAACCTTATTAACTCGTCACTCAGAAAAACCAGAAAAACATCTTTTGCGGAGAAATTAGAGGAGAGTAGACCAAACCCACGTGAGTTTTGGAAAACTCTCAAACAGGTTCTTCCTAACAAAAATGTGAACTGTGATATTGGCAGATTGATTGTTGACAACAAAGAACTGACCGGGCACAAAGACATCGCGGATGCTATGAATTCATATTTTACATCTATAGCATCCTCTCTCTTGGCAAATTCTAGCGAAATAGAATCTGAATTTGTTCCAGGTGAGGCACCACCAAATATCGAACCCTTCAGATTTACCATACGTAACGTAACTGAGGTCTCAAAAGCTATCGAAGATCTTAACCAAGCAAAAGCGACAGGACCTGACGGAATCCCAGTGAGAGCCTTAAAGATGGCAGCACCTAATATTTCTCGAAGTCTCACTCATCTTTTTAATGAGTCGCTCTCCACAGGTGAATTTCCATCAGCGTGGAAAACAGCAAAGGTAACGCCACTTTTTAAAGGAGGTACGACAACAGACCGTGATAATTACTGACCCATTTCAGTGCTGCCCTGTATTTCTAAGATCTTGGAATCTTTCGCAAACTCGGACTTGCAAAAGTTTGCTTTCAACTCTGGCCTTATAGAACATCATCAGTTCGCTTACTCTAAATTTTCTTCCACAACAGTTGCCCTACTTAAGGTAGTAGACTCGTGGAAAAGAGCGACTGATAAAGGCCTCAAGTCTGTTAGTGTCTTTCTCGACCTGAGAAAGGCATTTGACGTCATTAAACATGAAGTCTTGCTAACTAAGCTCGAATCCTACGGCGTCAAAGAGTCCGAACTTCGGTGGTTCAAGAGTTATCTTTCTGAGAGATTACAGTATGTCGTCTACAAGGGCGCTAGTTCAGATCTCATGCGCCTCTCTTTTGGCGTGCCTCAGGGATCAGTTTTAGGACCAACGTTATTTAATATCCATATCGACAACATATCGAAGGCATGTCATACGTCTACTCTCTCATTATACGCAAACGATACTGAGATACATTCCAGCTCGAAGAATATTGATTTAGCTGTGTGTAATATCAACAAGGACCTCCAGAGCGTCAGACACTGGTTTTGTAGGAATGGCCTCATTTGTAATACAAAAAAGTCGGAAGCCATGATTATTGCGTCCCAAAAAGCACTCAAAACCAATCGAGATATTACCATTTTTTATGGAGATTCAGTATTAAAACAGCAGAGACATTTTAAGTATCTTGGTGTTGTTGTGGACGAATCACTATCATGGAACAATCATGTGTCATATATTGCCTCTAGAGTTTATCCTAAACTGAAACTTTTAAATAGAATTTCATCTTTTCTTGGCCCTACTATTTTACTGAAGATCTATAAAATGACAATATTACCTATTTTAGACTATGGCTGCATCGTATGGGGCCTTTGCAGTAAGAAGAACTCCAATTTTCTAGAAAGGTTGCAAAATAAAGCAATGCGAATAATTTTAAGAATGAATCACTTAACGTGCACTCAGTCAATGAGGGAGAGACTTGGCCTGTTAACATTGTTTAACAGGCGCCGTTATTTACGTCTCCAACTAGTATATAAAATCGTAAATGACTATCACTGTCCCAGGCAACTCCAAGGATACTTTGCATTGAGATCAGAACTTCGCCGTAAAGCCCTCAGAGATGGTAGGGAACTTCATCTCCCAAGATATAAAACAGCTATGGGTCAGTCAACATTCGAGTATGGAATGACCTTCCCAAAACAATACGTGCTTGTGAAACGCTAAGATGTTTTAAAGTTAAAACTTTTAAATTCTTAATAGAATCGGATAAGACACAACACGTGTAGTGTATAAGTTTATTTTTCTGTCATTGTATTTTAATCTTAATTGTATTGATAGTGAAATGTATTTTTAATCAGTTAGTATTCTTATGTACTGATCACCGGTTTATACCAGCGTTTTTTATGTTAAAGTCGCTGATCGTGTTTTTTTTTTCAGTTTAAATAAAGCATTTATTATTATTATTATTATTATGCAATTTTATCACTCTGAAGATGATCGAAAGATCGAAAACGTTTAGTCAAACATTTTAACAGTTTTTACCTTTTACTATTTTATAGTTATAAACTCGTACCATGATATGGCCTACCATACTTTTCCTTCTGTAGAACTTGAGTATAGTGAAGCCTTGGAGCCAAGGCTGGCCCATAGCTGCCGGAGCTTATCCCGGTTTCTGTAGCATGAAGCGGCTAGAAGTATTTCTACTTCCCCTAGATGGGATGCTAGTCCATCGCAGGTCACTCCCCCGCAATTTTGTTAGGTTTCCCCAACACATAGCAGGTACCCATTTATACACCTGGGTGGAGAGAGGCACTGTGAGAGTTAAGTGTCTTGCCAAGAACACAACACACTGTCCCCGGCCAGTGCTCGGACCCGGACCACTCGCTCCGGAGTTGAGCGCACTAACCATGAGGCCACCGTGCCTCCCACCTTGAACCTGAGTATAAGTGATGCCAATTTTGGGTGAAAAGTGATGACATCAGAAGTGGAACAAAGGCCAACATTTGTCACGGGCTGTTACAGGCACCACAGAAGTCAATATCATGGCGATCAAACAGCAAAGTTCTTTTTTACATTTAGGACTAAAATTTTCACTTCAGTTTCAAACAACCCAGGATGAAATAAATATGGTATGTAGTCAGAAGTCTTCATAGGCGATCTGAAATCAGTGGTATTTTATATCTTTAATACATGTACATGCACATTGTATTAAAAGCCAGAGCACACACTGAACTTGGTAAGTTTTGCACCAGCATACACCTGATTGCTGTACTTTTATCACAGAAAGCAATCTCAAACAAAACTGAAAAGATTTGCAATTGATAGATTTAGTTTCATTGTCAATTCAAAGGCACTACTTTGAATGAAAATTTGCGAAACATTGTTTATTCATTTCCAAACTTCCCTTTAGGGTTTATGGCTGCATGGCAGAGCGAGAGAAGTAGGAAAGCATGGTAAATTTAACTTGTAACCTTGTTATTACTATGTTTTACTTACCTGTTCTGCTATAAGGGCATATCCAACATCAAGATTAATAAACTCAAATGTTTCTCCTAAGAGTGGGTTGAAGGGTTTCCAGAACCTACAACAAGAATGACATATTGTTTCTAATGTGTCGAAACTTTCATATAAGAGTAATTATAGCTGTTCTTACCTCCCGAGCACAGTTGAATAAGTTGAACAAGCAAATGCTGCCACATGAGCAAGTTGGACCAAAGAATTTTTACAAACTGTGGAATCATAAAAAAAAAATAAAACAGAGATTTACTAAAAAAAATTGCTACAGCTTTCATCGTAAATTATAAATACATGAATTTACAGGCTTAAAATATTGAAACTTTTCTGCACCTTTAGCTATAATCTTTACGTTCCACCTTAGCAATAATGTTACTTACATGAGGCTCTGTTAAGAATATCAGCATACTCTAAATCCTCTGCCAGTCGCTACAAAAATAATAAACATGATATTGATTCAAGAAATAGATTCCATGTTGCTGAGCACCTGTTTAGTACCATAATTGATCACACATTATATCACAATGTGGCGAGAACAAAAAAGCGGCACACAAGGTTATAGCCAAGTGTGCTGCTGATGTTCTTACCACATTATTATTTTCGATGTCTTATGTGATCTATTTCTGAACAGCTGCATGGTAACATTTCATCTACCTATTTTACATAATGAAGAAACCGATCAGTGTAAAATGCAGCCTGCAGGCTAGGGATAAAATGTACGACTGAGTGTAAACCGTAGACTGAGGGTAAAATGCAGACTGCAGACAAGGGGTAGACTGCAGGCTTTTTAAGTGTATACCATGTTATTTCCATTATTCAGTGCTAACTGTGGACAGGGTCATTCAAGCTAATCATAGTGAAAGTCTGCACTCTAGTTAGCCTGAATATCACTCAGGTTATAGCCTGAATAACACTTTGGTTAGCCTTTTTATGGTTAGCTCTCCATGAAAGTCTGCAGTCTGCATTTTACCCCTTGTCAGCAGTCCCGTCTGCATTTACACTGACCGATAAAAAAAACAAAATCAAATGTTAATGACGTCATCTGTATGTCTGTCCCCCAATTGATCATAAGACCAAATCAAATTGTGAGAATGATTTCATTTGCTATATGAATAAAAAGGTACATGCTTCTAATTACAGTGATAGAATACTCTCAAGATCCTAACACAGCATGCAGAACGAGAGACTGAGATAGTTTGTCACCTTTTAGACCTTCAGTATTTTATTGATATCAATTTATAAAGGAGCTAAAGTAACAATTAAATATGGCAGTCACCTGCTGATAGAACTAATCCCCCACATTGATTCCCAAGCTATTATCCCTCACAAAGCTACTTTTAGATCACTCCAGGTTTTGGAAATCCAAGGAGGGTCTGAAATGGCCAATCCCGTAAAGCAGATTTTGTTCACATGGACGCATCTATGCCAATTCTGCCCGATTATCCAGGAGTCTCCAGGATACAGACAGAATCTCCTGCTCTCCTGTAAGGGTCACCAAATCTCCCAAACAATAAACAATACCAATAAAAGCGCATGCAATGCATCTTTCAAACATTTATTTATTTTGGCCGATTTTTGGGGGAACATTTTGGACATTTGATGCATTTTTGAGGTTTACTACTGATCCAGATGTCCTTTGAAATGGCTTTTTTTTCAGGCCATTTCACACACTGTTGGTTTCATGTGATCAAAAAAGTGATCACATGACGATAAACATTTCTTGGCACGGATGGGCAAAGTTTGCAGCACAGCGTTTGCAAATTCCTCAAGAGGTCCAAGTTTGAGGTAAATCTTATCCATGCGATGGATTTTGCATCTGTTGAAGTCTTCTCTGTAAGGTGTCTTGGATTATATCTTGTTAGAAAGTGCAAAACTCAACAAACTTGCAAACAAACTGTGAAGCAATGCATTGCTCTACCAACTGAGCTATCTAGCCAGTTGGGTTCAAATCCTGTTCAGGCCTGAAGTTTTTTCAGGCTTTTTATTTTACAGCTGCTTAAGTTGTGTATATAACTGCAGTGATCATCTATGTTTTCATATCTTTCTCCACAGTTCAAATGTATTATGTCTCATCTATTCATTTGCATTCATCGCCATCTATGGACATATTACAAACTAACAATGTGACCAGCTCCCAGATGGCTTGATAGCTCAGTTGGTAGAGCACTACAAAGGTATTGCAGAGGTCATGGGTTCAAATACCATTCAGGCCTGCACTTTTTTCAGGCTTTAATTTCACAGTTGCTAAGTTGTGTATATAACTGCGATGCTCATCTATGTCTTCATATCTTTCTCCGCAGTTCAAATGTATGATCCTTCATATATTATTCAAGCAGCTTTAATTTAGTTTCATCCTCCACAAAATCATCTATGCAACATTTGCACTGACATACATGTTTAAAAACAACTCGAGAAGGATTACATTGCAAATAGAGCCTACATGGGGGATAAGCTTTAAATTCTTACTTTTCATCCTCTCTTGATTTGGCATGGAAGAGTGGTTTCATATTTATATGATCATATAATACATGATTATGAGTAGTAAAAACAATTTTGGGAGTTTGTATCTTTCGTTACCATGCATTTTACAACAATTTTATAACAGCCATTAATTGAACTTCTTCCGGTGGAACAACTGAAGTGCTTTGATTGTAAATACTGTATGATAATGTAATGAGTTCTAAATATTAAGGTGGCTCGAAACAGTTTCCAGTACTTTCAAATACTTAGAGTTTGATGGGTCATTATAACCACTCTATATCGGTTGAAAATCGGTTAAATTTTTGAAAATTTAAGGTGGCTCTGAGCCCACTCCATATAATTTTTTTAAACTTTGCAAAAAAGTTGCATCCTATCATGCTGATTACAATTCAATAATATAAAATGGGGGTCACCAAGCTCGTTTTCAAGTGCTTAAAGCTAAAATTAAGGGTGTTTTTAGCAGGTCATATTGTTGCTATGGTAACCTGGACTGGGTTTGACACCGTCTGGTGTGTAGAGCATACCAAAGAGATTGCACTCCTTTGTTTTGATAACACACTTCTCGTCATCGAGCTTCATGTAGGTGTAAGTTCATGTTCTTCATGTAGGTGTAAGTCACTTTTTCTATAGACTGTGACGTCATCTCCAATGCCAATGGCTCCCTGGCAATCATGATACGTCTCATCAACCTTGAGTTGGAAGATATCTTGACTCATTCATAGGCCAAACGGCATCCTGAGGAACGATATTGACCAAATGGTGTATTAAAGGTTGTCAAGTGCGAGGATTCCTCATCTAGTTTGACATTCCAATAGTCATTGCAAGCGTTGAGCTTGCTAAAAAGCTTTGCTGCTGCTAATTTGGGTGTCTTTTCCTCTAGAGTGGGTATGGGATGATGTTCTCTTTTGATCGCCTTGTTCAGGTCTTTAGGATCGAGGCATAAACAAAGTCGCCCGTTTTCTTTTTCTCTAATAACCAGGGAGTTAACCCAATCTGTAGGTTTGGTTACTTTTGCAATGATATCTTGGCTTTCCATCTCACGTAATTCGGCTTGTAATCTGTCTTTCAACTCTATGGGTACTTTGCGGGGTGCATGGACCACCAGAATCCAGTGTGATGTGATATATATAGTCATCAAAACATCCAACTGTGCCATTGAAACATTCTGGGTACATATCTCCATTAGCTCTTGTTTACTTGTGATTGATGGCCGCTCCTCCAGTGGTACATGGCTTCCAATGTAACTTGAGCTTTTCTTGCAAGTACCCAAATTTTGAGCTGGGCCATTGAAGCTGCTAGTTGGATCAGCCTGGTCTAGTTGATTTGTTCTTAGTGTGCAGTGTAGGGAGACTAGTTTTAGTGCAATCCATGCTTTTAGACCGAGAATAGCTGGCCCTGAAGTGTATGTGACGTAAAAAATGCACCTGATCTTCTTTTCTTTGTACTTGCAAGGGATGTTTATGGTGCCAAGCTGTTTGATTACAGAGCCACCATATGCTGAAAGGACGGCTTCATTCTTTTCCAGTGCTTCTGGTATGGGGTTTCCTTCATCGTCAAACTTCTCTGGGGCGATTATGTGAAGTAGCCTGATAGGCAAAACATTGCTCTTTGCACCTATGTCTACCTTGCACTGGAGATTAATTTTCCGCTTCTTTTCTGGCTGATTTATCTCAAGTGTTGCAAAGACTTCATCGCGTGTGTCATCGAATGTTGCGTGTCTTCTATGGTGTTAACCTCGATGATGCTGATTGTCAGAATTTCATCATTGTCCTCATCGCCCCTGTCCTCAATCATGTGAATTACTTTTTTGAAGGCCGGCTTTCTTCCTTGGTTAAATTGTTTCTGTTTGCTGGATTGGCAGACAGATTGCCAATGATTAGCTTTGCCGCATTTTCGACACAATGTACTGTAGGCTGGACATTTGTTCCTCGGGTGTTGTTTTCCGCAGTTGTTGCAGGATTCCCTTTCTTGTTCCCTATGAATGGCATCTACACCTCTATCCTCTTGATGGCTTTCACTACTTCCTGCCAGTGTCTTCCTATGTTTACTTGTCGCCTTGTGGCTTCTTGCAGTCTCAATAGCGGCTGCAAGGGTCAATGATTTGTCTTGGCTTATGAGGGACTTCTGAACATTGTGTTTTCTTGAGCCCCAAATGAGCTGATCCAAAACTCTGTCTTCAACTTCGGCGTTGTCGCAAAATTGACATTTTGCTGCTAGATTTTTTAATCTTGAGATAAAATCATCCGCTGGCTCGCCTTGTCCTTGTCAAATTCCTTGTAGTGTGTATCTGTGAATTCGATGACTCATCTTCGGCTCCAATTGATTCTCAAACCGTTCGAAAATAATGGAAGGCTTTTTCCTGTCTTCCTCCTTTATGAATGTCCAACTGTTGTATATATCCAGGCCTTTTTCACCTGACCAGAGTAAAACATAGCTCACTTTTTTTTTGTCATTGGCTTCTTTGAGAACGCTTGGGAACATAAGCTGTCATTTTTGTTTGACTCTTGCGAATGCAATTATCGGATCGGGAGCGTCCCAGTTCATCTGTCGCGATGCAAAAGACGTTGCTGTTGCCATAATTCAATTCTGCTGGCCTCTCTCGATTTAACTCCAGAAATTATTCTTGTGAAACGCTGCCAACATGTAGTCGGTTGTCAAAGAACTTTATGCTTCCTTATTCAGACACGCCACGTGGATGCGAGTGCTATCATAATGTGCTAGCCTACTTAAATATAAGTACACAGAATGTAACATAGAAGAAGAAGAAGAAGATACTTTTATTTGACTAGGGTAACTCCTTCAGTTAAAACAACTGTTATCATTAGAGGCCCTAGATAATAAAAACTAATATATAAATAACAATAGTAATTACTAATATGAAATAAGAAAGTTAAAAATATGATCACAATGTAGAATACGGTTTCTAAAAAACGCTAAAAATTACGATTAAAAAGTTACAAATTACGATTAAAAACTGTACAACCATGATAATAAAAAGCCTTTTTTGTGCCCTCTAATTTAATGGTGGGCAGACGGAGACGATCGCTTTGCCGGGTCCTTCTAGGTAGAACGTCTCTATTAAAATAAAAATAGTCCATTAAAAATTGCGGGCAGCGCTTATTTAAACACTTCTTAACTAGTTTAAGTACATGGGTCTCACGTCTTAACTCCAGGGAAACATAACCAAGATGATCTAGCGCATCGTCACTGCTGTCAGTTTGCATGACTATCCGTGCCGCGCGTCTCTGCAACCTCTCTATCCTATGAGCATTCGAAAGTCCACAACAGTTCCAAACGGAATCGCAGTAGTCAATTACAGGGAGAATAAATGATTTGTAGATTGTATTAGCAGTATACATGCTAATATTCCTCCTGGTGCGGCCAAGAATTCCTATTCTCTTACTTACTTTACTTAGTAAGTAATTTACGTGCGCGTTCCAGGTAAGCGACTCATCTAAAATCACACCTAAATACTTAAACTCGGCAACTCGCGTTAGTTAGTTAGTCAATAGGTGCTAATTCTAACATGCTGATATGTTACACAAACAGTACATATTTTCCAGCCTATAAACAGCTCATGTCTCCAATATAAACAAATTTGGTTAAAAATTACTTACTTTGGAGCGGTTCAACATATCATCACTTTCCTGGCTATCACAAGTAAGAAGAAGTTTGGCAATTTTCAAAGCTGGTTTTCTCTAAAGTGTGTGCAGTTTATTTCCAGATCAAACAAATTACAAATATGTGAACTATTATTTGGCAAGTGAAAATCCTGTCATATGAGCTTTCTCATGACTTTAACCTAATTTTCTAATTAGAATAATTGTAGCTTTCCAGGAAATATTTCAGGCATAACTTTTTAGATTAGTGGCCTGCATAGTATACTTTACTGGAGCATTTTGTCAAACTCTTTGAAATATTGAGCAGTTCTGATATTTGATAGAAGTACAGATCAGGGAAGGATAATTTTCCATCCCTTACCTGATTATCTGCCGACAGCTGTAGTCAAATCATTATACTGATCAAATTCAGCTGCATTTGCTGTTTGCAACATGAATGTTACTTTAACTTGTTCGTTCAGTTCTCCTGATTCTGCCTGTAGTTTGGAGTGCACTGGGTCGCAGATTATAACCCTGTTGGCATGTAAGCTAGACATTACGGCACATCTGCTAAGCCCGGGAGCGAGTTCTGGACAATAGCAAACCTGGACAAAAATGTTTATGAAGTTGACCTGACCCTGAATAGAGCTGGATACTTTGTTGCAACCGATAATGAGAAACTGTCAATAACAATATGCCCAAGACATAGAAAAAACTAACTACAGACTGTGCTGGCAGAAAGAGCAACACATGCTCATATCCAAGTCATCGAGGACCGTGGAAAACTATAAAGAAACTGCACCGCCTAAACCCAATCCTATTGGAAGAAATTTATCAATTTCACCATGCCACAGTACCCATTGGCTTGGGTAGGTACAAATTGTGTGCAGCCAGACCACAGCTATAATTCTCAGAATTGTGAGGTGGCCTTGACTGGTAAATAGAAACAAAACCTTTATTTCAAAGGTACTTATTTTACTTTGTGCCTGTTAACATGGTCAGTACATAAATTTTTTCATGGAACATGCTAAGGGAAGGAAGCCAAACTTAAACCCATGCTATTGTGTTTGCATTTGAATGGGCTTTTAGCTTTTAGTCGACTCATTTAAGTATACAAAGACATTGCCCGATTGCATTGCATTGTCTCGTCCCCTTATAACTTTTTCTGAAAATGAGAGGGAGGGTGGGGGGCCATTGGGGTAGTGCTTTGAGGTGGATTGAAGTGGTAATCAAGCACCTCGCCTGCAAAATGATGCCAAATGGGAGAGGATGTAGAAGAGGGGAACAAGAGGGGGACTAGCGGGAATGGGAAGGTGGGTGGGGCTGTAAAAAACGCCCACCACCCTTTTTATTTCCCTCACCTTCCTTTCTTTAGCTGTTGTGAAAGCAAATTACAGCACTTTAATTTGGTGTTACCTGAGAGCACAAACCAGATTGAAGCTGAGTATGATGATGATGGGTGAATGAGGTGAATTATGTTCAAGGTGATCATGATGGTGATTGGCGTTAGTATTATTAATCTATTTATATTTAATCTATTTTTAATGACAGCTGTGTGTTCCAACTGCCGCGGAGCACACTACAAATCCTGTAAAACTCACTGCAGAAGAAGAGATTAGTATATAGGTTGATGAGATGGAGGAACAAAACAGTAAACGGCAGAAATTAAACGAAGCAGTCCACATCATCTCAGGTGGTTACCACAGCCCTGTAATATCCACCCTGAACATGACATGGGACGACACTTATGACACCCAGTAGCGATATTACACCCGCAAAGCTAAGGCGACTTTAGTGACCTTAATATCTGTCATCACTCCTGGCCAAGAAAAACTGGTTTGGAAGGCACTACAAACAGAGGTACTTTTGGATCCAGACAGCAACAAACAAGGAAAGCGCAAGCGTTTTGATCCCAACTCTGGTCTTGTCAACATTTTAGTCAAGGCCTATGAGCAAGCAGGTGATTGGCAAACGAAGCAACTGATCCTCTCAACATAACTGCCACTCAGAAATTACTAAAGGATGGACAAAGGTACTTGAAGAATGATTTCAAGATTCACATCAGACGAGGTGAACATTGCAGTGATCACCGCACAGTCCACGCACTAAGTGATAGTGGCGCATGAGAGTTCAGGGGCCAATATGATCACCAACACTGCTATGAATGTGAGTGCTCTGCAAGTCTGGAAGGAGTACTGAGAGAGGTGGTAGAGATGCAAGACAAAGCGGACATGACAGAAGAGCAGAGGGTTAGGCTGAGGTTTGAGTACAACATACAGGCGTGGAGGGCTAAATTGCTATGGTCAGGTAACGAGGACGAAGCCAAGCAACATATCCTTCCAGAAGCTAGACGAGAACTCATGTCTTGTCATAATGGACTGGGCAACTGGTTTCATCAAACAGTAGTATCCAGTTGGGACAACAGCCAATCAGATAACACTGGATGTTATCAATGGGCCTCTGTTGCAGTCTCAGAGAAGTAGGGGTAAGAACCAGTGTCAGGCCAGTATGATATGATTTTTCAGAGCCACAGCCTGGCAAGGACATCTTCGATTGGAAGACTGCTACTATGAAGGCAACATATAGCGCTGGGTCAACGAAAGGCACAACTTGCTCACTGCTGAGGATATGAAAGCAGCACTAGAATCCCACAGTGGTATCAAAGGGTGCAGAGCAGCAGTCGTCGAGGTGGACACGACCAGGGAGAGAAACAAAGATACCAAGATACCAGGCATTAGTGTGCTGAACAATTTTCAGTATGAGGAGTGTGGCATCCGAGTGTGGAAAGCGTAAGACATTGGCCTTGCTGGAGGCCTCATCCCCTATAGCGGTCTCAGAATTAGACCACAAGGAGATACTGGACTTCACACAGGGGAAGCGTGGGTGAGAGCATCAGGCACTAGTCCAAGATCTACTCTTGCCAAGAGACTGGATGTGTCGTCACGTTCAAGACCCATGCAGAGGCAGACAACCATATGGACACTGGCAAGTACTGTCTTGAGGTGGACTGCAAGTTCATGTATGACCGTGTTAGGAGTAAACGGGAGGGAATTGTGACAGGGGTGATGTTCGCTCTAGATGTGCCATGAACCTCATTGCAAGGTGAGGATAGTGGCAGCACTGTCAGAGGATATGACCTTAGACCATTGGGGTGGGCTCTGAAGGTAACAAAACGACCCACCAGAATGACTGATAACATCAAGACCTTCTTGATTAAGAAATTAGAAGAGGGTGCAAGAACTGGAAACAAAGCCGATACTATGCAGGTAGCAAGGGAGATGAAGACCCTCAGAAATGAGGATGGAGAGCCCACGTATAAGCCTGAAGAGTGGAGGACTCTGCAGCAGATCAGCAGCCTGTTTTCACATCAGACAGTGGTGCTGCATCATAGGTGTATTGATGCGGAGGAAATTTCTGAGGAAGACATTGAGGCCGCAGAATCGGAAATGGCCTTTGACACCCTTAGAAGTTTGGTGATGGATGATATGGGCAAACCAAGCTATCCAATCATTATGGGCATTAGCAATATCTCTGAACATGTGAGACCACTGACAAATTTTCTGACAGTTGCACACGCTTTCAAAAATAATGTTACATGGTATTAGTAGGGGGGATCTCTATGCTTCTACCCACATCTTCTCTATTGGAGCTTTTCAGACAGGTACAGGTCACAGTTTATAAATAAGTGTAAAATTGTGAGCAATATAAGATTGAAAACTGAATGAATGGTAAGTTAAACACAGTAAAACAAAAACTGCCAAGTGCCAGGTGTCTGTCGCTATGCTTGAAAGCTATCAAAGATGAAACCAATTTGGTTTTTCAAAATCGACAAAAGAGCAGTGCTTAAAGAAATAGGAGGAAGATTTCAGCAGCAATAAATATGCATAGATCAGCTTTGTCAGTTGTGGAAGTTTACCCAAATTTCCCATCTCACGTGGCTGAAATAGCACCAAAAACTAGGGGGGGGGGTCAAAATTCTAAGAAATTTATTTTACTAAAAATACCACCAATCGTTATCTGATAGAGAAAATGCTGAAAATTTGAAGGGAATTGGCCGATCTCGATCCGTGGACCCTACCTGGTCCTTACTGACAATGTGTGGCAACTGTAACTCGTTTTCACTTCTAAGACCCTTAATGCAAGGCTGTAAATTAATTTTGATTGCCAACGTTTGTAGTATTTTATTTACATCTACAGTGGTACTGATGTTTAAGTAGTCTGGCTTTACAATTTTAAGTTTGCCCACTGTAAAAAAACAAATCAAACAATGATCGTGTCTTAGTATCACCGTGTGTTAATCAATCTTCAAAGCAATTCACAAATGTAAGTTTGTAATACTTTACACTCCCATCACTGCAATGCAAACCATTGGTACTTACAGTGCCCTCTCGAGAAACAAGAAAAGACTTGAATGAAACGGGATGCGTCTCAAGAGAAATGAGATGCATCTCGTGAGACAGTGGTAACTTACATTTGAGCCGTACTGTACAACTGTAGCAGGGCCAGGGCTATGTTATGAACGGATCAATGGATGAGTGAGTGAGTGAGTGAGTGAGCAAACGATGTATGTATGTCACACCAATCAGATTGGGGCTACTATACACAACCAATCAAATTGCCACTTGTAAAGGTGAATCATGTGTGAAGATTTAGAACAGCATTCCCTTTACACCTTTGTAGATGCCTCAAATGATGTCTATGGAGCAGTCCACATCTTTGGTTTTCCACAAAGAGAAACAGGCATCCTTGTATTGGCCTTATTATGACATTGCCAATGCTGTGTTTACTATGGTTAAGCCCAGGACTTTGTAGATGGGTTTCAAAAGAGTTGAACTGATACTGATACCGTCTTCTTGTTGAAACGTTTCTTGGAATCAATACTGAGATGCCCATTTGAAGTGGTTTTCTCAGTCAAAACCAAAGAAATTGCGGACAGCTAGTTATGAATGAGATATTCAGTTGAACTGGTTTTGTGGAATAACAAAACAAAATATTAAACTACGATCACTGCTGGCAATAGAATAAGACTTGTGCCCATTATGCCGGCTGGCATGTAGGGCAGCAACAAAGGTACTCCACCCCTGTCTGTTCTGGGCCAGTTTCTAAACAGTGTCCCAGGTGTGATTGAAGGGCTGGGCGGGGGATGTTGCCTGGCTCTCTTCTCATCACATGCGCGATCCATCTCCATCGCCTTTGCATGATGATGGTGCTCATGCTGTCTTGGCTGCAGCAGGCAAAAAGATGTTGGTTGGAGATGGTCTTGGGCCAGAATATTCGTAGGATTCTTTGAAGATGGTCTTGGACCAGAATATTCGTAGGATTCTTCGAAGGTTCTTGGTGTGGAAGGTGGACAGTTGGTTGAGGTCGCTTGCAGTCATCCTCCAGCATTCCAAGCCATACAGTAAGGTGGAAAGTACGCAGCTCGAGTACAGTCAGTCAGACTCCATGATGCTTAGCTGTGTGGCTGGGAACAGTTCCATGTAGTTCTAACAAACAAAGCCACTGATTGACTGTTAAAACCAAACCTTCATAAAAGTAATGTAAGCTTGGTATCACACTTCTCAAGGTGAAACCAGGTCTGTTTTTTTTCCGCTGTACATCATAACCAAACAAACTTGTTGGATTAACCTTATCATAACTGTTAAGAGTCCATTGAGTGCTGCTATCTCTATGGGCTTTTAATTCACCAAATATAATGGCTCGGTATTGAATCAAAGTTACATTTAATGGGCCGTGAAACATATACCACTCAATTTCATGGCCCATGAAATTGCCATGGAAGTCAGAAACTGACCAGACCTGAATTAAATGGGCCATTGATAGGCGGAAAACACTTTTTCACTGGTATATGAAAGACAAAGCTGATAACGCTCCATATAAATGGCATAGAAAATATGACGTATGGGCCCTCCTTTTGGAAATTTAATGGGAGATGAATAATGCGGGAATAAGATAAACGAAAAAAGTCAGGAGTGGATAGAGGAAAATAAAGAGATACAGGACCCGACAGTTTTTAGGATTTCCTTAATTATAAAATATAGTAAAAAGAAAGCTAAAGAATGGAGATCAGTGCTGGTCAATTTAGAAGAAAGTTTCAAAGATTGTCAAGTAAAAAGCGACGAAGATCCACCACCTGAAAATCTTTCAAAATGAATAATTCAAACAGAATATGATCACCATTATGACTATATTACCCATGGAATAATTATAAGATCCAGAGTTAACTAGTACAAACAGGGTGAGAAAAGTAATGAGTATCTTTTAAACTTAGAAAACACCAAAAAGAAAAAAGATTTTGATCAGGAAATTATCTTTGGAGAATGACAAAGAAATGACAGAGCCAAAGCAAATAATGACCAAGATTTATAATTTTTATTCAAAACATGATAAAGACTCCTATAAATTGGGTGAGAACACGATCACTCGATTCCTTGATACATGTAAAATGAATACTAAGAAACTATCCAGTGAATCAGAACGAGGTTTTAGACAAAAAGTTCACTAGGTCCAAACTTTACCAAGCATTACAAACGTTTCAAAGAAACAAAACACCAGGAAATGATAGGTTAACTGTGGAATTTTATTTGGCGTCCTGGCCCTTTTTAGGGAAATACCTTGAACACTCCCTAAATTTCGCTCATGAACACAGGCAACTATCTACCTCCCAAAAACAGGCAATGATTTCTTTGTATCAAAAGAAAGATAAAGATAGAAGATTCATTAAAAATTGGCAACCTATTTCTTATTAAATGTCAATGCTAAAATTACATCTAAAGCAGTGGAAGGGCCTTGCTTCACTGGAAAAGATTCAAATAGTGAAGACTTTTATCATGCAAACTTTTTTGAGTAAACCATCAATAATATCGGTATTAATGGATCTTATTAAGGAGATAAATAAAATGATTTATGGCTTTATTTGGAAAGGTAACGATGAAATCAAAAGAACTGCACTTATCAATGCAACTGAAAATGGGGACTTACGATACTTGACATTGAGTCCACGATCTCAGCACAAAGAGTTATGGCTATAAAGAAATATTTTGCTGATGGTACGTAACAGCTCTTGGAAAGTTATTTTAGATGAATTTATTTGCAATGTAAGGAGGAAATTCATTCTTTTTTTGTGAATTCAACACTCATAATCTCCAATATAAAATACTAAACGATATTGTATACACTGATGATAAGCTGTTCAGTTTTAAAATGATTGAATCGCCTCTGTGCATGTTTTGTCAGAAAAAAGATGAATCCCTCAAGCATTAACTCTTTTATAATAAAACAAAACATTTTGGCTTGCATTCTCATCTTGGATAAGTAAACAAAGTATATCTATGGAAATGAGTTGCTGTAACCCATGATGTAATGCTCTGAAAAACATGCGGTTATTTTTAACAATGATACATGCACGATTGAGAGTGATCATAGCGGGACATGACTATATTGTGAGATATTTTACTATGAAATGCCTGTGGAATTATGTTTAAAAGAGACAAAATTTGGATCTTCTGGCTCTAAGCACAACGGCAAGTATCAAGAATCGCAAGGCTTCTGGACTTTGACTTTACATAGTATTTTTGATGATCAGTACTGTAATGATATAATCTTAACGCCAATAAAATCAATCTTGGCAAATACCAATTTTGGATCTCTGTCTTAGCTTTTCTCTAGTCCATTTCAGGTTTTACATTTTATGTATTACAATCGCAACTTAAACCAAAAAGAATTGAAAGTTTGTCATAGGACTTGATCTGAAATTGTGTTCTGTTATGAGCAATAACTTGGTTTTAATTTACACTTCATGTAGCCTTCAGTGGTAAAACTGAACAAAACTTATCTACTGATTTTAATCACATGTTGCTGTGTGTTTTTGTTCTACATGTAGTTATTGAATCAGAAAAGCTTGAATTATACATTTACAAACAGATGTGGTTGAAAAGCTTTCATCAGTCATCGGTTCATAGGTACTTACTTATAGGTTTTTTTTTTCCACTTTTACTTGGCATCACCTCAATGCTATTCTCTGGGAGGGAACAGATATGGAAAGACCTCAGACTCAATCGAATAACCCTAATCTGTATTATAACAAAGTATGTGCACTGGTCCTACCTAATTCCTACTGAGACATCAAACTAAAAAGAAGCGACTTTTTAAAACATCTAGCTATAAAAAATTGCGCAAAAACTTTTCTTAAAAACATTTAAGAAATCTTTTAAAAACGGTTGAAAAATACATGACGTTTCGACGTTCTCGGACATCATTATCACGTGAAATTAAAGAAACAGTATGAATATTATTTAAATACATGAGAAAACAGTACCTCATTAAAAAAGAAGCTAAAAAAAGAGTTTAGCACTGACGGAGTCACTCTAAGTGTTAAGGCGAGGCCTCAGTTCTTGGATGAATAGCATTTCATAAACGAGGCAGTCAAATTTCCTGTGGCACTTCTTGAGAACACAAAATTGGCCCTCATTAAGATTTGTGTTATTGTGCGCTTCTAAAAGATGTTTACCGATTGACAAATACTTATGTTTGGCAATGCGCTGATGGAGGTGTAGGGCTGTATAACCGACATAATCTGCATCACACAGGTCACATGCAAATTTATAAACAACGCATTGCTGATTCACAATACTTGGCTTAATTTCTTTTGGCTTAAGATCTTGTTCCAATTTTTTGCTCACAAAAATTGGCTGCAAAGTGATGCAAATCCTTCTGCTGAGATCATGTAATTGCCTACGGACTGCATTAGCGGCTATCTGATCTTTGAAGGGAAGGACTATTCTGATCGTGTTGCCATCACCTGTTTACTTTTCTGGCCTATTTGCAATATTTTGAATAAACATATCAATGGTGGAATTTATGAGACCAATTGGATAATCAAGTTGGGAGAATAAAAAGCGTAACTTGGCGCATTCCTCATTAAAGACTTCTGTCATAGATGACAGGGCATGGGCGCGATGCAACATGGTCTTCAATAAACCGGTTTTGTAACGTTTGTCAACATGGCTTTGAAAATGTAAGAGTAGACCGGTGTTGGTCGGCTTTCTGTAAACACGAGTTTCAAGTTCTGTCCCATTCTTTATTATCTCAATTCCAATGAAAGGGATCATATTATCAGCAGGAAGTTCCATTGTAAACTTCAGGCTCGGATGTAGACCATTCAATGTAGTCAGAAAGTCAGCAGCAGCATCGGTGTTAGGCATTCTAGCAAGAGTGTTGTCAACATATCTCTTGTATAGAGAGGGTACCATACCATCGTGTGCGAGTTTGTCCTCGAGGTGGCACATAGACATCAAACTAAAGAGATTTTAAGGCCAGAAATTTCAGATGAAACCCAGCCAGTCACATGATTCTCTCAAAAGCTAAGAAACTAGCTTTATTTATTTATTTCCACTTCCACTTAACAAACGTGAATACAAAATATTTAACAAAATAAGTACAGTGAAAGAAGAAGTGGAAAGGGCAAAATACAGTATACTAATTATATGCCCTTTAAATATACGCAACAATACCTATAGCACTGATCTTACTTACGCTACTTAATATACTGATAGAAGCATTGCTTACAAAACTAAAAACACCACTTACAACACTAACATTACAGTTACATTACAACACGAAATACTAAGGGGAGCGAAATAATAGTACATTGAAAATACAACCAGCATGTTACACAGGCTACAAATTTGCTAACGTACATGTATAGTAGAAAGTGGAGTTACTTAAACTAAAACAGAAATAAAGGATTCCCACTTTTTGTAGTGTTGTGCAAGTTTACCATTTCTTTTGGCAATCAAAATTCTATGTTAAAAGTGGCTTACAAATTGGCCTTAAAAACTTTCAAAGATGGTTTTGCGTTATCAAGCTTAGACCTATAAATATAAAATTTTGCAAGCAAAAAAAATGTGATTTATTACTCTGAAGTCTTCCTCGATATCAAATTTACCAAACAAAACATCTATGAGTGAAAAGTGAAAAGCCTACTTTTATTATTTTATATCGTTATTAAGGATAGCTAGCCATGATAACACCTCTTTCCAAAAGAACTCAGTTATCTTGCAGAAAAACAAATGCTCGAGGGACTCTTCATTTGTCTTACAGAAGGTACAAGATGGCGAATCGACAAGTTTGAATTTAAAAAGTTTATCATTTTGTGAAAATAATATGATTCAGTAATTTATATTGAAATACTCTCAAATTTGTGTCTAAAGTAACATTGAAGGCTAATGAGTAGATTTCTTTCCAGTCAATAGAGAGGCTAGGATACTCCTCCTTAAATTTAGCTTCAACGGTTGAAGGAATTACTTTAAGGGAACGAAACTCTCTAGTAAAGTGTTTTGGAGGAGACGTTTGAAAGATCAAACATCTCACCCCTTATTGGCACTCGAAAATAATTCTCAATAAAGGGATGCGGATCAACATGAACACTATTTCCCTTGATGGTGGAACGCCATTCATTAGGTAAGGCACTGACCACTCCCATTAAGAGGAAATATTGACTTGGAGTTAATTTTGCATTGAGGACTTTTTCGCTTCCTAGAAAAATATTATCTTTAGAAACCAAATCTCCAACTAAACTTATCTCACATGTATTGTGAAGGAAGGCATGATACAAAGACTTAACCTCACTCAAAATATATCTGTTATTCCACACAAGTTGATTCATTATATCTTTATACATTGTAAGAAAACACTTCCTTCCTTGAGAGAAAGGACCATGCATCCAGGCAGCCTTTGTAGAACCCAGGCATAGATATGGGCAAGCTACGGCAGTCAAAATGGCACTGCGAAATGAACTCTCCTCCTACTTTTAATAAACTCAAGAAAATTTTCCAGGGACTAGTATAATCATCATTATTAAATTCTCAACCTCGGATAATGCAATTTTAGCTTTCTGATTGGTTCACTGGATCTCGGTTACCAGCCATTATACCTGCATTTGACCTTATATGGAAATGAATGCGGCAAATGTCACTCAGCATAAAGTTTTCAGCATTTTGTGTTGGCACCCTTAAGTCACATCACTTTCCGGTCATTTCTTAAATAAAAATTAGCAAAACCGAAGGTTGAGAATTTAATAAAACATTTATTCCATTCACGCTTGTTGGATATGAGATTGGTTATAGCCAACTCGGCCCTACAGGCCTTGTTGGCTATTTACCATCTCATATCCAACGCGCGCTCATGGAATAATTGTTAAATATACTTCTTCAAACACACGATTCTTTGTGCTCAAATCATAGATTCTAGATCCATCATCTTTAACCCTCCATATTCAATGTCATTTATCAAAGCGAACCATTTTATCTTATCCTTCCCTTTCCAAATGAAATTAAAACATTCTTTGTTTGCTGCCTGTATAAGATCATTCAAAACATGAATAAGGGAGGCTTTAGACATAAATTTCGGAATGGCAAATGATTTGACAATTTGTATTTTTCCAATAAGAGTAAGCCCTCACTACTTCCATACACATAATGTTCTTTTAATAGATTTTAGGATCGCTAGCCTTTTTCCTAGAAAACTCATCATAATCAAAATGCACACCCAAGATTTGAATTGAGAGCTTAAATTCATGAGGGAACGATTCACACAGGTTATGAACCCCCAACCGAAAGAATTCCGTCTTTTCTTTGTTCAATGTTAAACCTGAAAATTTTGAAAAATGTTCCAGACTGGAACTCAAATGCTGGTAGGAAGACTTGTTTCTCAAAAAGCATGTCACGTCATCAGCAAAAAGAGACAGTTTTACTTCTTCATTCTTAATTTTGATACCCTGAATTTTATCATTTTGATGAATACTACATCCCGGGGGGGGGAGGGGGTTATTAACAAAGTTTAATACGGGGAGGCTCCGCCCCAAGGTCCAACCCCTTACCCTTTTATATATCATTTTGGTAGAAAAGGTACCCTTTTATATACCTTTTATTGAGAAAAGGTACCCCTTTCACATACCGACTTTAGAACACTGCATCCCCTTTCTAAGCCCTTGTAATGAAGCTAATGAACAATATTAGGGGAGAATAACAAGCATTACGAGAAGAAAAGTTTTGCAAACAAGTGTTATTTATTCAGTTCAGTTGTGGGCGGGAGTCAAGA
>OZ026598.1:12300815-12345815 GCA_964020085.1 Micromussa lordhowensis | reverse complement strand
TAAAACAATCAATCAATCACACAGTAATAATATTATGGATTTAGCCAAGCCTAAAAGTGGAGCTCCTGATCGCAATACGTTAACCATAAAGGAAAAAAGGATTTGTGTTCTTTTTAATCAAAACTCAAAACCTGAGCAATTGTGAGCATTTAATTCTTCGGCATGCGCTTTCACAATTTTTATCCAATTAAAATCTTAACAAAAAGGAGACTCAAATAAAGCATACCCAATTTTCTCCAAGATTGTAGAAATTACTATGCAATATATCAGGGACTTCCCAAGAGAAGATTGTCCAAGGAGTATCTCAGAAAATAAGTCAACATCACATCAAATAATAATAACCTTTACTTAAATACATGTAGGGTAACACCTCACGCCTTAATTCATGCCAGAATTTTGCCTTTGTACCTACCCCCTCCCTCTCCACCAGAGTAATAACCTGGCTTGAGCCTGTGACCCAATCAAAAACCAGTACCTGGACACCTGTCAACTTAAAAAGCATGTGACCTAGATGAGCTCTAAACTTGAGTCCACAATATGGTCAGATGATACTTCTGGTCACCAGATACCTTGTTTTGAGAGCTGTCAATTGACTATACAGTAGCATGGATGTCCAATATCAAAGATGTACCTATGGTTTCGATGGTACTCTTATTTTTCAAGGTGTGGGGCTCGGCTCGCACATGCACAATTCAAGTGGCGTATGTACATGTATGTATGGAAGTACAGAATATTGTGTGACAAACCAATTTTTTACCTTGATGGGTTATAAAATTTTCTAAGATATGGGCTCTGTTCACATGCTGAAAGAGGAGCTCCGCTATTACACTTCATAAAGGGACAATGTCATGGGCTACACAATGGCATTCCTGTGTGCATCAAAACGTTTTTTGCAGTTTGTTTATTGGAAAAAATGTTTTAAGGAAATACATACACTGTAAAGCATCCAACGACAATAGCACTTAGACATTTTTCTTTTACAGTGACTAGGAAAGAGGTGAAGGAGTACAAACTGGTCACTTGTATGTGTCTTTACACTGTAATGTATCCATTAAATGAGATTATCAATTATCAGAGTTAACTGGGAGATCTGCTGTTGGCCAACAGATGATCGCTGCAGGCATGCATAGTTGTGCCATTGTTGTGCAGTTTTGCCCTCATGGTCTTGCTCTGTGTAGCTTTGTTGCTTTGCCTTTGTTTTGCCCCCACCTGCCTGCCTCTAGGTTCAACCTCTACACAAAAACTCTAAGATTGTTTAATTAGACTCCATAAGACCAAACTACATGTATGCAGTTTTATTACTAAAGAGATGTAATTATGTTTTTTCAAGAAACCTTGCTTAGAATATTCCAATGTGGCTTGTAAGTTTCTCATGATGAGGAAGTAACATGACTGGTAGGTCTTCACACTGTGTGTTAAACCAATTGTACATGAAACTTTAAGTCAATTTTATCGTTATTTGTAAGTAATGTACATTGTTCACTGAAAAAAAAAAAAGAAAGAAACAAAAGGACATGTAAGTACTAAACCATCATATTGTACAGTTTATATATTGTATGTATAGTAAACAGAGTCAGTAGCATACGTTTTGTAAGACAAGTAAATATTGTACTGTAAGTAGTGTAAGGTTAATTTAATTTAATTCTCTTATGTTTTCATGGAACTTCTTGTTTCTTTTTAGCCAACTCGCACTTCAGCTAATGTACTTTTTAACAAATTCTGCTTCAAATCTCCTGGCTTTTGTAGCTATGTGTGCATCTTTCTTATGAATACCATAAGAGGTCTTGTGCTAAAAAAGCAGGTTTTGGCTAAAAAAGGAAAATGTTGTTCTTTCCTTTTGTTCCCTAGACTCTGAGGTTTTGATTGATGACATATTTTTACATTTCTATGACATATTATGTAACTGCAAGTGATGCACTAAAAATAGAAAGTTCCCTTATGTGATCAGGAACAATGGGAACATTTTCTACAATGTACTGATCTTAGATTACATATCATCAGTTTAGCAGCAGAATAAGGGTTTTTCACTCCTGGAGCTTTTTCCTTTTTTTGACATTTTGGAGATTTTCAGCCTGGATATGGGCCAACTTAGCTCCAATCTACTCAAAAAGGCATTTGCAACACAACAGCACACCCCTCTTTCCACTAGCACCGCCTTTAATGACATTTTTGTTCGGGCATGTGCAGAATTCAAAAATTTCAAGATGACAAAGTGACCTAGGTCTTTAGGCTTGTTGTGTTTTTTTTGTTGTTGTTGTTTTTTGCCTTTCCTTTTCTCCTTTTGTTATCTTTTTGTGGCAGTGATCAAGCTTCTACTGTGCTTGCCTCCAGTTCAAAACTTTTGGAGAAAGCATTGTTGAGATGGGCAGTTTTATCTTGGAGTAGCTAAGTGTAGTCACATAATGAAAATGTGGTCAAAAAGATTTTGAATTTTCATGTTGTGACACAGCATGAATTTTACAAATTCAACATTCCCAGAGACTTAATTGAAATCATGGTGTTATAATTTAAGCCCTGGGGGATACGCTTTTTACTGGATGATATGTAAAAGTAAAATATTTTCACCATCATTCTCAATTAGTGTGGAAACTCAATTATTATAGTGAAAATGTGAAAGATATTATTGAATGCTTCATACCAAACATATTATAAAGTGCTACTATGATCAAATTTTTACGCCTTGATTTTTTAGGTTAATCACATAGAATTCTACGAAAGATTGAAAACGCCGTTTACCGTTAACAAATATCTGCATTGGTTCAGGAGATATTTAAGTTTGAAAAATGAGTAAAATATGCAAATGCAATTACTGATGATGTCATACACTCAACCAATCATTACATGAAGAATAAAAAAAGCGCTCTCTCGGTCAATTTGCAGCAGAAACCATTGAAACTTGGTAGGGAAATAGTCCTAAATGCAACACATCTACAGCTCTGTTCCCATGGCAACCTACTCTTTTCCAGTCCCCTCTAGTCTGGTATCAATATTTTAGTGACTTTAAGCTTGGAAAACATTAAACAAAGCTATGAACTCAACCTAATGTATTTATATGCTTGCTGGATTATGCAGATGAGGCACCATTGGCAAATATCAATATAGAACCCTAAAAGTGGTCAGGAAAGCCTTTAATATTGTGGAGGTCTGGAACCTAGTATGTTGCCATGGTAACAAAAATTGTTCAGCTCATATTGCGGAGCACCTCTAGCAGAATCTTACTGTAAAAATTCAAACATTTATTATACAAATTGACTGAGATATCTATGTTTATCACATTTGATCAAAATGCAGTTGAGTGTATGACGTCATCACTTGGCTAATTTGCATATTTTAAAAACTTGAATATCTCTGGAACGAAAAGAGGTATTTGAAAACAGTAAACATCATTTTTACTCTTGTACAGACTACTTGTTTATGTCTTAAAATGGCTCAAATTTGAAGGATGCGAGTTTCGTCATAGTGGCACTTAAATGTAATGTGAGTTAGTAGTCTAAATTTAATAAGTTTCCCAAAGCCTGCATTCTGGTTATTTTTTACAAGTGAACAACCATGCAAATTATATAAAGCCTAAAACGATCCATTTTCGGAAAAAATTGAAAATTGATGGAACAAAACGATATGACTTACTTGTGTCGCTGCGTTTTTCTATAGTCATTTTGGAGGGGATTTGCATCAGACAAAGACGATTCTCTGTCAGAAATGTTTGATGCATAATTATAGCCGAGGCCAAGCAGAGCCTTATACCCATATAGGAAAGTAAAGGAAACCCATGAACTGATTTTCTCATGGTTATCATGCCTAGTGGTATTGACTGCGGACGTATACGCATGACGGCAGAGTTGCGCAAGATGGTGGCCACACACCAGCTACATGTAATAGGGTGACAGAGACATGCAGCCTTGGTTTATAGCATATTTCTTTGATATTGGACATCCATGTTATGGTCAATTGACACCTGTCAAAACAAGGTATCCAATTACCAGTATCACATGACCATATCGCAGGCTCAAGTCTAGAGCTCATCAAGGTTACATGTTTTTTAAAGTTGACACCTGACCAAGTACTAGTTTTCAATTGGATCGCAGGCTCATGCCAGGTCAGTTAACTTGTCGTAGATAGTTGTTCAGGAACCTGGTTAAAGCTAACCCAGGATTTAAAGTTAACCAAAGTATAAATATTCTTGTGGACAAATGTTTTGACTGCTTTTGTTTTGTTAAGTTTCAGATTATTCAAACTCAAAACAGAAGGCCAAGCAATATACAGAAGACCTCAACGCAAAGTCACAAAACTCAAATCATAATTCTTGCTTATCCTGGGTTAACTTAATCAAGCTTTGAACAACCCTGCCCAGGAGCTCCGATTTTAGGCTTGCCTAAATCTATTGTATTACCTCTCTTTTCTGTTAACTGAGAGGAAAATGAAAAATCTTAATAAAACAACAAACTTATAAAATCAAGCCTAAAACAGATTTATTGTTGCTTTGAGCTTTTCCTTCATTAACTTATTTGATGAGGATGAGCTTAGTAATGTTTTTTACAATTGAGACCAATGTGTCAAATGCAAATCAAAGTTGTTTGACATAATCAGCGCCCACACAATTCACTTTACTATTGCCATAACCAAAGAAAATGTAGTCATGCATGGGAAACTGCTCATCACAATCCAAAGGGTAACCACTGTTGGTTTTGAAACATTATGTTAATTCAGTTCTTGTCACAGGAACTTACTATACCGTAGATGCTGTTAAGTAATTGTCACTTTCAAACAAGGCCTTACTTACTTATTTAATCTACAGCCCTCGGCTGCTATGTCCTTTAGGAAAATAGTCATAACCACCAGGTGTACATGTATGCGTTCTTTGGTTAGATATATCCACAAGGTTTTCCTCGGTTTAATCAGTTCAAGTGTAGATTTCACTGCGTCAACTTCTACTCGGCATTGGGCCATAGTTTCTCTCTACACTGTTACAATGTACTCATCTATTCTATCAAGTCAAGTCCAGTTTGTGTGCAAACCAAAGTAAGTAATCCATTCCTTGTTTTTTAGTGGTTAGTTTTTAGGTTTTCTATTGTTATTATTTTGTTTCAGTCAGGTTTCCTTTTATCACCTATCAAAATGGTCTACATGTATATCGTTACTTAATCGGTATGTTAGTTTTTGTATGCTTGAAGTCGTGCCTGATTAGGTTCATCTCTCTTATATACGGTTATTTTGCCATAAAACTACCGCCAAGTTAAACACTGCGTAGCTTATTAATCATTTTCCTGCCATCTGTACGATCAGCATAAGTGCCAAATATATTTCACTTCCAAGTTACGGCAATTATTGGGAACGTTAGTGACGGTTTCATTGTTATATAATATTATCTTTACTTAACAAATAAAGAAACCTCGACTGTGCTCTGTTCTGTTGTAAAGCATGCAGGAAGCGGTAGAGCACGAAAGAAGTGTAGGGGAAAACACGAGACGTAGTCAAGTGTTTTTCCCTACTTCTTGAGTGCTCTACCGCTTCCTAAGTGCTTTACAACAGAACAGAGCACAGTCAAGGCTTCTTTATTCGTTTTATGATAAAGAATCCAATAAATTCTCCGCGTATTCGGCTGAATTTTCAAGCCAAACTTTATTTTTCCAAACGAGGAAAAGTGGCGTCAGCCGTTCTCTATTCTCGGATAAAGCACGCTGAAATAAGCCAATCACAGTCCTGGTTAGAACTGTTCCAAAAAATTGATTGGCTAATGAGACGACAGCTGTCAATCACAAACTGAACTTCTGCTAAGCTTTCAGTATCAAGTTGCTATCATGGGGAAGAACGATTCCTTCAAAGTTTGTTTTTTAGTTTAAAGCATCTTTAAATAAGGATCTAAAGGTTTCTACTACAAAGGAATCCGGCCGCATTGTGGCTCATAAAAACGTGCCGACCGTTTCAAATGGAAATTAAGAAACAAGGAGCTCAAAACTAGCGAATGCTGAGTTGTATTTGAAAGGAGCTGCCAAGGAGCTACAGTTGTTTACGGCTTGGAGCCGCTTGCAGCAAGATTGCACAAACTGGGATCAAAGTTGGAAAGACTAGACTGCTTCCACTGGTTCTGCTCCGAGTAAAGGAGAATATCAGAGCCAGCTTTCAACTGATCACTCGTTGAGTGAGCGATGATACGAAATTGTTGAGGTTCACTTCGCCGAGATCACCGGAAATCGCCAGTTAGCAAACGAGTGCTACTACACTGCATGTAAGTGTTGTTTGAGCATTTTTACAAAAATAAAGCTTCTCATTGTAAATAGAAAGCTCAATTGGTGTTTTCTGTCATTGTCTTAAGTTTAATTTCTGCCTTCGTAATGTCTTTAATTGAAGCATTTGCTAGGTTGAGAATGAGAAGTTGTTTATTTCGTTGCGTGTTTTGTCGGAATCTAGCAAAACTTGTTATTTTAGTACAGTTTTAGCACTTCTGTTGTTTATAACAATGGTCTCCCTGCAGCTATATTTACTGCAGACAAATAGCTCGTTTCCACTGCATTTGTCTGAGCCACAAGGCATGTTTAATTTGGGTCAAATTTGTCAAAATTCCGAAGCAAACATTTGAAGAAGCCAGCTTACCGTCATCAACCCGTGCTCAGCCCCGTGCTCTGTTCTCTGATAAAGCACGCTGTTTCAGCCAATCAGAGCGCGCGTTATATGGAAACTTTATTATAAACTTCGATATGTTAGCTTCTATTTTCGTTATTGTATTTCAGTTTGAACCGGCATGCAGTTAACATCATATAATCTACTGCTAAGCTTACAGCACATGGTTTAATTCTACCCTCATCTTGGCATGTGATTTGTTTCAATTGAATTGTATAGATCATTGATCTCTCTCAATTAATCTCTGTTTACATCCTAGTCAGAAGTTCTTGTCAAGTTTGATTTACACTACGCACTACTCTACACATGTGATTACTTGGATTTTTATGGTCTGCTATACTCTGTCCTTGTAATTCACAACCACAATAATTACTTTAATTTATGAGCAATAAGTAAGGGCTTCTTACACTAACCACTACATAATTATTGGAGAATTAAACAGAGGAAACTTTGCATCAGTGTTTAAATGTTAACTAAAGCAACTAACTAAAGCAGTATAGCAATTCACCTCTAGCCACCTTCTCCAAAATAGGGTCACAAATACTTCCTGGCTGCCAGGTAAGTGTGTCTAGACACAGTGTTCTAGGAATATCACATCATACTCTTTAAAACACTGTCTAATCACTGATTCCTGTTAAAAACCTGATTCTACAATTATAAATACTGGCAATGTGGACATGATAAGGCCCCAACTTTTATCTCCAGAATTGATTTTTGTGTCTTCATCAAGACTACTGTTACTTCATCCTTTTCACAAAAAAGGTTGATTATTTTCCACCTTCGTGGGAGCAAATTTATTGGAATAACCATTGTGCTCCACAAACGATTTCTGAATAATTTCCAGCCTGTGACAGGTTTCCAAACTTTGTAAAGAGCTGTAAAAAAGCCACATTCTTTTGTGGAATTCAAACATGCCAGACATTGGTTGCCATCTTGCCTTTGAATGTTGTTTGAATGTTGCCTTTGAATGTTGTTCCATGGAAACAAGTTGCTATAAACCATGATGCAATGCTCTGAGAAACATGTGGTTAATTTTAGCGGTCAAATCAGGGCGGAAAAATATATAAGCATCCTGGTCAAACAGTTGAAAGTGATGCCTCTGGAATGATGTTTAAAAGTAACAAAATCAGGATCTTCAGGCTCCAGGAACAATTGTAAGTATAAAGAATGTTACCGGCGACGTTTCGCGCGATAAATACGTCTTAAGTCCAATTTGATCCAAATAATTGATTGCTGGCAGAATTACAACTTCGTCCTTAGTTCCTCAACAGGTTACAGTGAAGCGTAAAACTAAAGGTAATACATGAAACAAATTGATGAGAAAAACGAACCGTAACGAGTCGCCTTGTTATGGTGAAATAAATCTAAGTTTTACGAAGGCACAATAAAGACGAATAGAGCGAAATTGATCCACAAATTACCTTTGTCCAGCGACGAGGTAATGGACTGGTTGAATTCCACAAAGAATCTAAGAAAAACGCTCTATTATACCATAAACTAGCAAGACAACTTCGGCTGCTCTACATCTGACGTTCGCAAGAGCAAAAAACGTGTTCCCGAAAACGCGCGCTAGGAAACTCGGGAAATTACCCAAGTAACCTTTGTACCTTAGCGTTAGCTACAAAGAATCATAGGAAGCCTGTAAGGGACAATTGAGATGCGACTTAGTAGGAGACAAAACCAATTTCTAGAGGTAAATGCAACATAAAAATGTGGCATGCGAGATAAAAAATGCGAGACGCAATATAAAAATTTGAGATGCGAGATAAAAATGCGAGATGCAAGATAAAAAATGCGAGATGCAAGATAAAAAATGCGAGATGCAAGATAAAAATGCGAGATGCCAGATAAAAATGCGAGATGCGAAATGATGATAAAAATGAATGACAGGCCAAACACGACTCTTATTGGTCAAGATAGGAAAACTTTGACCTTCAAAGCTTAGCTCTAAGGAGCACATTTTTCAAAGATCTCCCTTTTCTGTATGAAAGCAGGATAATCTCTTTATAGATCTCTCTTAGCAGAAGCTGATTTTGTATTAATTGCCATTTACTCATAAGAATGTTTTTTAAGACTAGGCACAGATGGGTGATATTCCGTAACAAATGGCAAAATTCTTTTGCGCGTTTTTTGTTTATTTTGTAGAGCCGACATTCTTTTGCTAAATTTAATTTCTGAGAGAGTGTTTTCTGAAGGTTATCTGGATAACCTCTGTCGCGTAATCTGCATTTGAAATGTTCAATGTTTTCTTCAAAAGTAGCTTTTGAAGGGATGGTTCTCAGAAGTCTTAAGGTTTCGCCTTTGATAAAGCCTTTCCTGACGCCTGGAGGGTGGAAGGAGGTGAAGTGTATGCATTGGCAAGTTTCTGTCGGTTTGAAGTGTGTGCGCACGTCAAGATTGGATTCCTTCTTAAATCTGTCGCCCTTATAGACACATGTATCCAGGAAATTTATTTCCTGAATTTCAGCCGCGAATTTTATGGTTGGATGATAGCCATTTGCTAGCTCCATAAACGTGATTATTTGCTCTTTGTTAATGTTCCATGGAGAAAAGAAATCATTGATATGTCTTTTCCAAGCTAACGGCTTCAAGTGGCTGCGGTTAATGATTTCTATTTTCACCGTGGCCATAAAAATGTTGATAAAAGAGACTACCACTTTTGTACCCATTGCGATACCGTGTGTTTGAAGATAATTTTTGCCGTTAAAATGGAAAGAGTTTTCTTTTAAGATAAGCCTAAGCAATAAGCCTAATCTCTGAGGTAGAGGGTAGATATGGGAGGTTTGTTTAGGTGGAATGTGTCGTATGTTTTACATACAATGGTGATTCCTTCCTCCTGTGGGATGTTAGTATATAGGCCCTATATACCATAGGGCCTAATCTCCTTCAGCCTATTGCTAAAGTTCAGGATTCATACCTTAAAGATACAACAGATTTTTTAATCTTTATAGAGAAAATGAAGGTCGCAAAGGACGCAATGCTAATGTCACAAGGCTCGTGACACTAGCATTGCGTCCTTTGCGAAATCGTTTGAAAGTATGCATTCACAAATAGAACTACATGGTTGAAAGATAATTTGGTTTTATCAACTGAATTGATAATGTGAATTGGTCACCATAAAGAGATTCGAAAGCTGACCTCTCGAGCATTAGCCCTTTGTCGAAGCGAATCAGATTCACTCTGACGAAGGGCATGGAAGAGCTTGGAAGGGCTAGGAAAGGCGCCAGCATCAAAGTATATCACGACCAATTTTAGTACAGTTTTAACACTACTGTTGTTAATATTAGCCTCCGCACACAGCTATGTTTATTGTTTATTGTCTGAATCATTGTCCGGGACATTTCACTTGGGTCAAATTCACCAAAATGCAGAAGCAAAAATTAGCAATTCAGCTTACCATAGCTTACTATACATCAATATCTGTACTCTGATAAAGCACGCTGTTTCAACCAATCTGAGCACACATTACGTCAAAACTTTATGATAAAATAATATCTAAATATAGCATGTATGCATGTTTACATGTATATATATATATTTCATAAGGCTCTTTGATAGCCTGAGTAGCAGTTGACATTGACCTCAGTTTCTTTTGATGACAAGCTTTTGATGCACAGTCTTTGCTTTTAGTAAGATCAGTACAAGAATACAAAAATGGCTAAATTATAACAAAATTCTTATGTGCACCCACTTGATTAGACTTCTTATTGAACTTCTTTCTCTTGGAGCAGGAAGTCCCCGTCTTCTGTTTCTCTTCTTGGTAAACACTCATCATACATGGCACAAAGAAACAAATTATAAGTCAGCAACAGGCACATGTACATTGTAGTCTCTAGTATAAACTGAATAATAGGCCCGAGATGCACTAAGCACTGAATGAAAAAGCATAATGACATTTATTTACTTAACTTATCAAGGGTCTGCATGAAACAAGATGAGCTGGACTCCACGTATGTATAATATGCTCAATGTAGTAATTGTCACCATACTTCTAGGCAATATAAGTTGCCCAAAACAAGAATGAGATATTGAATAAACAATTACCTTAGGCAAAAAAGTGAAACAAAATTAAATGGATGAGAAGAGTAAGCATCACTGAAAGGGAGATTTGCTACATTTTTACCGACAACATACAGATAGATTAAACTGCAAACTTAAGCCACCTTGTAGTAGTATGACGAAATATTTGCAACCCAATTAATTGTGGTGATTCTCTAAGGAAAACTTGATCAATCTAATCTGCTTACTAAACATTAGTGTGTTTTTAACAGGTTAAAAAACTACAGCACTAATATGGTTCACCTTGTTGTTGTCCTTTTTTAGCTTTATTTGCTTTAATATGCTAGCGTTAGATTTTTTTCTTGCTTTCTGTTATAATCTCTTTCGTATTATTAGCCTGAAATGTAGGTATGTAGCTCCAGTTGTCTGTCTAATGTCTGTATCTCGCATCTTGTTATGCATTTCTTATTGTTAATTAGAAGAGGATATTATACAGTTGTGTGTGACTTAAAAAAGAGGCCTTTTGTAAGACCAGCACATGTAAGTATGTTAAGTAGTGAAATTCCGAACTTTGTGTGGCAATGGACTGTATATCCTCATAGACGTTGTACCATGTGCTTGTGAATTGAGCCATGCAAATCCAAAAAGTTGTAATCGTGAAGAATACACATGGACAGCTGCCATTGATCACATGTTCAAGCACATGGCAGGTTGCATTTGAAGACCGTTTTGGCAAGAAAATGTGATGGATTGTAGTTTAAGAGGGCATTTGTAGTGTTGTCTATATCCGTAAGAAAGATGGTGGAATATCAAGAATTAAACAAGAAAACTGTGCCAGGCTCCCACCCGATTCCTCATATCCAGGAAGCTTTAGTCAGTTTGGGGGGCAAGTCATGGTTTAGTGTCTTGGACCAGCACAAAACCTACTACCAGGGGTTCATGGGAAAGTACAGTCAACTATTGACAGCCTTTGTTACACCGTGGAGGTTATACGAATGGGTTTGGATACCCTTCGGACTGATGAATGAGGCAGAACATTTTTTGAGATTTAAGGAGAGCTCCGCAACGAGATGTGTATTCCTAACTTGGATGATGCAATAGTATTCTCAGCGACATTGTCTGAACACATTGAACACCTTCGTAAAGTTCCCTGTCGCTTGAAGAGTTACGGTGTAAAGTTAAAACCTAGAAAGTGTGCATTGTTCAAACAGGAAGTGTCTTTTCTTGGGATAGAAAAAGCTACAAGTGCAGCGATTACAATGAAGAACTTAAGACCATGAACAGTTTGAGAAGTCAGAAGACTTATGGGTCTACTCAGTGTATATCGTTGTCATATCAAAAACTTTGTACAAACAATAAAACCCATTTATGATCTTGTCAGCCATGACCTGCAATAGGATGCAACTTCGACTAAACAGAGTCCAAGGGGAAACAGTGGGCAAGTGCCATCTTTGTCACCAGTGGAATGGGAGACCTGGCACCAGGCAGCATTAGACACCTTTATAGATCACATAACTTCACCCCCTCTACTGGCATACCCAGATTATGATCCACCAGTTATAAGAGATACTGATGCATCACAGGATGGCTTAGGTGCAGTTTTGTACCAAGAACAGAAGGCCTCTACACGAGTAATTCCCTATGCATTGAGAACTCTGACTCCATCAGAATGCAACTATCATATGCATCCAGGCAAGCTGGAATTCCTAGCCTTAAAATGGTTAGTAACAGAACAGTTCAGAGACTACCTCTACTATGCCCCTGAATTTGTGGTGTACACAGACAACAATCCCTTAAACTTATGTGTTCATACTTGTCCAATACTCCGACAAATTTATGCATAGCATTGTATTGTATTCTATTGTATTGGAGGCCCTATGCGCCACCTTGGCGCCAGGGGACAGGAACTATTGTATTGCGTCGTTCTCAATTGTATTGTATTGTTAATCTATTGTTATGTGGATATAATACAATACAATGGTGTGCATAAATTTGTCGGAGTATTGGACAACCCTCTATGTGTTAACGTCTGCCAAGCTAAACACCACAGGGTTGAGGTGGGTCGGAGAGCTCACAGACGTCAATTTTGAAATACAGTGCAGACCTGGCAAGTTGAACACTGATGCTGACAGTCTTTTAAGGATACCTGCCGACTTCAAGAACTACATGGATAGCTATACTGAGAAAGTACTTCCTGAAAGCTTGCAGGCCTCAGTCTGTGGAATTCACACATTGTCAAGTGGGGACTCAATTCGGTTGATGGCTCTGACTGACGATGAAGGGGAACTCCATCAGGTAGACATTCTGTCACAAGCAGGCTGCAATCAAGTAAAAGTGGTGAATACAGTTAGAGCACAGAAAGAAGGCCCTCACATTGGGCACGTCTTGAAATTCATCAAAGCAAACCAGAAGCCGACAGTGCAGAAACAAAAAGAACCACCCTTCGTTCGTAAGATCCTGAATGAGTGGCACAAACTTTATGTAGACAAGAAGAGTTGTACATGTATCCTGTATTGTAACCAGAAGATAGTTCTCACACAGAAATTTTGATGCGCTGTATATCATGAACTCCATGAAGAGATGGGTCATGTTGGTGTTGAGAGGGTGCTAGCATTGGCCCGTAACAGATTTTACTGGCCTCACATGAGGAGGGATATAGACAACTTACGAGCTCCTTTCTGAAACAGAGATGCCCAAATCAACAAACAAGGGAGCCATTAGAGCCAATTATCACAACAGCTCCTCTTCAAATGCTCTCCATTGACTTTATACACCTAGAGCAGAGTTCAGGGGGCTAGGAGTGCATTCTGGTTGTGGTAGATCACTTTACCAAGTATGCCCAAGCGTATCCAACAAAGAATAAAACTGGCCTTCCTGCTGCAGACAGGATCTTCAATGACTTTATCCCATATTTTGGATTTCCAGAGAAACTTCATCATGACATTCGATGGGAGTTTGAAAATCATTTGTTCAAGTAGTTAGAGGAGCTTTCTGGAGTTATGCATTCTAGAACAACTCCGTATCACCCACAAGGAAATGGTTTGGTCAAACAGATGAACTACGCACTACTAAATATGCTGCAAACTCTCCCTGAAACTCACAAATCCAGGTGGAAGGACCATGTAAACAAGCTCATTCACGCATATAATTGCATTGTTCATGAGTCAACAGGTTATTCTGCATTCCTCCTGTTGTTTGGTCAAAGCCCATAACTTCCAACTGATGCAATCTTTGACTTCCAACTAGAAGAGGAGCCAGATCACATGCTGAGTATTTTCATCAAATGGAAGACCGCCATGCAAGAAGCTTACTCACTTGCATCCAAATCTGCTACAGAAAGTGCCATTAGTGGAAAAAGGAATTATGCCAAAAGAATGTGATCTTCAGTGCTGCAAGTGGGAAATCTTATCCTACATGTAGTCTGTAACCTCACTCCATGTCATGGACCTGGAAGCTCTGTGCCTTCTGGGAAGATGAGATTCATGTAGTTATTGCAAGAAAGAGGGAGGGAAGCCCTGTGTGTGACACAAGACCAGAGTCAGGCCAAGGACAGAGTCTTACATTGAAACTTGTTACTTCCTTGTGACCATCTTCCATCTTAACAATGGCAGGAGCTTTCTTCTGTAAGAAAACCGAGGCCACCAACACCTCATCATTGCGATGACAGTCAGCAGCTGATACAGGATGAGGATAGCTATGGAAACAATAGCGATGATGACTTTCCAGACAATTCATACCATTACCTATTACCAGGACATAATGGCAATAACCAATCCCAGATACAGGTATAGTCTACAAGCAAAGAAGCAGTGGGAGCAGAACCAAACTCCACAACTGTTAATTCTCATGAGGTGTCAGGCCAAATGGAAGCAAGTGCTAACATCACTGATTCTCCTGATGAAGTACCAAAGACTGAAAACCCTCAAGCCATTGGTGGAGAAACAAGCATGGAAGAGGATGTTAGTTATATGTTACAAGTAGATAATGAGATTCCTTTGTTTCCTAGAAAAATTTATGTTTAGTGTCAGGTGTTCAAAGGACTGGACATCTTCGTAGATGTCATATGACGTAAGGAAAAACCATGTGCTTATCAATCGAGTGATACGAATCCAAAAAGTTGTAATCTTATGTTCTAACCGTGAAGAATACATGTGGATATTTTGTGTAACAAGTACATATTAAATATGTCTTGTAAGGGGTTTCCAATGCACTACGTACATGTTTTATATTAGCCAGAGCTATTTGAAACATGCTTTGTCATTTGCTATGTCAAACAACCAGAGAACGTATTGTGTGATCGTCCGTGCGAGGGTAGTTCTGAAAAGAACTGTTGTTGGTGATTGACGTTTCGACAACCTGTGTGGAAGCCATCTTCAGTGTCAAGCGAATATTGTTTGTCAGTCAATGATGCAATAAGTCTGTCTCCGTTGAAAGCAATTGATCAGTGTAGCCATGATATTATTGTCTGAAAGAGAAGTTTTTTTGAAGTTATTGGTCAATTCTAGTAAGTTTTGATCCGTCTACTGTTAGTCAAATTAAGTTGGTCTGTTAGAGGTCCGTTTGTTGGTTTTGTTTATGTTGTGAATAAGTTGTTTGTCAGGTGCAGGTAGTTGTTGACATCTGTAAAGAGTGCCTGCCTGTAATAATCAGACAAATTCTAAAATTTCGCTGCAATGACGCTAAATTCACTTTCACTCACATTTTAATACTAGATAGGCTAGGGTATGACAAAAAAATGCAAAGAACCAAATTGCATTAAAATCACCAGTTTGATAGCCTTGCAAGCAAAAACAAATTATTCTTCCATCCTTAAACACACTCATCAGTTTTGTGCAATTTTAAATGTGTACTGGATTGATTTTGGAAAATGTTGCATGTTTTTTTTTGGTACATAACATTTAAATTTTGAAGACATGTATTTCATTCAGTTAAAAGTACTTCATGAATATACTTAATTTATCATGTGCAAAACCTTCAAATGAATTAAGCTTCTTGTGGGTGAATCATAGAAGGATGGTCTGCAGATTCCTGTAAAAATTTCTTTGGGCAAATGATTGTAAGCAACGCAAGAGCTTTTCAAAGTACATGTATGTTTAAAATGTAAATAATTTATCTGATCTTCTCCAGTCAACTGTCATTAGACATTTTAGCACACGCCACATGTCGACCTTTATTACATTGAAATAGACACAGAGCTAATAATTTTGAAATATTCTAACCTTATTTGCTGTAAATGGCAGGTCCAAAGGCCAATTCAATGTGTTTCTCTCACCATGTCACATTTTATGTAGTCAAGTTTGCTTCTGTTTACACAACGCCCGATGTACATCAATCGCTAACTATCAATGTATTCAATGGTTGAATACCATTAATCTGTGATCATCTTTCAGCGAAAATGATCACAATCTTGCAGCCATTCACTATTTGTTCATCATGCAATGCTGTCATGGCATCCCATTTTAGTGGGTAGGGGTAGGACAATTTCTGCCCTGGTATGTACGCAAGGTTTGAAGCTCAACAATGTACAGCATTTACACTGACTAATTTAAGGGTGCTGAAATTCAGGAAAATCAAAGATAAATTCATTACTTTGTGTTTAATAAAGTACTTAATTGCTCTTCAGTATGTATGTATGCGTGCATGTATGTATGTGAGAGATGATGAACTGATTGTGATTGACTGTAGAATTGACTTGGGCCAAGCGCGATTCATGGTTTTGCCGTGGTTTATTTTTTTTTTAGTTTTGTGTGCGACCAGACCCAAACTTCCACTCGGCCAAATGTCAAATCACGCAACTTATCATGATTATTCGCTAAAAGCTGTTGGAGATTAATACACAGAAAATGTTACAGATATTGTTTTCTTTTTGTATGTAAAATATATTTTCTTTTTGTTTTATCGAAGCGTTGGATTTGAAGAGAATATTAAATACGCTAAAAAATTTATTACGCCAGCCATGAAGTTCGCTGGCATTGCAGCTCTCACTTTGGCTACATGATAAATATGATAGTGCTTAGTTTGCAAGTTTATTTCGCCAGAAGTGACAATCATTAATCTATTTGCAATTTTGTGAGTATTTCTTGTGGGCTTAGGCAATTAAAGTGAATCATTTGGCTGTTTCATTGAAGCGAGTTAAGAGATTTGAAGGAAAATTAAATATTTCCTGAGGTAAACAAGAGCTTGACCAAACTTGCAGCATTTATGTCCAGGACCAACAAAAACCGTTCTAAAATTAGCATTGGATACCATAAGCCTCGGACTGTGTGACTCGCGTAACTACTTTGCTTATCCTTTATTTATAGTAAAAAGAAATTAAGTTTTGACTTTTAAGGAAGAAAGCAGGCTATTAATAGCGTTATTAATTTCCTGTTCATATCATTTATGGGCACGTCCCAAGCGAACTGCCAGATCAAGACCATTACTGTATATCATCAGAGCGATGGTGCAATAATACAGTTTGTGTTGATCAAGTGATTTGCTGTCTAGAGTAATCAGTGAATCATCAAGGACTAGTTTGGAATGTGCACTGCGTTTCGACCATAGTGCTAAGAAATCAGTTAAATTTTAAAAGCGCGGTTACAAGATCTGAAAGAAGATTTCTTCAAGCTGTATCTATAAGTTAATAATGACTAATCATAATGTAAAGTACCTGCTTGATAAGAAAACTATCATACTGCTAATTCCTTGTTTTGTGTTTAATAAAGTACTTAATTGCTCTTCAGTATTTAGGTACGTGTGCATGTATGCTGTATGTAACAGATGACAAACTGACTGTGATCAACTGTAGAATTGTCTTGGCATTTTATTACTGTTTAGTAAGGTAACGAAATTAAGACTTTTTTATTTGTAGGATGATGATGAGGTAACCTTCAAGTCTAATATTACAGACACCTCAAGGTGCAATGAGAGATGCTAAAACACCAACAAGTATATAACGCCTTCTATCAGCCATCTGAAATTTTTACAACTCCTTCTGGAGATAATTTTGGAACAAGTACCTCAACTACCATCATCCTTTCTCAAGGAGCGTATTGCCAAACTTAACCCAGATCACTCTATGAAATTACACATAATGTTTGTATCTTGAAAGTGAAGAATGATCATCACAGTACATTATCCAATTTAAGCAACTGGAAAGAAGAAGCCTGAAAAAAAACAGGGCTTCAACAGGATCCGAACCTGTGACCTCCACAATTCCGGTGCAATGCTCTACCAACTGAGCTATGAAGCCACACATTGGGAGCGAGGTCAATTTATTGAGTTTTTATCTTCCTCTGAGGAATGAAATGATGTGATGTATACAGGAAATGATTCATATATGAACCACAGTTGTAGATGAAAAGTGAAGAATGATCATTGCAGTATATTTTCCAATTTAAGCAACTGGAAAGAAGAAGCCTGAAAAAAACATCAGGGCTTCAACGCGATTCGAACCTATGAAAACCCAAAGTTTTCAGATTTAGTCACCAGCAAAAGTATTTTGATCAGTGAAAAGCATGGAATGTAAGTCACCAATGAAAAAAATTTTGGTTACATTGGCGACCCCAGCAGTCGCAACGTCGAGCTCTGTGTCTATTAGCATCCAGTGAATCAAAACTGTTCTTTGCTAAACCTAGTTGACTACATGTAATTAATGTTATGGGTTTTTTCCAAATATTTTTTTTTTTAAATACACGTTTGCCATCTATCCTTGTTTTCATTATTCCACATAAATTGAGGTTTTATTTTCCTTACAAGAGAAGGTGTTCCTAAACTTAACCCAGAACTGAATCAACTCGGCATAGAATTGATTTGATATATTATAATCCTTAGGATCATAGTCACAAAAAAAAAGGGACCGAGGTTGTGAATCTGACTTATTTTGTAAATTTAAGAAAGTATTTGGCACTTTTTCTCCATGCTCGTGCCACCTTGCCCTGGATCTGACAATTATTCCCTCTACTTTCTTTCCTTCATAAGAGTCCAAATTTGCTATGGCATTCTCTAGGTTATTTAGTGTCAATTAATTTTTGATGAGTAATTTCTTTGAGATTGATTTTGCAATAAAACCTAATGATAAAAAATCAGACATTTCAACCTCTCCAAGATCATTTTCAAGTGCAACTAAAAATATATAAAATTTGCATAAATATGTTTCCAACAGTAAATGTTTTTTTTTATCAAGAACCAAAACCAACAGTGAACAAACAGTGTGATTCAATTTGTGCTAAATTATTTGCTTATAAGCTTAGTATTGTTTTATTGTCTCACTGTTTTGGGTCCCTTTTTAACTTCGTAAATATTTGTATCATGTGCTGACTGGGGAGCAATGGCCGAGTGAGGACGCGTTTCGTCGCCGGCCGCTAAAAATTATAACTTCATCGCCCTTTCATGGCCGAAACTTTGCGAAAACTAGTGGAAAAGAAAAGATTTTATTCCTCATCTTCAGAAGAATCGTCACCTCCACCTCTGGTATCACATGATTACAAGAAACCAAGAAGCGAAAACTTCGCTTTCATTGATGCAACCAACCACGAGGGTGTCACCGAACTGTCACCAGCTCTTGAAATGAACGAGAAGCTAGAAGAAAAGCTCCAAGAGATTTTAACCAAGCTTGAAAAGCTTGATGCAATAGAAAAGTCGGTCAAAATCCTACAAGAAACGCTTGCAGGAATGGATTCAAGAATTCTGTCACTAGAAAGTGCTCAAGCTACTGCATACCGCGACATAAACGATCTCAAAGAAAGTTTAAATTTCGCAGAGGACAAATGCAAGAAAACCGCCGAGAGCTTCAACGAGTATAAACAACAGATCAGCTTACAAATGACCGAGCTGGAGCAAAAAGGAAATATCCTGCAAGTTAAAATTACAGAACTTGAAAATAAAAATCTTTATCTGGAGGCTTATTCCCGGAGGGAAAACATCAAATTCGAAAACATCGAAGAAGTGCCCGATCCAAACACGCACCAAGAAGACACTGAACACTTGCTTCGCACCTTTCTTCAAAAAGAACTCGGATACAAAGATGCTAATCACGTCGAGATACAGCGGGTCCATCGTCTCAACAAGAAGAAAGACGCAAAACCGAGACCAATCATCGCAAGGTTTTTACGATACAAAGATTGCGAGCAGATACTTTCTCTAGGCCACCGACTAAAAAGCACTGATTACAAAATGTACCAAGACCTGCCCTACGGCATCGTCGAAAGAAGGAGAAAGCAAATGGACGCCTTCAAAACTGCCAGAAGGAACAAAATTCCAGCTTCATTTAGTAAGTCGCAACCTGACAAACTTTATATAAGAGGGAAACTATGGCCGATCGGCAAACCCCTCGATGTGTCTTCCCATTAATAACATGCTTCTTGCCACTAAACGCGTTAACAATAGTTCTGACAAATGCAATTAATGTAACCTTCCTTCTCTAAGCAGCTATTTATTTACTGATTCTCTTTAGCGGCCGGGCGAGCGCAACAGATAGGTTACCATCCGGTTAGTAATAAGTGTGTCCAAAATTCGTTGTATCCAGCCCGCAACGCAGCTCACTGCGTTTTCAAGGCCACTCGTAATAGCCTTGTTTAAATTTATTTGTATGTGCTTACTAATGTACCCAATGTGTTTGTGTTTTTGTAGTTTAATCTATGTTTGTTTACCTTTTAGTCCATACGTTTTCATTTCGCTGAAATATGTCTTAACTTCAAAATATGCAAATTGCCTTAATCCCGCAGGACGAAAGAAAGCTCTCAAAATCGCTTCGTGCTTCAAGCTTGCCGTTATTCATTTCCAAATGTTTAACACCTTTCAAAACAAACCCGATTGAAAACCTTGACATTAAGTGCCTGTCCGTCAATACCAGAGGCCTCAACAAGTCTATAAAGCGCCGGTCCGTTTTCAGATGGATACATAGCCAAAATGTACACTTTACATTTCTTCAGGAAACGCACAGTTCGAAACTTAACGCTGACACATGGTCAGCCGAATGGGGTAACAAAGTGTTCTTCAGCCATGGTACTACGAACAGTAAAGGAGTAATGATTCTCATAAATCCCAAACATGATTGCAAAGTAGAAAAATGTATTTTAGATAACAATGGCAGATTTATTATCTTGGACGTAGTGCTCAAAGACTCACACTTAATATTAGTTAATTTGTATGCTCCAAATGACCTCAACCAACAAGTGAAATTCTTTAAACTGGTGCAACATTATCTACAAGACTTTTCGGAAGAGACAGTTATTATCGGAGGAGATTTCAACTGCTCCTTGTCTGACAAAGATAAAAAAGGAGGCAATCCAATCACTAAGAAAGCGTCTGTAATCAAGGAAATCGAACATCTGTGTAGTTGCAATAATTTAATTGATATCTGGCGTCAACTAAATCCCCAAGGAGGAGGAATAAGTCCCACAAAATACAATGCAGGTTAGATTTCTTCCTTATCTCAGAAAAGCTCGCCGACCTCGTCACGTCTTGTAAAATTTTTCATGCACCTGAAACCGATCACTCCGCGATTTCGCTACACCTTCAAGCCAAAATTAAACAACAAAATAGGGGCCCTGGTTTCTGGAAGTTTAATACTTCACTACTAAGAGATGAAGCCTATGTCAATGAATTACGTAAGAACATAAATTTGTATAAAGCTAAATATGAAAGCATTGACGATAAAGGCTTGAAATGGGACCTCATTAATATGGAAATGAGAGGTTTCTCAGTTAAGTATGCCAAATCGAAAGCCAAGAGACGCAAAAACGACGAAGTGACACTTCAAAACAAAATAAATGAACTTCAACTAAAATTGGAAAGTCAACCAAATAACAGCCAGCATCTAAACGATTTATACGCGGCAAAACTACGCTTGCAAAAAATCATGCACTTTAAGACAAAAGGTGCAATCCTCAGAAGCAAAGTAAGATGGTACGATGAAGGTGAACGCAACACTAGATATTTTTTCAACCTTGAAAACCGATGTCAATCCAAAAAGAATATTGACAAACTGAAAATAAACGATAACACTTTTATCTACGATCAATTCGCAATTCTAGATAAACAAAAACAGTTCTACGAATCAATTTACCAGTCCAAAGAAAACAACAATAACAACTCCCAAGAGTCCGTTTTCCTCAAAGCCGAAAATATAACCCCATTATCTCTCGACGACCAAACATTATGTGATGGTCCCATGACAGAAGCTGAATGTATAAACGCGATCAACGGATTTAAAAAAGATAAAACGCCAGGCACCGACGGTTTTTCTGTCGAATTCTATAAATTTTTCTGGCCCGAGCTTCGAATCGAAATGTTATCAAGTTTTCGTTTCGCCTTTCAAACCGGATCACTCTCAATCAGTCAACGACGAGGAGTTATTTCTCTCATTCCCAAAAAAGACAAAGACAAATCATTATTAGAAAATCTTCGTCCGATTTCTTTATTAAATGTAGACTATAAAATTCTTACCAAAATCATTGCAAAAAGAATTGAAAAAGTCTTGCCCAAAATTATCAATCCTAACCAAACAGGTTATGTAAAAGGTCGCTTTATAGGTGAGAACATAAGACTGATCCAGGATGTCATGTTTCTCACAAAAAACGCGAACACGCCCGGAATCGCAATTTTTTTTGATTTTCGGAAAGCCTTTGACACAATTGAATGGAACTACTTGTTATCCGCACTCAGACTTTTTAATTTTGGACCCGATATTCAAAGATGGATAGAGCTTATTTATCACAATGTCTCGAGTTGTGTCCTGAACAATGGCCACGCTTCACCCTTTTTCCAACTCCATCGAGGCGTCAGGCAAGGATGCCCTCTGTCTGGTCTTCTTTTCGTGATCGGTATTGAACTTCTCGCAAGGGCTTTGCAAAACGATACCTCTATCAAAGGCGTTAACATTGGTAAAAAAGAAATAAAACTCTCGCAATTTGCAGACGACACCACAGTGTTTGTAAGCGACCAAGATTCCGTGGTAAATTTGTTAAATCTGCTACGTAAATTTAAACATGCATCCGGTCTGGAAATCAATACCACCAAAACAGAAGCAATGTGGCTTGGTGCCTGGAGAAATAGAACAGACACACCATATAACTTCAAATGGCCGCAAGAACCTATCCGTGCCCTTGGCGTTTTCTTTTCGTATAATCATGATAATGCAAATAACCTGCATTTTGGAGAAAAAATCCGCAAATTAGAAAAAACGCTTAATAGTTGGAAAAGAAGAAAACTGACTCTACACGGTAGGATAAAAATAGTGAAGATGCTAGGTTTATCAAAATTGATTTACAACACCTCCGTGCTGGTAATTCCAGAGCATTACCTGAAAGAAATCAACAAGCTCACATTTAATTTTATATGGGAAGGAAAACCAGCAAAAATAAAGAAAAAGACCATTATTAGTGACATCAAACGTGGTGGTCTTAAGATGTTAGATTTTGAAATCATGAACAAAGCACTCAAAATTGCCTGGATTAAGCGATTAACTGAGCACGACGATGCAGCTTGGAAAATTATCCCAGAATTCGCAGCTGCTAATTACGGCGGTCTTTCTTTCCTAATAGAATGTCAATATGACGTTAAGTATCTCGCTCTTGACAATCTACCACCCTTTTATCATGCTTTACTTAAGTACTGGCAAGAATACAACCACGAAAAAGTTTCAGAAAACTCTGATATCCAAAACAAAATAATCTGGAATAATAGTCGTATCCTAATTGGTGGAAAACCAATATTCCACATGCCTTTATTTCAAGCTCAGATCATTTCAATTAAACACCTACTTAATGAGAATTGCACGTTTCTATCTTTTGACGAACTCAAACAAAAAGCGAACATTAACATCCCGTTCACACTTTACTATGGCCTTATCATGTCCATTCCAACGGAATGGAAAAAGCTATTAACAAATCAAAGCAACTGTCCTCCAACGGTAATGTCAACCCTTGTCCCACGCCTCGACCCTCCATCAACACGAACCGCCTATTCTTTTCTTCTAGACAAAGTAATAAGTTCACCTACATCAGAGAACAGAATCCTAAATTTCGGTTTTACCAAAGAAAATATTCACAAAGTGTATACATTCCCATTCTCAATAACCAAAGATTCTAAATTAATTGCCTTTCAGTACAACATTACTCACCACATTTTACCGACTAAGTCAAGCCTTTTTCGAGCTGGAATCACTGAAAGCGACACCTGTACATTGTGCAAAACTGAAAAACAAACAATCATTCACTTGCTTTTCCATTGTACTGAATCTAGCGCTATTTGGCTAGAATTCACCAGCTGGTGGCTCCTAAAATTTAACCAAACTATCACCTTGACGGAATGTGTCGTCCTCTATGGATATCATAACAACATCAAAAACAAGCAGGCACTGAATGTCACTCTCCTCCTAGCTAAATATCACATTTTCGCTACAAGTTCATGCGAAGGCAAGCTAGCTTTTGAAAGCTTTCTTCTCCGCCTCCAAAATCACTTAGAGATTCTAAAACAAAGTTTTACAGCCGCAAACAAATCACACCAGTTTTTTTCTATATACGGCAATCTGTTTTAATTTTTCGCTCTTTTCTTATGAAGTCTCTTCCATCTTACTAAAATTCACGCAATTTGCCTCGTTTTGTACACAAAGTTAACTTAATGCCAAGATTTTAAGAGTTTGTTAGTAATGTATGCAGTTTGTAAATATTGTAAATAAGCCAGCTGTAATGGAGATAATGTGTAACATTTGTATTGTAACATATGTATTGTAAGTAGTACAAGTATAATTAATGTAAGTATTATATTAGTGCTGTAAGTAGTGCCAATGTTAGCCCTGTAAATAAAATTGCATCAAAAAAAAAAAACTTATCTTACATGTCCATGTTTTATTGCATTCTACCATTCATGACATTTTTAATGTACTGTTAGAAACATGTTTATGCTAATGTTATAAAATTTTAGTCACCCTTGAAAATGACCTTATAGAGGTTAAAACATTTTTTATTTTTAGTTCTTATTGCATGAAATAATTAAAGTGAAATTAAAATGAAGGATTCAAAATGGCTTTTTTTCATAACATTAGGTTACAAGTAACAGATAAACAGTGTATCTTTTAAAGTAAGCTACAGACTATCTCTAAAAGGCATGATAGTTTTGGCATATCTTTTGACAATGGAGGGCTAAGTGTGTTTCATCATCCCTCTCATTGATTCTCTTCAAGGGTTAATCCCAGAAAAAAACTGTAAACAAAATGGCTAACATTGTACTGTAACATATCAGTAAATTAAAAAAATGTAACTTGTTTTGATAAGGTCACCAGAAGAAATAAGAAGAATATTCCAACGATATCGTATGTTTGTAGGTCATACATGTATGGCCAAGTTCCAGAGTTCCAGATCATTGTAGGACCTACGCCCTTAGCTGTCAGGGTGATCCTGATTTTTCAGAAAAAAATTTTCCAGGACTCAGATCGATTTCTCCAGGACTCTAAAATTCGCATTAACCGTTTCACTCCCAAGATCTCAATGTTAATTCTGCTTACTGTCTCCCATACATTTCATATTTTTTACTCGAGTTAAGCAGATTAGACTAGTAGTCTACTACAAAATTCCAGGACTTTTCAGGTTTTATAGGACCCATATGAACCCTGTAAGAAGTACAACATCAATGTCAGACTCTCGGATCCACAAGGAGGCAAAGGCTCTTGCGACCTCTAAGCAGCCACAATTAAGAACCATTGATAAGAAGGGGATATATCTAAATTCTGGTCAAGATGTCAACAATGCCAAGCAAATGAAGTGCTTGGAGTATGGGTTATGCTATGCGACAGACAGAATATTCCCAAGTCAGTCCCTTTAAAATGGGAAGGTGTTAGCCTAATGAGGGAATGAGAGTGTAGAGGTCACATGTAGTTGGCCCAGGTAAATTCCTGTCGCGGAGTTAGTTTGATTTCCCAGAAAACTACTCTGCGTCAGTGGTAACCATGTTAAAGGAGGCCAGAGATCCGAAGGCTAAATTTACTGCAATTGCAGCGAGGAGAAAATCGCCCCAAACCCAACAAGGAGAGGGACAATTGGCATCAGGTGTTGTGAAAGTTTCAGATGAACAAAGTGAGGATGACATGGAGTGTCCCTGTAAACTACTTGCATGTTCTAAAGAGGGATGTCTAGAATCCCTTCAAAGATTTTCGTCCCTTGAACATCATCTTAACATTGGAAGGCACAAGTATGCTCTTGAGAGCCTAATGCTTCTCGATAAGGCAATCATGCATCAAAACTAGAACAGGGTGTTACCACTGCTGATAATCCTGTAGAGGATACTGGTACAGCTAAGGCACCAGGTTCCCATTCATCGTTGTCAATGGGCTGGGCCTTGAAATCCTCAAGTACTCAGAGTGACTGAAAACCAGAAACAATACTTTATAGAAGTATTCAAATTAGCAAACAGGCTGGAAAGAAAGCTGATCCCTATAATGTTTCCAAGTCAGTGAGAAAAGTCAGAAATGCAGATGGCTCTTCTAGATTTGATGCTTTGAGTTATTTCACTTCTCAGCGAGTGGCAAGTTTTTTCTCAAGCCTTGCTGCAAAGAAAGTTATTCAAGCTGCTGAATCTGGGGATGAAGAAGATGAACATGCCTGAAGAGCTGGAATAAAAATGAACAAAACATGCAAGATTTGAGTAATGAATTCATGGCGGAAATGTCACTGCAGCATCCAATAATGTATGATATGCATAACATTTGTGAAATCGTAGCTTGCTCTAAACTTGCAAAGTTTTCTATGCAGATGCTCCAAAGACGAAGAGAAGAAGAGCTGCAAATAACGCCGTGGCCAAACTTGTGCATTTTCATCTTGAAGAAAACAAAGCAAAATATAGTCGTTCTTTTAAAAGCCCATATTTTCACCCATCCAGACCAAAAAAAAAGGTGTTTTCTAAATGATACATTTTCAAAAGGCTCCACATTGAAATTGTTTTCGAATGTTTTCAAAAGTCTTCATTTTCATCAGTGTTTTCATGCATTTTAGTATGTACGATACACAAAAATATATGAAAACATGTGTGTTTTCAAACAAAAACACATAAGTGTGGATGGGGCCTCAGAAAACTTTCCCATCCCAACTCTGCAATGAATCTGTATTTGGGGTTTTAAACGATGAAGATGCTGATGCAAGCATGTTGTTTACATCATGAAATGTTATGCACATGTCAATGTTTAAATGTCTCCTCCCCTCTAAAATGTTGATGACCCCATGACCTAACCCAAGAGCCCCTCATACTCACAAAGATCCAACCCTAATATTTGATAAATAAATTTTCCTGAATTTCAGCAAGGCATAAAATGATGTGTTTCAAGCCTTATGTACAGTATTAGGATAGAAATTGTCCTGAAATGGGATGACAGCATTGCATGATGAACAAATAACAAATGGCTAATTCAAGCAGCAATAGATCAAATGTATTATTTTGGTGTAGTACAGAGCAACTATCTATCCACAAATGACTTGGCCGTTGTTGACTTAAAGGCAGTGGTGATCATATGCACCAAAAATGATTACAGATTCATGGTATTTGACCACTGAATATGTTGACATGTACATTGGGGATGTACATCAGATGTTGTTTAAACGGAAGTACACTTAACTGCTTTATACATGTATACAACAAATGGCAAGAGATGTGGCCAGCTCCTGCTAAAATATATGTCTAACCCGCAAACTGAAAGTTGATTAGGGGTAGTCAGATATTTGTGTTTTTAACATACATTGAAAAGCTCTCATGAAGTACTTTTAAGTGAATGAAATACATGTCTTTGAAATTTAATTACTTTGCATCTAGAAAACAATACAACATTCCCCAAAATCAACCCAGTACACATTTAAACATTGCACACAACTATATTATTATTTGGGTGTTTAAAAGACGGAAGAAATATATGTTTCTGCATGGAAGGCTCTTGACCTTATTTAATGAAATGGCACCTCAAATGAAAATTTAATGGAATTTGGTTATTTGTATTTTTCTTCAAAATTATAGAAGGACATTTTCCCAAAATAACTATCCAGTAGCTTTTGTCATGCCCTGAATATGAGCGGAATCAAATTGTCAACCCTTGCCGAGGGTTAATATTATTTTATGGACAGGGACACTTGAGAGGTGTTTGTTCTAAGTTAGTGTACCAGCTTTCCAGAGTCAGTGTTGAACAGTTTTTAAATGTAGGTTAAGCATTGAGCGGAGTCCCAATGAATGCTGTGGTGATCAGCAATGTGATTGTTGCTTGTTTGTGCTCAGTCAGTCTAATGTTAAGGTTTCTGCCAGTCTCACCGATGTAGGACTCTGAAGATGGCTTACGTTCAGGTTGTTGAAATGTCAGTTACCAACAACAGTTCTTTTCAGAACTACCCTCGGACAATCACACTATACTAACTACTGATACTCCTGGGTTCAAACCATTTACTATACAACCGGGACACTGATAATCAAAACAAATTTTACATTTATTAGGAGTATCTAGTCACTTCTCTTACCAGTGCTTTCTCTTAAAATATTAAATTCCGTGTCAAGATCTTCTTCCAAGGGCTCCTAGAAAAGAACATGGATTTCAAATAGGCAACAAAAGGAAATACAAGGAAAAAATCTACTAACATCTCAAAACTAATAATTATGCCCTGATCAATTCAAAGCTTCGACATCCCCCCCCCCCCCCCCCAGCAACCCATAGGCATTTGACTTTCTTCCCTGCAGGGGAGTAGGGTATTTGACACAAAAGGCCTTCCCAGGGGTGGGGAATTTGAACTTTGCCTGGGTGGGGAAGGAGATATGAACCAATACGTCGTCTTTCTAGCAGAATGCACATGGTTGCTCCAGGTATGGAGAAGTTTCAAGGAAACAAAGTTGCTTTTGCTAGCAAATGGCTGACAATCCAAGGGGTGCAATTTTTTTGATATGAAAAACCCCATCATGGTTGTTCGAAAGCCAGTAAACGCTAACCCAGGATTAAAAGTTAGTCAAAGTATTAATTTTTCTTGCATAAATATGTTTTTGATCGCTTATGTTTTCCATAGTTTGAGATTACTCAAGTTCAAAACTAAAGGAAAAGCAACGTAAACAGAAAACTTTACCGAAAAAGTTCCAAAACTGAAATAAAAAATCTTGTTAATCCTGGGTTAGCTTAATCAGGCTTTGAACAACCCGGCCCAGACCACAGAAAGTTCTACAAAATGTCAGGTATAGTAGCTGCTTCTTTCCTCCCCTTAAAGCTGTCCTTTCTACCTATTAATTAATACTGATACATGTACATGCAAGTTTACAGCAAATGTTATTTCCATCTTTACTATGGAAGAAAATTTTTTGAGATCACAGTGACCTCCAACATAAAGGTTACTTCCCACATTCACGGGTGTCTTTCAGGAAAAATTTGTACACACACCAGTTTCAATAAAACCCTAACAAACTATAATTATATCAGAAGAAAGCTTATTAATGATAAATGTAGTTTACAATAAAAATACAATTTATCCCATTGATTACCAGAGCTTTTTCCCAAAAACACATTTTTTGGACATTTTAGAGATTTTCAGCCTGTATATGAACCAAATTAGCTCCAATCTACTCAGAAAGGCACTTGCAAATTTCTTTCCACAAGCGTCAAGTTTTGATATTTTTGCTCTGGCATGCGCAGAAATCAAAATTTTGAGAACGTAACCTAAATCTTTAGGCTTTTGGTTTTTTTAAATTTTTTTCACCTTTCCTTTTTCCCCATTTCTTATCTTTTTGTCGAAGTGTTTGACATTCTACTGGGCTTGCCTCCAGTTCAAAAATTTCTGACAAAGCATCATTGAGATGGGAAAATTTACCATTGAGTAGCTAAGTGTAGGCCTTTAGCCCTTGCAGAATATCAATGGTGTGTATGTTTCATGAGCGTTTTTCATCCAAGGCCCAAATATAACTAATGCAACTACTGTTTGTCAAGAAAGACGGCTTTAAATTTTACTGTGGTGTTCAGTTTACGTTAAGTTTTATTCATTTCTAATTCCATAATACTTGTACTCCGAGGTAGCAAACATGACAATTTTACTTTCCACACCCAAGTTTGTAATTTGATACTTTTGTTTTCCTTGGAAAATTATACAACATGATACCCTTGTTTTCTCCAAAACATAGGGCTGATGTGCAGTTTTTCACTGCTGGAGATAAAAAGTATAAAGTTAAATATCTTATGACAAAATGGAAGGACGATTTTGTCTTTTTCAAAACACTAATGAGATTTCACCGATAAACAAGAACCAATCTAATTATCAAATAGTCATGTTGACTCACGGAATTGCCACCTTTACACAATGATATTGTGTAATACAGCTGAGAAGCGTTTCAATGAGAAGTATAGGCGGTAAAGATTGTTACATTGGTGAACGAGTCCCCTCAAAGACAGATTAATCAATAGGCCGTTTGCAGGATCCGGTCACATGGTACGGAATAAATTACGCTGGGACGCAAATGACGCAGTGGGACTTCCAAAACAAAGGAAAGTCGGGCTGGACTGGTACGAGTTCCTTTGTTTTGGAAGTCCCACTGTGTCATTTGCATCCCAGCATAATTTATTCCGTACCATGTGACCGGATCCTGCAAAGGGCCTATTGGCAGTTTCAGTAGGTGCCACAGAGTCTGCAGCAATATTTGTGAAGTTCGTTTTTGTCACAAGTTTACTAGTTTCATTAAAAGTTACTAAGTCAGGAAAGTTTCAGCTGAATATATATGTTTTGCAATCTTTCATAGAAGAAGAAATAAACAAGGTGCTAAGGACAAGCAATACATTTCCCCTCCTTTAAGCTGTGGCTAAAGAACAATACAGCAGTGACAATTCTTGAGTTGAGCTGGAGGTGATTCCAAAAGATCTCAGTCAAAGCAGTACTGTTTGCACTAAAAGGAAGAACTGACGTTAATCAAAATATAACTGCTATCCCCGGTAAAAAGTATCATACAGCATATAAAAAACCATATGGATCTGAAATAAAGAACTTAGTTTATTATGTTAACAATATGGAAGGCATTGCAAAATACATCAGGTAGTAGACCTTTGTGCCAGAGGTGGGCAAACTTTAAGAATAAAATTAATGTTATATACAGTGAGCATGTCTAGCAAGTTCAGCAATGGGAGAGCACTCTCAGTATCTCTACCACGTATATTTGCGAAGAATATTAGTCAAGCAACATGATTTTGCTTAACCTGAACTTTCTGCAAGGAGGAGATATAGGTGCTGCCCCATGCCAAGATTGCATATGCTATATAAGGATAAATGAGGCTATAGTAAAATTGCTTACGGTCATTCCTCCGAAAAAGAATCCAACGCAAGATTTGTTTCAAACTTTGTCCATTTATTAAGAATAGTAATGATACTCCAAAAATGAAATTAAAAACAGGGGTCACTATGCTCGCTTAAGAGATATGACGGGCCAATCTCGCCCGGTCTATGCTTAATCACACACATTATTTCATCAGTTCACATTACATTTTGCGGTAGCTGGAAGCAAAGGTTATTAACGCAAAACTTGAAAAAATCTTGATAGGCAGAAAGTCTTGGGCACTTGGAACAATGTAATATATAGTTTATGGAAAAATCACACAATTCTAAGTGACACTGACTCAAAACGTTCCTCCAGTCGTCGCTTTCAAGGTTTTAATTTGCATCCTCGAGTAACAGATTTGTACACTCTTAAAGAGGATAGTTGTTACACCAAATTCATGTAATAAAAAATATAGGTCACCATGCTCGTTCGAGAGAAAACAAGCATTTATTTCGCTATCGAGCTTAGCTTAAGGGAAATCTCTTACACTGTGAACATGCTGGCGCACATGTGCACGCGCTAATGACGCGAAAATCGTGCACAGTAGGGATGCGCAATGCAATACTGAGCAATGACCTTAAGTCGCTGTATAGATAAGTTATGTCTTAGCTTTGATATAATGCCGATATCCCTCGAGATTTGAGAGCAAATGTACGAAATGTGATACTTCCACGAGACACAGTCATCAATCATTACCCTTAGTTTTATGTACTAAGGGATAGCTCATTCCATCGCTATTTCTAATTTGAATATTCCTGGTAGACTTAATTATCATGAAATTAGTTTTTGACATATTTATCAACAATTTATTTACATTGCACCATTCTTTCACCTTTTCATGTACAGAATTCATTAGAGCTTCAAGAGTATTTAGGTTGCTTACCGAGGCAAATACATTGGTATTGTCGGCAAACATTTTAAAGCTTAATTTATCAGAACAGTTGGACAAGTCATTAATATAGATAAGAAACAGCAGGGGTCCTAGTGTGCTCCCCTGCGGAATTCCACAGGTCATGGTTTGCATGGGAGATTTTATATTTCCAAGTGCAGTGTACTGGTACAGTTTCTTAGGTACATGTAGCTATTGGAGTTATTATTTATAAATGAATCACCCGAAATGTTAATGTTATGTATGTTGTTTTCTTTTAACTTCATTTCAGAGATGGCAATGATTTCAGGGGCTTCCTTAACTGTGGTAATAAGGTCCCCCAGTAATGATAGATTTTTAGCCTCTTGGCTTTTTGAAAAAGTCCCTGATTGTTTGGCAGTGTAGTATTTTGACTCTGAGTAATTTTCGTGAGAACTATCCTGTAATCATTTTTTTCTGGACTTTCAATTGTATCCTGGAAAAGATCCTTGGAATTTAATAAAGAAATTGGAGTGTGATGAACCCATGCTCCCGTAGCTCGAATCAATTCTTGGTGGTGTAAATTATGAAATGGGAGCTCACATAAAGCATTAAAATTTGTTGTCATTTAAGGGTTTAAAATGTATCACTAAATAAAGTACACATGATAAATCAATATTTGTTGGTAGATGCAATAACATTGTTGTTAATAATAGCAATTCAGTTCTTACTCAAGTATTGTACTCAAACTGACTAATGAGTGTGAGGATGATCATCTTGAAATCTTTTGAGGTCGTCTTCCATATCAACCATAACTACTGGTGAATGTTTGGCATTCTTGATAAAAATTCTTCCATTGAAAGTCCATATAAATTTCCACTTCAAACGTTTTTCTCTTTATTTACATTACTGAATAATCTTTTCTTAACCCTAACCCTAAGGGACTCAGAGATAAAGATGTTAGCATCAGACTCAAGGTTAAGGTCAGGAATGTCTCTTGCTTTCTTGTTAGGCAGTTTTCTTTGAATGGAGTACAAGGTATTTCTCAAACTTTGCGGGGTAAATTTCACAATTATTTTTGGTGGAGCAGCAGCATTGTAAGACAGTATAGGGTGCGCAATAGAAATGTCTTGTTCATTAACTGTAACATCAATAGCTTTGACAACAGATTGAACAATGGATTCGGCTGAACAGTCACTTGTTGCCTTGATTCCCGATATTTCTAAACACTCCCTTCTAAGGTATTGACCAAGTTCCTCCATCTCATGGCAAGCATTTGCTATTCGCTCCTCCATGCTCGTAAGATCTTTCTTGATGTTATTTACTTCGGAGTTGGTCTTACTCAAGTCTGTCCTCTGTTGATGAAGCTTTTCGTTCGACTGCTTGATTTGCTTCAATAGATCATCATACTTGTCCCAGAAAAGTTGAACTGAGGTTCTTAATTCACTAAATTCAGTAGACATAGTCTCCAATTTAGAGTGAAGCGGTTCGAGTTCCTTCTTTCGAAGGTCCTTTACCTGTCCAATTGTAGCCATTGTTAACTTAGCGTTGTAGGACGACAGAGCCCACTCAAACGTGGCCAGACGCCATAATGACATACCTTTATGCTCGAGCATTATGTTTAATTATACAAATTAAGTAACAAAAATATTATGACAGTACTATCTTAATCAGTTCAAAGGTATAAAGTAAGGTCATTGTGCTGGTGCAACAAGGTTCTCCATTCCATGCTTGCAAAATTGCCTGATTTCCCTGTAAAGATACTGTTTTCAAGTTGGGTGGGAGGACTGAGGGAGAAGGTAAGGTTGCATAGTTCTTTAGCAGCATTAGGGTTGAACTCTTTAAAATTAACTTTACGAAGCTCATCTTTAGATAATCTAAAATGATGATACCTCTTAATGTTTGAAACTTTGATAAAGTATTGTTCGAGAAATGCTGACCAGTTGTATGCAGGAACAATTACTCTCCCATCATGTTTGGTTACCCCAGTAGTGCTTGACACCTCAACCATACTGGCAAATTCATAGAGGGGTGAAATGTAATTTACTTTTTTCGGCCCTTTTGACAATTCCGAAACAGTGATCAGGGCCAAACTTTGTGTGCCCCGCAACTAGAAATGAGAAATTGATAGAATTGTGAAGCTGCAGAATCGTTCACCATGCTAGATACCAAATAATGTAATTTGTTTTTTATCAACTGAGTTGATGTGCATTGGCCACCGTACAAGAGATTCAAATGCTGGCATTTCAAGCGTTAGCCCTCCATCAGAGCGAATCCGACAAAAGGCTAACGCTCAAAGCGTCAGCCTTCAAATTTCTTTTTGGTGGCCAATTCACATTATCGACTCAGTTTGAAAAAACCAAATTATCTTGTAATACTCCCCACCGACGCAGCACCCCATTAACCAAATAAAGAAGCTGTTCTTATTCTGCCCAGTACAATTGTCTGCATGTAGATGGATATCAGTTTTGCAAAGGCCATGATTCTTGAAATAATGGTGCATGTAGCTAATTGTGGTATTTGCACCCTACAAGGTTGTTAACTTGCTGAGGAACTACCTCGCACATGATACCAAAAATGCTACATTCTCATAGGGGTTTAAAGTAAATTGGACCTGGCTGCATGGGGTTGCATGGAATGTGAATCTGTTGTGCAAATTCAAAGGAATAATGCATGGCACCACTGAGAGAACAGGCATCATGGCTTTCATTCAACTTGACTGTGTTCACCACTGCTTCAAGTGTTTTTGCCTTCTTGCAGAAGTTCCTAATACATGTAATACAGTTCCCTTTCGTTTGTACACAATTCAAATGTTCTTGTTGACTTTGGACACAGACTAACTTTTCACTCTCGGCAAGATTAGCAGACTGTAGTAGTTTTGACGTGTTCTGACAGGTAAAACACAGATGAGTCATAGACTTAGCTACTACAACAGTAGCATGAAATTGTGTTAACACAAGTCAATGAATGTAGAATAGCTGAAGGCTTGTTTATCCACTGCTTCACAAGCTGTTTTGAAAGAACACCACACACTCATTTGCATTTCACTGGAAGAAAGAAGTTTGATCTTGTTGTTCTTGAAACCAGGAATCCTTCTAGGTAGAAGCACAGCATTTTCCTTGACAAAGGTGCTCAACAAGGTAGTAACATCTTCGACTATGGCATGTGGAAGGGTCTTTCTACGAAGTCTCTTGCTTTTTCCACGGACTCATTGTGAAATCCCATGACTTTCGTAATGTTCCTTCAGTCGCTGAAGCAGTGAGTAACTCATTGTGTAGAGCATCAGGAACATTTCCTTGCAAACAGGGATTCTGGTAATTGCATGGTCCAAAACATAAACCTGCTCTGCCAATAGATGGAATCCCTGTGGCTGGCGAGTACATCAAAGTCTCCAAATTATGCAAAGAACTTAGGGTAACCTTTGATAGTTACATCAATAAAGAGAAACTTGTTATGGACACCTCCAAAACATCTTTCTATCACCTTCAAAATTAGGTAAGATAACAAATTACCTTTCTCAAGACAAGGCTGAGATATTTGTATATGCATTTATTACATCCTAGCTAGATTAAGTGTAATGCTCTTCTTAATGGTCTCCATTTTTCTCTGCAGTGAAAGCAACCCTCCAAATTTAGGAAAGGGTTGTTCCTATCGCCACTTTTGTTCATCTTTGTCTTGTTTGCTGTCATCAGGTCTTTCACAGCTTTTTTTCTGGGTTCCTGTTCATGTTGTAGCTTTGTTTGTTGCCTTTGTGGCTGGACGCTGGATGCAGTTGGAGGTTCATTGTTCTTTAAGGGCTTTCTCTCTTAATCAGCACTGCTGGTAGAATTTGGCTCTTTCTCTTTCTTCCTTTTTGCACTTTGTAAGCCAAAGAAGCTGTCCAGAGTGAAGGGTCTCTTTTTTGGTTGGTTGGTTTCACTGTTGTTGTTTTCTTGCTGATGCTTTTCAGGCTGAATTTCATTCTCTTTCACATTAGAAATACCGTCCTTGCCAGTGGAATATGAGGGAAGGAAATTTTTTGGAGAATACCAAGCACCTGTTATCTAGGTTCCCATCTCTAGACCACAACACAAAGAGCGGCTCAAGGGGTACCATGTTCTGAATCTCCCGTGGACATATTTCAGACTGCAAGAAGTCCGGTATCCAAATTTGACAATTTGGATATGCAGAGAAAATGGGCCTGGCATGAACTGTTGATAGCGCAGTAATGTGAAAAAAAAACGCTCCATTCTTTACATGTAGTTGCAACCAGATCTTCCGACCAAATTGCATCCTTTTTGCTCTTGCTGGTGTTGACATAAACCTTATCACTATCTCTAGTCAGGCAAAGAGAAAAAACTTCTTGACGATCGGCTGAGGAAAACAAAGTTAATCTTGGGTGCTGTATGTAGAATTCACAGTTCAAGAAGAGCTCAACAGCTACAAGCAAACACAGAAGACTCATTTGTGTCTCGTCGCCCACCATAGCTAAGGACATAGCAGTTTCCATCAGGGGATGTTCTTGTTGCTGCTATTTCTGGTTCCAAAGGTAAATCTTCCGGCACCAGTGACATTGCCACTTTGTTTGTCGGCAAACCAGCGTTGCCATGGAGCAGCAAAGTGTGAAAAAAGTGCTTCTTATCCGCATATTTTTTTCCAAAGCCAGTGAGAATTTTAAAACCTAATCAGTCGCGATTGTATGTGCAGTCAGTATTTGAAATAAATTTTCCCTATCACTGTCTATGTCGTTGCTCCTTTTAAATTTAAATCACTCCATAAAGCCAAATGAGAGCACATGGAGGGTGTCGCCATGGTAGGAAAAGTATGGAATGTTGTGAGTCCACAATATGCGTTGTTAGCAAGAGGTACATTTTACAACATATGTTTGGAAAATCCAAGATGGCGGATGTTAACATGTTCGCTTTGTAGCATTTGTGATGATTTTACTTAACAGACCTCATTGTTCGCACTGATTCATCTATCTTAAAGCTACATGTATACTTAGTTGCAAAATACATCAAGGTATGATATACAAAACCCAAAGAGTTCTGGGCTGGGTTGTTCAAAGCCCGATTAAGCTAAACCAAGGTTAGCGAGAATTTTGATTTCAGTTTTGTAACTTTATGGAAAGGTTTTCTGTTTATATTGTTTGGACTTCTCTTTTTAATTTGAATAATCTCAAACTAAACAAACAATAGGAAGCAAAAACATTATTAGACAAGAAAAATCAATGTTTTGGTTAACTTTTAATTGAGGGTTAGCGTTAACCGGCTTTCGAACAACCCAGCCCTGGTCGCCAACTTGGCAAATAATTTTCGAATCGTGGTCACCAGCACGGTAATCTTAGTCGCATTGGCGACTGTATTAGGCACAATTTTGGGCCCTGTTTCACTGATTTTGCTGCAATAAACTGCTTCTTCTTTGTCTATTTCTTGTCAAGTTTTCAAGTTTTCATCAAGTTTTCATTATTTGTAATTATTTTGCCCTATGCCAAAGGATTCTCTGAGAGAGTCGCCAAAGTTCTTCGAGGCTTCTGCATCAAGGTCGCCCATAAGCCTATTCGGACAATCTCAAACATACTTTAAAAAAAAAAACAGATCAAGAAAGAGGCTTCCAGAGGAATCGTGTACAAAATCAAATGTAAAGATTGTGATTGTGTCTACATCGGTCAGACATCGCGCGCGCTAAAAACACATGTTAAAGAGCACGCAAAGGCCATAGCAACATTAGATGAAAACTCTTTGTTGGCCAAACACAACATGCGCCACAGTCACCAAATAGATTTGGCGAGCGTCGAAATTGTTGACAGGTCATCGGCATGGCGACAAAGACTTATTCTTGAGGCTTGGCATTCCGTGCAAGACACGAACATTCTAAACGAACACATAGCGCTTCCAAACATTTACAATAGCGAAGTAATTAAAAATGCTCTAGAGACTTTGTTTAACTCTTGAAATATTCCTTCGAGGTGCGATTTAATATTAGCATACATCATATACCATCAGGACGCCGTTAAACATTTGCATTTTATCTTTTGCTGAAGAAGGCAACAGCAGTTGCCGAAACGTCCAACACAATATTTTAGCCAGTGTCAACCTTTTTAAATACCTTTTTATCTAGTTTTTAACATGCCTGGCTACACACCAATTATTTTTAAGGGTTTTATACTTTCAATTCTTTCTCTTCAACATTCGCCTTCGATTATTCACTGTTTTGTCTGGCTTTTCTATTTCTCGCTGTCAAACACTGACAGATTGGGTGCCGTTGCTAAACCCTAAGTATCATTGTTTATAATCGCTGCTACTGATTGGTTTCGTGGGAAAAAAGTATGCCATATAAGGAAAGAAGGGACCTAAATAGGGCCATTTTAAACGATTGGAAACAACTTTTGTAGACACCAACAAGATGGCTACCATTGAAAACAGTCTGTTGAAAGCTCTCAGAGTGATTTCTTTTCACTTCAGCTTACATTTTTACAATTTTTCCTACGATGGGACCTATTAAATTAACAAATCTTTTCATTGGTTTATCTGGAGAAGGTAAAACTTGGCAGAACTAAACTACATATATGAACAAAACGTTTTGTGTATGTTAAATGGGTTCCATAGTCGCATCAAGAATTTGATAACACAGCATGACCACATTTCTGGACATACATGTATCTTTTTTCCTATAACCTTTCAATGGTATACTCGTATGAAGCAGTTTTCATATCAAAAATACTATTTCCTGTATTTGTCATTCGATACTATGTATTTGTCATTCAGTGATGTGTATTTGTCATTCAATTATGAGTATTTGTCATTCAATTAATGTGTATTTGTCATTCAATTGTGTGTATTTGTCATTCAATTGTGTATATATTTGCCATTCAATTTTGTGGATGTGTGTATTTGTCATTCAATTGTGTGTATTTGTCATTCAATTATGTGTTGATTATTCAGTGATGTCCGTTTACCATTCACGCTGTTGTGCCTTTCTATTCTTCATTCAATTATGGCTTGTTGCCCGCAAAAGTACCGCTGAATACTACCACTGACAAGCGCTGAATGCACGAGGTCAACAAAATGGCGTTGAATCCGAACCGAGATGGGGAGGGAGAAGCGGATAAATGTCCCAATGGGGCCTTTCAACAAGAAAATGGAGAAAATTATCAACGAGCCTTAACACTGTTGAATGAGGCGGTGGGTATTTTAAAGTCGCCGGGCACGGCCACAGAAACATCCGATTATCTGCAGCCACAACTCTCACAGCAATCTGTTGTTACAGCGTTTACAGCACAAGATTCTGGCACCTCTGAAAGAAGAGAAATGGCGCGGCTATTCCCGTTTTACAGACAGGGTGCAACTGCTGGCGTGAAAACCAGTTCCCGCCAACCCCATAAACGTTTTCGATCAAGCGCACCCTCAAGTGGAGTTAAAAAAGCTTGGAAAGCCAAAGAAACGTGGACGCACGAGTCGGATCAGCTGGTTCTTCCATCAAGAGAGGAAAAATTGATTTTAAAAGAAGCTGGTCTCGGCGAGAAAAGGATTACCTTTGATAAACACGGCGACTATGAGCACTTTCATTCTTCTCTTTTGAAAGAATTTCCCAAATTGAGCGAGGGAGGAGGACTTCAAGTACTTCGATCTTCTGGAGCGAGAGGTACCTTGGATCTTATTCCTATTCCAACAATGGGCTACGACATACCCTACCTGAAAGATTGCCTAGGGCAAGCTATTGCTTATATCCAGCCTCTTCAAAAAGACTTGGATCGCAGCCCAATTCTTGTACAGGTAGGTTAGGTTTCTTCATATGTATTGGTTCCTTAATTGATTTTTTAGATAGTAAGAGTGTACAGAGTATTTCTTTACGACATTCAGTCTTTTACTATTTATACAACAAGATTTCCGAGTTTTTCTTTTAGATGGCTGCTAAAATAGAAGTCTCGTGGCAAAATGCTTACTTCAGAGAAAAATAGTTGAGAAATTTTCTTTAGTTTTACTACAGTGTGGTTACAACTTACAAAATAGGGGAAAAAGCAAATTGGGGAGGTGAGCCCGTTGATATGTTTGAGGAAAATTGAAAGATTGTGGACTTGAGTTAGGGTTCTGCTGATTCAGATCAGGCAAAAACCTTAACAGATTCAGCTCACTCCTGTGAATCTCAGGTCTATAGCGCCATTTTAGTATTAAAATTGTGTTCGTAGATTTGGGTCAAGATTGGCTGGTATTGTGTAAGGGAAAGTTCATTTAATATGACAAGCGGGGGATGAAGAAATTGAGGGGGGGGGCTCTGAAAATTTTTAGACACCTGAAAGGGGGGCTCTGAAAAAATTAGGGGGGGTCCAAAAATTTGTATACTTCAAAACCAACAGGAGTGGGGGAGGGCTCCTAAAAAATTGAACTGCTAGTGAGGGGGGCTACTAAAATTTCAAGCTTTGAGTTTCAATATCTTCATCTCCCCCCCTTGTCAAATTTAATGAACTTTCCCTAATTGGTTGTCTATTCAATGAGGAGAATGATACTAGAATCAAAATTCATTCTGTTTTTCTCTGTCTTGTATAATCAGGAAAGTAAAGCTGTTTTGCAAAATGCCCCCAAGGTAACATGCTTGAATTGTAAGGATCTGGTTCCATTGACATTATGGGGAGATCATGACAAGTCATGTGATGGAGGGTCATCCAAGCAGACTGAGAATGAATTTGAGGTGTGCAGTGGATGGAATTTGAGATAAAATTTAATTAATAGTTTTAATAAACATGCCAATCTGGTTCCATATGATGGTTAGTAGACTTTGAGAATGTACTGTTTTAATCATATTTTTTCAGGTTAAAATGTACTTAACCCAGGCCCCTCACCTGATCAAACTGGTGAGGGGCCTGGGTCTATTCCTGGGTTGATACCACATATTTGTTTACATAGATGCATGTCTGTGGCATCAACCCAGGAATAGACTCGGGCCCCTCAGCAGCTTGGTCATAACACAAAAGATATCAAATTTCAGCTACTTTCTGTTAATTTTAAGAGCTCTTAAAATATCTGAAACTGAGAAATTTGGCAAATTCTTTGTGTGTGTGTGTCTAAGTTTTATCTAAACTAAAACAAGTTGGGGTTAGGTGCACTTTAAAAGTTTTGTAATGATATTTTCCATTCACTTTTAGTACTCAATACCCATCATAATTTGTTTCAAATTCATCAGCAGGTACTGTAATGAAATATGGTGGTACTACTTTTGTAAAATCCTTTAATTAACTTATCACTGTTGCAAAACTTAAATATGTCCAGGTTTTGGCTTTTTTGTCATTGGATCCTCATTAACACTGAGCTAGCTTTGAAATGAATTATTGTTTGAAGACAAAGTTTGTAAAAAAAAAAGTCAAATTATGTCTGTTTGGATTTGTACTAGATTCAAATCGATACTTCGGTTATTCCACAGGAGTTGAAGAATGAGAGGGATGGTGACAAACATGTTGTTCATGCATCTGTGGTTGAAAGGTTTGTATCCCAGGCATATATATTGTACATAGACAGTGTATGTATGTATTTGTATTTTGCTCTGCATACATGTATTTCTGCATCGAGCACTCCTAGGATAAGTGAAGCAATTTTATGTATGTCTGTCTGTTTGTATGTGTGTACAATAATTATGTAGGTTCTCAATCATTCATTGTAAAGCCAACTCTTATCCATTTCAGGAATTCTGTGAAGGAAAATACTGAAGCACCATTGTCTGCAAAAGTGTGCTATACTCAGGTGGGGTGTTAGTTTTGTTGTTTTATATTGATGCTTAATATCCTTTTTAGAAATGGCAAATAAAATGTATGAAATTAATGTTGGTTTGTGATCTCCAGCAACATTGACTACATACAAGTCATGTGATCTTTTACTTTGTTGATGCTCCAATAGGATGGCAATGAGATGGCAAATGAAACATCAGGCACAGAGTGGAGGTTTGTCCTTGAAAGCTCTTCCCTATTTATGTAGATGTACATGTATGATGTGTTTGTTTGTCAGTCTATCGTGGAATTACAGTGTAGGGCTTAATAATTTCTATTTACAACAACTTTTAAGTTGACACATTCAACACATACACATTCATTTTTAAATGAAGAGTTATTAAAATATCTCTTCATTTATCAAATTGATGTGTTTATTTCCATTTATTGCATTTGTGGCAATGATCAGCTTTGGATCAAGACTGAAATAACATTGAAAGCTAATGTTGAGGTTAATTCATATATTTCTTCATATGCATGTCAGTTGAGTATATCACACAAAAATAAAGGTTGCTTTTCCAGCCATCTTCTTTTGGAAACTTTGCTTACAAATTTGATCTAGAAACTAACATGTGGCATGTACATTGATTTGGTTAAGGCAGGTCAACCTTTGCGATTGTCTATGACCTTCTATGAATATGCTGCTATTCTGTTATTAGGTTTAGAAACACCACAGAGCCAGGTCAATCCTTGCCACCACCAGTGGGTGTAAAGGTGAGTTCATTAACTCACAGATTAGAAATAGATAGTCTTGAAATTAAGAATTCCTTGAAGACAGCAGCTGAGCAGCCTTAGTTTGCAACTATGTTTTTGTAATGACATCTTTTTATCTTTGATGCAATGCTGGGTGAAATATTAGATGTGATGCCAAATGCCAATGAACAAGACATCAGGAAAAAACTGCTCGCAACAGGTTCTGTTGAGGAAACTCTTGACTGGATGCTTGAACACCAAGGTAATAACGACCACACAGTTTAAGTATTAGCAACTACATTTACCATGTTTCCCAAATCCTTTTCATTCTTACTCCCAATGGACCCACTGTAATTCAACACACACAGTTTATGAATGATGTATATGAAATAAATCGTATATGACATGCAGAAATGAAATCATTTGATTGTATAAATCATCTTCATTTCACACCCTTGCTATAGTGAACAGTAAATAAATTGTATTGTTCATACCAGTAATTAAAATTTATGGTACTTGTATGTTTGATGATACATTCAAAGATGAAGATAGAAATGACTGTGTGGTTCAATTTTAGTTTCTGGAATATGAATGATTCCTTAATTATTTCTCAACTTGGTGAGTGATGGCCTCTAACTGACTAGTTTGGGAGAGCTCTTTTATGATCAATATGTGGTTCAGAATTGTGTAGAAATACGAAACTCAGGAAAGCTGACTGATCATTTTGCAAGGAAAAGTAACAACAAAATGTACCCTTTTAACTTGTACCTCATCTAACATCTGCATGTGTGTTATTTCCTAGATACATTTTACCAGCACAGTGTCATGTCAAAGGTTTTGGACCCATGCTTTCCGACAAGCCACAGTAGTGAAACTGCCTTGCCAAAGAATAAGGATAAATCGAAATTCCAGACATTTTATTAAAGACGTCTTTAAGCTGTTCAAGAAAGGCATTGATGTGAAGAAAGCACCAGATGTGGAATTTGAAGGAGAGGAAGGAATGGATGCATCTGGATTAACTCGTGAATGTCTGTACTTATTACTGTCAAAGATTAGAGGAGGTGATAGAACAACAGTTTTGTTTGAGGGGCAGCCAGGTCATCTTTCCCCTTTGTATGATGTTGATTGCCTAGATTCTGGCTTTTATTTCTTTGTCGGCCAGGCATTAGCACAGTCCTTTCTGCATGGTGGATACCCATTTGTTGGTATGTCTCAAGCAGTTGTCCACTACCTTATTACAGATGACATGGATGAAAGTATACCTCTCCTGTCAGTCGAAGACATACCTGATCCTCAAGTTAGAGTTGTTCTTGAAAAGGTAAGTGGTAGAAGCATGTGTACTGTAAACTCAATGGCCTGACTTTAACATTCACATTGTCAACATTCATATCTGAAAAATGTACATTGGCATCATATCTTTTTTAAACTCTTTACAATAATGCATGTATGGACTGTTCAACTGTTGTTACATCACATAACAAGTTCCACTTTCTTGGTAGATTGCAGGTGCATCAAAAGATGAGGAATTTCAAAACCTGAATGAAGATGAAGGAGTCCTCAACCTGCTGCTTCAATGTGGTTTTGTGAACAAGCAGCTAAACAAACAGAACTCACAGCAGGCATGCCAAAGAGTTCTGGTCCACCAAGTGTTGATGTATAAAAAAGATCCTATACTGGAAATCAGAAGAGGACTTCAGACAGCATCTATTATTTCCTTCCTTAAAGTTCATAGGGAGCTCTGGAAGACCATTTTTGCCACAGCAGCAGATGTAAAGCTGGATCCTTATTTGGTGGTGAGAAGCCTCAAGTGTGATCCTTCAGTGGGGGAATTGAATGCAAACCAAGAAACAGTGTTAAACTGGTGTAAGGATTATGTTGGTGGTCTGCCATCTGCCACAGGTTTAGTACTAATCTATGTTTTAAAGCTTTACAATGTAGATTGAGTTTTTGTGTCAATAAATGGTTTTAGGGGGTGATCATTTCAGCTAAATTACAGTATGTCTCCAGAATGTGCTCATTTTACTTTCATTGGTGTTGGATATTTTGTCATTGTTTGATTACTTGCAACTCTAAGCTTTCTGCTGATATGTACATGTATTCAAACTTACATGTAAATGCAGTCAACTGGATACTGACAAAAAAGGCCTAACTTCGCCTACTGTATAATGAATGACCTATTGAAATGATAGTATTGAAATCTTGCATTGCAAGCAATATACATTTCCCATTGTTTTGATCAATGATTTTTCAATTCTGGTTTTGACAAGTGGTTTTCCTTTGCCAATGAATTACCATGGAGATAGGCTTTTTTATGTTTTCTTTTGGCAAAGTGGGAGATACTATCAATGAATCATATCAAAAAAATAACCTTAGAGCCATCTGAAAACCAAAAATAAAAAAAAGACATTTGAGGGCTTTTAGGTGAAGTCAGAACTTCAATATATTTGCATATACTATTTCGTTTTAGAGTCAGAGGCATCGACCATTGAGAAGTTTGTACAGTTTGTGTTTGGAGAACCAACCATGCCACCCCAACCAGTCTATGTTAAGTTCAACCGACCAGGAAAGAGCCTTCCTGATGCAGATGCATGTACAGGAACAATAAGCCTTCCACTTGATCACCAGAAGAAAGAGGATTTTATTAAAAGTTTAGATATTGTTTTAACTTTTCAACACAAAGGCTTTGGTAGATGCTGATTTCCTACTAAATGCAAAGTATCATCAGTTAGCCCATTGAGTTTTGTTTTTTGTAGCCTTGTCTATGACAGTGTTTTGAACCATGGAACATGCTCGGTTGTGTTATATCCTTGATTTGTAAATT
>OZ026598.1:12273315-12285815 GCA_964020085.1 Micromussa lordhowensis | reverse complement strand
CACACAATTGAATGACAAATACACATAACTGAATGACAAATACTCATAATTGAATGACAAATACACATCACTGAATGACAAATACATAGTATCGAATGACAAATACAGGAAATAGTATTTTTGATATGAAAACTGCTTCATATACTCCCACAGTATTATAGGTTCCAATGATATCTATTCACTTGGCAAAGTTCTTTGTGAAGAATGCAAGCCTAATTTTGACCTGTGGCTTTCTAGAGCTGGTTTCACTGTGCATGGTTATATGCAGAAAAATCCACATTCTTGTAAGGACAACAAAATGGCCACCGCACTTGATTTTTGCAGGGGCATGTTACGGCCAGTAAACTGGTACTGTTACTCAGACATCTGATAAGTCATGTGACAAACATGTCACAGTCACCATAGGCATGTCAGTCACCATAAGCACTATTTTGTGCTCTCAGCATTGTATTTTGGTGAATTTATTTTGGTAAACAGTAGCATTTATCGAAATCTGAGGGAATTGTCCTCGTTTATTTTATATGTTCACGAACACAACTTTGAGTCACCTTGACTTTGGGATGTTAACGGTGGGAACAGCTATACTTCATTAGCTTTATTTTGATCAAATTTGTTGATTTTTATCCAGTCGAACACTGTTTGGAATCAGTGGAAAAGTACTCTGAAGGAAAGATCCATAAGAGTGAGCCTGAACCAAGGAACAGCAATGTACATGTACATGTACATGTAGATACTCTCTACTTCTATATTCATCACGGGAAATACTCAAATCACTCGCACAGAGTTTGTTTACAATAAACGAGCATGCAATTGCAAATGTTTGCTTATATTTGTGCTTCCAGCTTAGAATAATCAAGGCTGGGCTCTAGGAAAATTTTTAGGGCACCCTTCGGGCACCTAACCATGACAAGTAGGTCACCCAGCCTTCCAGATTGGTCGCCCAAATTGATTAATTGATTAATAATTAATTAATTAGTTAATTAATATTTTATTTCATGGTTTAATTAGCTAATAATTAACCATGAAAATAATAATCATAGAATTTAGCATTTTACTGTTGTTTTATGGCATGCGCAGAATCTCAGTGATGATTATTCTTGCCTGCTTACTGACAATAAACAAGACTGACTTCACAGTACATGTAAATGTATTTATCACTGTAAACAAATTATCAAACTTCAAAGTTTATCTAGCTTCCATTAAAGAAAGTAAGGGAATATCGGGAATCCTTCATTATTGCAACTTAGTATTTGCAAGAAAGTTAAAATTTTCAGAAAGTAGACAAAACCATTGATAGGATGTTTAATTAAAACTTGAGTGTAAGTTTGTGCGACATCTGGCCGAGGGAACCATTGCTGAATGACAATCTTTACTAATCTGTGACGTTTTGGAAGAGTACCGTTGTATACTCTTTACGGTTCCAGGGAATCCGCATAATTGCCAAACAGTTTCATCTTAAATTATTCATTTCACCGGACCCGCGCGGAGAAGCGAGTTACTAAATTTAGCTGTCATGTACTCTTTTTGGCGAGCTTGTGATATCATGAAATCCTGTTGTAAATGAACCACATACATAGGTGTTTAACCGTGCTTAAAAATTTCTTTCAAGACCACTGAAATAGGTTTCGGAACAAAAGGGTTCTTACATGTATGTTAAACTTTCGTTTTCACCAAATTTTGATGGCGTGATTACAATTGCGAGCAAGTCACCAAATATGGTGCTGATAAAACATCTTGCATGTCGGATCATGCCACGGACGAAGCTAATTAAATAAACAAAAATTTGCATAAAGGACAAGGTTTCGTTTAATTAATAATCATGCAGTCCATTGTTGAAACTGTTATAACACAAAAATGAAACATGAGCATCAACCACTTCAATAGAAACATTAGATCTTCAACACATGCTTGTGCAAAAATCGAGCAGTTTCTCACGGGCAAGGACAAAATAATTTTTCATGCTAAATCATGTGGAACAATATTACATAACACAGACGTGACAACTTTGAGTGTGAGCAATTCTTGTTGTTGTCCTGCCAAATTTTTTTCTGTAAATATAATCAAATAAGCAAGTAAAATTATAAAATGTTAGTTACAATCATTGCTCGCTTTATGATTATCGCGTCGTTCAGTGGACAACAAAGCTTGGCCATGCACTATATTAAAAAAACCGGAAGAGAAACCACCGAAGCGAAAAGAGACCCATGACCTACCTTAATATTTAACCTAAGTGTGCGGCTAATAAAGATCACACAGGCTATTGATGCGCTTTCAGCGCTTTTGTTTTTCGGGCACAGGAGCACAAGGAAGTTTCTTTTTGTTTCGTTCCGTTCCGTTCCGTTTCAATACGTTCGCTGGTTTCGTTTCGGGTTTTCACACAAGCCGAAATCTAGGTGCCTGGACGGGCGACCGCTTTTCTTTTTCAATCGCCCGAGACCAAATGTTAGTCACCTGAGGCGACTGGGCGCCGTTAGAGTACAGCCTTGATAATGTACATAAAAAATATGCTTTTACAAATTAGCTTTTAAGTTTGAACATTAGCAGTTAATGTGGGAATATTTAACACAAAATTTGAAGGCTAATGTAAATATTTTTAGTTCTATTAAAAAGTGAGTCTACATCACACAAGGTATCAACAAATCGTAGTTTATACAGTCGACCTCTAATGGTCTGTTTACAAGGAGAGATGGTTACCCTATCAAGTGGGTTACCCTAGCACTCGCAAATTTCCTCTTTTTTTCTTCATCATGTTTACAAGGCAGCTAGGGTTGCCTGAATAGGTGGGTTACCCTATCTGCATGTTAGGGTTACCCTGGCAGGCGGGTTAACTTTTTCCTTTGTCAACATTCCAGGTAGGGTTAACCCGCCTACCCAGGTTAACTTTCTAATTGTTTCCAGACCCTTTGAGTGTGACTGTGCATTAAGTGTTCTAGAAAATTAATACCCAAATTCTTATTAACACGCAAACAATAACGTTGTAAATAGATCAACTGTAATTCAATTTGACTTGTGTGATTGTATTGTAATATATGTATTGTTGGTAGTGCCAGTTAATGTAGTGTAAGCATCGTGTAAGAAGTAATTATAGTGTAAGTATATATGTAAGTATAAAATAATAAATAAATAAATAAATAAATAAAAAATTAAGTTGTCCCGGGTTGTAGGGTTACCCTACCTGTCAAATTTCGCTTGTCAACCTGGGCTATCTATTGCCCTCCAGCTAGGGTTAAACTGCTTGCTAGGGTAACCCTCCCTCCTTGTAAACAGGCCCTAAAACTAGCATGGACTTTGACATTATGATATACATGTATCTGTCTGTTGATGAAAAATGTTGATTTTACCAATAGACAGAGGTTGAAAGTCAGCTGGTGAAATATTAAAGGTATATATACTTATACTTACTAGTAAGTATGAGTAATAATTATGTTTACAATAATAATCTGTCTCTTGAGATTCCAATGCACCGAAATAATGCCAGTTTTAGTTGAAATATTTTCTCGTCACAAGATACATGTATTTCTATGCAATCTCTAGAAGAATATATTTATTTTGTTCTTCTTGTTGTTGGTGGATACGTTTGACACAGTCTATATTCTGGTTGCTAAGATTACGCAGCTTAGCTTTAATAATTTAATAGTGCCGTCTTATACCAGACACTTAAATTTTTATGGAACTTTCAGAAGCCTATTACGTGAATATTTGCTTAGTAAATCGCCAGATGATTCATGTGTTTAAATGCCGGGTTAAAGTAACATTTTTCTTTTCATTCTGATTCATCAACAGAAAAATATAAAGCAGATGAACTGCTGACCTTCTTGTTCAATGTGATGTGCATGTTTGTAACATGATCTCCATTAGCTTTGAGCAATATGTTAATTTTCCGTTGTCGGCTTGTCGCTTTTTTACACTCTTTCTCTTCCACCATTATGAAACACATCTGCGCAGTTAACATATATCTGAGCGGTACTGTAGTGGTAACAAGATATAAGATCCCTGCTTTGAGTGAACATCAAGCTACCATGGCGTTACAAGCTACCATGGCATTGTTCAAATGGTTTTTAGCTATCAACAGTCTATGCCTCATTGACCCAAGACAATACTCTTTCGGTCAGAAGGGGGATGAATTATCCCCCCATATTTCAGCTGCTAAGTTCTGTGCCTTGCCATGTGAACTACAGTACCGCTCAGATATACGTTAACCAAAAAATGTGCATAATACGCATATAAATGCACATGCACATGTGCGTACAAGTATACGTGTATGTGCGTATAAGTATACGCGTATGTGGGTATAAATATACGCGTATGTGCATATAAGTATACGAGTATGTGCGTTAAAAATGCGTATATATGCACATACGCATCTCTTCATTTGTATGCATGAGCTGGCTTACTGTCTTTCTACGTTTTTCTGTCTTTTTCTACGCGAGTATTTGCTTAGTAAATCGCCAGATGATTCACGCGTTTAAATGCCGGGTTTAAGTAACTTTTTTCTTTTCGTTCTGATTCATCAATAGCAAAAGATAAAGCAGATAAGCTGCTGATCTTCTCGTTCGATGCAACGTGCGTGTTTGTAACATGATCTCCATTAGCTTTGTGCAATATGTCTTTCTCTTCTACCATAATGAAACACAAAGAGAAGTTTTTGTCCTTTATTAAATCCATTTTGAAATCACTGGTAGTCCCTGTAATCTGATTGGCTCAAATTGGTGCAATTTATTCCCAAATTGCACCATTTTTGCTCTAAATCACATCACCAATGAGGAAGTTACACTTCAAACTTGCAGGCTGTCGCGTCGCTTTTGTGAGCGCTTGCGCTACACTGTAGAACTTTCCAGTAACCAAAAATAGTGTGCGCGTACAACTTAATTTAAGGTCGTGCGCTGCTCTATTGCGTATTTTTTATGAAAAAGCGTTTCCGGTTCTGCTTTTTATTTAAAAACCAGCTCAGTACTGCATCAATACAATATTTGAATCGACCAACTCCTGTATTTGGGCGATTTCAAAATGGATGTAATAACACTTGCGGGCTGTCATGGCGCTCTCATGAGCGCTTGCGATACAGTAGAACTTTCTAGTAATTGTGATTACAAATTGAACTCGTTTTGAAATTGTGATTTCGAATTGAACTCGCGCTGCGCGCTCCTTCGATTTTGAAATCAGCGTATGATTTCAGGCCAAATCGCACTCCACTCAGTTCAATTACCATTACGAATAACAAAGACACATGAGACATGGATGCATATTCGTATATACCCGTATAAATATATGCGTATGTGCGTATGTGTACATACGCGTATGTGCATATAAGTATACGTGTATATGCGTATAATCATGCGCAGTTAACGTATATCTCAGCAGTACTGTGTTCTCAGAAAGCCGACAACACAAGTTTACATTTTGCAGGCATTCTGATATTACGCGATGGTGCAATTTAGCACAATCGACCTCAGATCACATCCAATCGCACAATTCACAAAAAATCGTATAATTCACAAAAGATCGCACATTATTCACAAAATCAACCATAAATAAACAATTTTCTTAAAAAGTCCCGCATAAACACGCCTTTTTTAAGATCACAAACCTTGAAAAAAGCCCAAAAAAACGTCTGTCACCTTCAATTTCGTAAACATTCGAACTTCAAGGCGTTATTTTACATGTCGGGGGCCAGGTACGAGTCTCATTCTTAAAGAGTTGCCTATTGGTGAAATGCAAACGATCTCTTTCTTTGCTCTGACCAATCAGAATTGCCAGTATATATCGACAACGCAGTGATCCAAGCGATGTTCAGTGTTGCATTCCGATGGCAAAATGTAGTTTCTTTTGTAAGTTTGTAGTGATTTCTTTGACTGAAAAGGTTAAATCACACCTTCTGCCAGATTTAACTGCCAAAGATAGAGCAAGAGAATACCATTTTTACATGGACGATAGGCTGAAGATGCAACACTATGATCAATGATCTTTCGCAGCCGGAAGTCCGTGATGGGCAAGCACCTCAAGTCTTTTTTATCGAAATTTATCCGTAGTTGTTTAATTTTTGTCCCTTGATGTTCAATTTGTCTTTGGAGCAGCCCCAAACTGGTTTTCTTTCTCTAAAACCTAGTAAAATATGCTCAAAATAGCTGAGGAAAAAATCACATAATTTATCGCATAATAGCGCATTCTTATCACATAATCTGCCCTGAAAATATCGTGTAATTTCTGTTTTTTTAACGCACCCTGTCAGAAGGCCTGATTTTGAATACATTACAACAATAACAGTCACATAATACCTGGACCTAGAAATATGAAATGATACACGTGCCTTCAATTTTGACTAATACAGTGATTTCAGGGCTTTAGGGCATCATCCGCATAATCTGCACCACAACTCAAACCCTTAGATTGCTTACACAATCTCCAGGTTAAAAACATAGAAATGCACACTGATTGCACGGCCACGTTTTATACTTTGACAAAGAAAAAAATAGAATGTTCAAACCAAGCAAGCACTTGAATTCATATAAAGCATGGAAAAATGGACCAAGATTGTTTCTATTTTTGTTTCCAGAACCAAAGTGATGACTACAAGAGGCAGTTGGGGCTATTCAAATTTCTTTGTCAGAGGTGAAACTCTTCGATGTTTGAAGTGAGTGCTAATTCCAATCCTGACCAAAAATTGAACATTTGAAACCTTTGATTACAAAATGGCTGATGAGCTAGCGGAATACGATTAAACTTACAAACATTTTGCAAACATAATAATTTGCCAATTTTCAATCTTAAATTTTTCAATTTTAAACTTTAGTTTAAGCTTTCATGTAACCGTACAAAATTTCCCAGTGCTTACAAAACAAGTAAGCTTTAAAAGTGACTCATAACATTAGTAATCGAATGCAAGCTGTCCTGTGAACAAAGGAATTAGCTCCAAGTCAAATTCATTCTTGCTTAATCATTATAAAGCCAGTTAAACTGAGTTCAAAGGAGCTAGTCCTGAGCTAAGGTTAAGCTACAAACATGTCTTCAAAGATCGCCCAAAAAGCCTTACGCCTATAGTCATGTTTTCAGTTCAACTTACTTTTTCCGTACGTTCCATGGACATCATCTGGGTTCGTATCGTATAGGAGTAGAAGTAGCACTCTCCAACAACTTTGTACAGAGAAATCCTCAAATATCTACGACTCCGAGCATGCCTGGGATCGAACAGGTGCCAACCGCGCGTCTTTGCTTCATTTAAAACCACTTATAATGTCCCAAAAGACTCGGTGTACTTACATGTACGTAAGAAACTGTGGTGCTGCGTCGGTGGGAGTATTACAAGTCAATTTGGTTTTATCAACTGGGTTGATAATGTGACTTGTCCACCGTGAAGAGATTCGGAAGCTGACGTTTCGAGAGTTAGTCCTTCGTCGGAGCGAATCAAGGAATTGTGGGTTGTGTGTGGTTTATATTTAGCTCTTATTAACCGAGCAGGAGGTCTGTATGGGAGAATCTTGACCGAGGTCGTGAGTACAGACCGAACGCAGTGAGGTCTGTACGCACGACCGAGGTCAAGACGGTTAATAAGATGTTTATTATATGGCAAACAAGAACAATTTGCATTGATTCGTTTGATATAACTGGTTTGTGCTAACTGGCATGTGGCTTGCGAACAGCGATGAGCTCAATTCTGCCCAAGTTTGCTCGCTCTCTTTACTGTTTTTTTCTCGTCAGGCTTTTTGGCACTTCTGTAAATAAATATTGTTAGAAGAAAATAGTCAACATTTTTGCATTTCAGTTTGCAACTTTTTCGCCGCAACGTTTTTACCGGTCTAGATGGGAAAATCTAGACCGCTTCCAATATCGATTTGTTGTGAATTTGGTAGTTCCCAGTCCTTATGAGACACAGCCATATAATAAACAGAAATATGGAGCTACGCTATTGGTTGGTGCCTGGCAACGTGAAAAACGACAGAATAAATTAGTTGAATGAAAAGCGTTCATTGATGCCGTGAGAGTGCCGATTTGAAAAATAAATCTTTGTTCAAGAGTTTTGCGGCTTTCTGTGCTTCCTTGATGTAGGGAGAGGCCGCAGACTGCCATATGTTGCTTAGAATGATTCAGCAGATTAAAGTGTCTAGCGACCGGTTTAGAAGCGTCTTTATCGTCTTTCTCTACGTCGCGAAGGTGTTCTCGGAATCGGTCTGTTTCGCCGATATATAACTTTTTGCAAAGAGTGCAAGTTATACAGTAGATGACATTGGCTGAGGTACAGGTAAAATGATCTGTGATCTTAATGAATCCCTTGGGTCCCGACAATTTCTCAACGTTGTAAAAGGACATGTTTTTCATCGTGCGCGTGCGCATTTTAAAGAAGTTCCAGGTTGTTCACTCGTTTTGAATGCACTGCTAATTAAAAAGTTACCTATGTTTTTGTCGGGTTTGAATGAAATTAATGGCGGTTGCGAAAAGATTATACCAGTATCGGGATCATTTTGAAGTAATTCAAAGTTTTTGAGAATGATGGATTTTACTGCTTGATTGTGAGGGTGAATGGAATTATATTATTATTCTCCTTCTGAGACGTTTGCTCCGACTGCCAGGCTTCCTACATAGGTGAGACTGGCAGAAACCTGAACACGAGACTGACTGAACACAAACGAGCCCCGAGAAATAGTGATGAAAGTGAAGAATGATCCTCGCAGTGAATTTTCCAATTTAAGCAACTGGAACGGCTGCGGAGGAGACTACTGGAAAGAAGAAGCCTGAAAAAAATCAGGACTTCAACGGGATTCGAACCCGTGACCTCCACGATACCGGTGCAATGCTCTACCAACTGAGCTATGGAGCCACAAATTGGCAGCGAGGTCAATTTGTTGACATCATATCTGGTATACTAACTTGGAACTAAAGCTGGTACACTAACTTAGAACAAACGCCTCTTAACAGATGTCAACAGCTACCGGCGCCTTACAAACGACTTATTCACGACGTAAACGAAACCGACAAACGCACTTCTAACAGACCGACTTAATTTGACTAACTATTCACGGACCTCAACGCTAGCAATTTGACTAACAAAAGACGGATCGAAACTGACCAATGACTGATGACAAACTTTACACGAGTCTTTCAGCCAATACCATCATGGCTAAAGTGACCAATCACTTTCAACGGACCAAACTTATAACACCATCGACTGACAAACACTATTCACTTAACTCTCAAGATGACTTCCGCTCAGGTTGTCGAAACGTCAGTCACCAACAACAGTTCTTCTCAGAACTGCACTCACCCGGACGATCATACTATACGAACTACTAATACTCCTGGGTTCAAACCATTTACTATATTATCACTTTTTTCGGGTATTGTGGCGCATTTTGCGGGCTAAAATAGAGAATTTGGCGGGCTAAAATGTTTTTAGCCCGCTGAAAGTTTAGCAATTGTACGATTGATTTCAACAAGTACAAACAAGCTTTATCAACTTTCCTTTCATGTCTTCTACAGTTTTTGAAAACTAAAATGGCAAGGTTTCATTCTAGCCAGAATTCTAGCTTACCAAACAGTCTAGAAAACGAAGTTTTCCATTTTCTTCGATTTCCTTGGTAAACTGGATGTTCAATTCTAGCCAGCTTTTCTTGATGTATTGTGTATTTTAATTGAGGCAAAATAAAAGCCATTCAACTTGTAAACGCTCGCGTGATTGTGGAAACTGTTTTGTTATCATTTCTTTCAGTTTTTTATTTTCTCAATGCCCTCGAAAGTGATAATAATAGTAATAGAATCTATGTTCTTGGGCATAACTATGTTTTGGGCCCTTCTCAGAGCTCAGTTTAACCAATATTACTATTTTCCTTTTTTATCATGTTCAATATTTCCGATGTAAATTAATAAAAAAAGAAAAAATGCGTGGTAAAGGAGTTCAGAGTAAGATACAACAAAAGAGAAAGAAATCGTGAAAGTAAACATAGAAGTTGTTTCGATGGTGTCATGGCAGAACGTCTTGCAATACGACAACCTAATTAGACACATACGCTTGCTTCTGTATACACAACTACGGGTCGTGGGCGAAGAGGGCAAGTTGATCAAAGTCAAAAGAAACCGAAAATTCGTACGGATAACGAAAGAGGAGAAGAAATGTGGTGGAGGTTTGGCATGCCAGGTACTGATAAAAAAAAATATTTTTATCAGATGATGTTTTAACATGATGAAACAGATGAACCCTCAGCAGCTTGCCGATTTTCTTCTCGAAAAATAAATTGAACGCACTGAAAAAAATGCTGTCGGCGCTGAGATAACACACATATGCAAATTCGTGATACTTTTAATTGAGTTCGGCAGTAAGAGACTTACCTTTAAAATAGCAATGGGAAAGTTGAATAGCAAAGATATCAGTGACGTCACTATTGTTATTAATATGCCAACCAGAGAACGATTGGCTGGTGAAACAAAGAGCTCTTTTGTTTAACGCTTTGAATATTTAAATAATGATTTAATGTTAAAGGACTTTTTCTAGAAAATGAGTAATATCATTTAGCGTAAGTGGATTGCAAGTGACTGAGCTTTAAATAGCAATGGAAAATTGACTAAACTGAGTAACTCGATGATTTAATGCCAAAGGGACTTTCCCTTGAAAATGAGTAATATCATATAACGTCATCTATTGTGTTTTAACCAATAAAAAGTGTATCACTTCTGAATCAGAAGAGAGTCTATCTGATACTTTTATCAGAAGAGAATCAATCTGACAAAAAGTCGATGAAACTGTAAGTACCAAGATGCCTCTTAGTTACGAAGAAGCTACACGTCGGTATGAGAATACTATAACAAGCATTGAAGAAAGCCTTACGAGGCTTCATGTAAGCACTCGATAACTTCGCGTGCAATTTCTCAACCTTTCTTTGCTACTCTGGCGTTAAACACGGAGCGAGCCTGAGCGGCTCAGCCCGTCCATCACAAATTGGAATACTCTTCTTTGATTGGCTTATTCACCCAGGCGTGTCGTACTCCCGCGAAATTTTTCTGGCGACCGCACAAGGGAAGGTTTTTCGTTTGTTTGCTTTCTTTGTAAAAAGGTCAGCAAAAACAACAAGAATGGCATCTACAGAAGAAGAATTTAGACAGGTATCGTACTTCATATACATGCATTTTAGCTTCTTATTTTTGTTGTTTCACTTGTGAAAGCATATCGATTGTTTTCGAGTTGTTTACTCAACGTAAATGCCGTGTTTTAGGTTGTACTTCTAATGCCAGTGAGTGAAATGGAATCTCTGCGTTCTTTTGTGGCCTTCAGCGGCGGGGAGGTTGTCTCTGAAACCAAACCCAGCCGAAGGAAAATAGCCAAAATAAGACAAGATAGCAGTGTCCGTGAAGAGGAAGGTGATGGTAAATTTATAAATGTAGCTTGATTTACATGTCGCGTAATTTCAGACGAGCTTGACAGAAATGTAATTCTTTGTAGTTGCCCACCTTCAAACTACAATCAATCGTGAAAATTATCAATGAATGTGTATTTGCATTGTTTCAGTGCAGGTTTATAGCGAAATTTGCTTGAATAAAGCTTGAATTATATTCAACACAACTCGAACGCAGTGTAAATATTTGTAGTTCGCTTTCTGTAAGTGTATATAAGCTTACTGAGTGTAGAAGTGCATTTTATCATGAGGAAAGACTTGTAGTATTTTGCAGGACTAAAAAAGGTAGCTTGAAGTTTATTTCAGAACTATAATTTATGCTGTTTACAACAACAATTAATTGCCTCGATCAATTCATTTACAATGTATACATGCACACACTATGCTTCACATCTGATCTTTCATGTACCGCATGCACATCAAAAGGAAAAAAAGAGGTTATTTATGACCTCAAAAATGTGGAATGTGCTTCCAAAATTAAAAAATTAATTTCCCAATGTAATAATAAGCGATGTAGAAAAGCTGAATAAATTCTGTTCTACATATATTGTAGTCTTCTTTTCTCGTTTGGTTTTGTGCCAAAAAAACATAGTTGTAAGTTACTGGTTGGAAGTATTGTATTCTTCCTCAGACAGGGAAATCCCACAGTACAGCTTGGGGACATTACGAGAAGCAGGAGTCTCCTGTAAATACTGTCTTCAGCTGCCCTGTATAACGGAAAGTGAAGGGAAGGCTGCTTTTCTTTCCGCTCATGGTGGTCCTCGTCCTCAGAATATTGTGAAGAGGTACAAGGATTACAAAGAGTTTTACAGGATGCTAAAAAGGGCTGGCTTATGGGCAAATTCCCTGTATCTGGAGCGCAAACATGAGCTAGGTATTTTTATTGATGATGTAAGGGAGGTCCTTCCCAACTGCGTTGTGGCTGATGTGCGGAAGAGGTGGCCAAATCCTCCTGACATACCATACAAGGGACATGTGCCAACTTTGTAACTGATAAAAAAAAAACACACAAAACAACAACAAATAAAAATAAACAAAAACAAAAAATTGAAACGTTTTTATAGCAGTCATAGAACTAGTCATGTACTTCTCTTTCAAACACTGCTGAATCAGTTTTGTATG
>OZ026598.1:12223315-12268315 GCA_964020085.1 Micromussa lordhowensis | reverse complement strand
GCTTCTCGAATTCTCCAAGCCGGTGTTGATCACAGAATCGTATCGATAATGATCCGCACAGGTAGAATATTCTTCTAATAGCTTATCCAATAGCTTTTGCTCCTCTTCAGAGAACAAAACCCCTCGCCCAACTGAAAATGAAGAACATAGAACGCACAGAAGGAGACAGAATGTAACAGAGAAAGACATCTTTCCCTCAACCACGAGTGAAAATAATGAGAATGCCTGGGAAAAAGTAACCAGGACTGTACTCATGCGCCCGACGGGAGCCGCGACAGGTGCTCCTGGTTGCTCTTGGTATTGGGAAAACGAGCATACTATAGTATGCGCACTAGTAGCCGTGTAGGGCTATGTATAGTCATGTATAGTGTATATATGGGTTATTGACCAAGTGTTATAATTCGAGACGGAGTCCATAAACACGCAAAAAAAGAACGAGGCCAATATCAAGCCTTATTATATGGCTACCATAGTACGCGCGCTCTGATTGACTGCTGAGCGGGCATTATTTTCTTGTAATGACGGCTCTTTTGAGTAGTGAGTAAAAGTGGTTAAATTTGCCCTAGATCTTGACGTAATAAACACAAAAATTGTCTCATTGTCAAAAAAATGTGTCTTGTGGTTTCGATCGCATCACCAAGTATGATTCGGTTCAATGAACACGAACAGAATGACCCTACGAATAGTCGTGTAGGGTTATGTATAGCCATGTATGGCTATGAATGGCCGACTACGGCTATGCATAGCTGTGTAGGGCTACGTATAGCAGTGTACGGCTGTGTATAGCCGTGCAGGGCTATGTATAGCCATGTAGGGTTATGTATAGCCGTGTAGGGTTATGTATAACCATGTATGGCTATGTATAGCCATGTAGGGTTATGTATAGCAATGTAGGGCTATGTATAGCCGTGTAGGGCTATGTATAGCCATTTAGGGTTATGTATAGCCATGTGTGGCTATGTATGGCCGTGTAGGGCTATGTATAGCTGTGTAGCGCTATGTTTAGCAGGGAAGGGCTGTGTATAGCCATGTAGGGCTATGTATGGCCATGTAGGGTTATGTATAGCCATGTAGGAATGTGTATAGACGTGTAGGGCTATGTATAGCCGTGTAGGGCTATGTATAGCTGTGTAGGGCTATGTATAACAGTGTAGGGCTATGTATATTGCCATGTAGGGTTATGTATAACCCTGTAGGGCTATGTATAGCAGTGTAGGGCTATGTATAGCCATGTAGGATTATGTATAGCCATGTAGGGCTATGTATAGCAGTGTAGGGCTATGTATAGCCATGTAGGGTAATGTATAGCCATGTAGGGCTATGTATAGCTTGTAGGGCTATGTATAGCAGTGTAAGGCTGTGTATAGCCATGTAGGGCTATGTATGGCCGTGTAGGGCTATGTATAGCAGTGTGGGGCTTTGTATAGCCATGTATGGCTATGTATGTCCGTGTAGGGCTATGTATAGCCATGTAGGGCTGTGTATAGCCATGTAGGGTTATGTATGGCCATGTAGGGTTATGTATAGCCATGTATGGCTATGTATAGCAGTGTAGGGCTGTGTATAGCCATGTAGGGTTATGTATAGCCATGTAGGGTTATGTATAGCCATGTAGGGCTATGTATAGCATTGTAGGGCTGTGTATAGCCGTGTACGGCTATGTACGGCTAAAACAGTGGCGTTGTGTTCTTTTTCCATTTTGGGCATTTATATTTGCAGGGCAATAAAGGGTTGCATTGTGTGGGTGATTGTTTTCCCTAAAACGAGACAAAGGGACCTAAGAGTGGTTTTACTGACCTTGTGAAACAGTAACACCAGTTTGATTATACACTAGTTCTATTTTGTGTTCGGGTTTGACAAAATGGTTATTTTTTCACGTTGTAAATAAAAACACTGTTGATTATAAAATGGACATATTGATTTAGTCAAGGTCATTTGATGTAACCCGACAACAACAGACACGGACAGGAAACGTTCCGATCACAATCTCACACGCTCGATTTTGATTGGACGGCGCGCCAGCTATGCATGAGCTGCACGTGATTCTTCGACGAAATAGACGTCGTCCACGTGATAAAATTGTGTTGTGTGCATTCCAATTTATGGACCGCCACTTCTGCATGAACTGCACGTGATTCTTGACATTCTTAGCTTCAAGAAGGCGAAATTTACATATTATTTGACCCTTCAACTACATTAAAGATCATTGACTATGGAAGGTGAAACAGCTATGCTTTGGTAAGAATTGTCTTCTGCTTGGTGTTGGTTTCTAGCGGTCAGAACGCCTGTGCTCAAATTACTGCTGCTTCGTGTTTGTCTCGCGTGGTCAAAGCGCCTGTGCTAAAATTACGTCCTTTCATTTCATTGGTTCTTAGTGTCCCTAAGGACAAATATTTGGAAGGACGACTTTTTTTGCTAAATTCGAGTCACTGCAAGGCTATATAACTGCCGCGCATGCGTTTGAAACCAATGTTGAGATTAGGATTGCGGGCTCCGCTGGTCGCCCGCAATTATCCCTGTCTTTCACAGAGAACGTCGTTGCTTTTTGGTTGGTGCTGACAGTTGCCCGGAAACACAAGTGGCGTGTCTAAATCGAACTGTACATAATCTTGCTTTTCGAGATGTGATGTCCTGAACATTGTCGTTCATATATTCACTGAAAAAATATTTCATCGCTAAGTTTCATCATCTGATGGATATATCGGTGCCATGCTGGGTGTTTTTGGCCGCCTTTTTCGCAATATTTGTTGAATTTCGTCGACCCTTTTTCCACCACTACTTCACTAAGTTTTTCGCTCACTTTCTCAGCGGCGTTGGGAGTTTGACAAACGTTATCTCTTGTAGGAAAACCTCCACCAAAACAAATATCAGGCAAATATTACTCTATCGCAGGTTACGAGGTCATCGAAGCGCCTGGAGATGAAATTATTCCGCTTGAAGAGCTTCCGATAGACAACCAAAAACTAGTCGTCTTTGATGATCAGGTTTGTGAAAGCAACCAGAACAGTATCATTAACTATTTCATCAACGGGCGGCACCGAAAATGCAGCGCATCTATCTCACTCAAACCTACTACAAGGTGCCCATTGATAAAAAAAATAATTTTGACGAGGATATATAGACATGGGTTTTGGGACAGGAGGCAGGCTGATGGTAACTGTTTTTATTTGAAAGGAAATGTCATAAAAAATAGTGAACTCTATTGTGATGATTTATAAGATGACAATGATCTTGTAAGTAAAAAATATGTCGATAATCATAATGCCAAACAAGACATTTCCATCAATGATAAAGCAAATAAAGAAGAGATTTTAAATCACAATGGAAGTAAACAAATGACTGGAAATCTTGATATGAATAATAAGAAAATAAGAAATATCGCTAATGAGTAGTAATGCACACTTATATGGGCAGTAACCAATCAGAAGCCGAGAAAGACAATAGGCTATTGTTTAGAGAACAATGGATTTTATTGTTTTTCGAATCCAAGATGGCGAGTTTGAAATTTCAGCCAATCAGAAGCCGACTTGAAAATTCAAGATGGCAGCGCCTTCAAAAGTCGGCCATGTTGGAAAACAGCCCACCAGCCTCGACAGGGGACCTGGGATCGGTCTCACGGATTTCCATGGCAACCCAATCGTTAAAAATCGATAAAATACTTACAGTGTCTGGCAGCAAAACTCACAAAAGTCCTCCCTGCAAGCGGCCAGGGTGACGACTGAGAGAATTGGGTTTAAGGTCTGACTATAGGCGGATTCATGCTGACGTCATTGTTTACATTTTTGCTCATTTGCATACGGCTTTGCGTATGGAAGGAAACATGTTAGATATGAATTTACTTCAGGCAGCTAAAGAGCTAGTGAAACTTAGTACATGGTGAAATTTTTAGCTCTTTGGGTGTAATATTCAAGGAGAAATTGTCTTTCAAAAACTGCAAAATTTCAGGGTGGCAAAAGCGCTAATGAGCTCATACATTCTTTGTTAAATGTTGAGTTTTTAAACCCGTGTTGCACAAAAAGTATTCAATACATCAGGCTCATATTCACTGGCAGAGTTAATCGTACTATGACCTTTAAATATTCAGAACTAATTTATTTGTAGCTCCATCAGAAACTGCATTGCTTATGCTAATGAGGCAAATATTGTAAACAAGGATTCCCCTATAGGGAGGGTGTCCCAAAGCATGACTTCATCTTTATCCAATCACAATGAATGAAAAATACTGGCTCCTCCCCAGTCCCCCTGTCTTAAAGCGCATCGCTAATCAATCGATAAACAGATATTACAGTGACCTGCCCCCAAACAGCACAAGTCCACACGGTCTGCCACCATCTTGAAGACTGAGTGAGTTGGATTCGAGGTCTAACTATAAGCTGTCCTAAAGCATCATGGAACTGTGACATCATCGGTATCCAATCAGAGTAAAGCAATCAGAATGAATTAATGTTTGCATCGGACAGAATCTAAGAATCGAATCCATACATTCCAGCAGTTCTTGCAACCTTTAACGAATCTGTGATTTCTTTCGAATTGGGCTTTTCGTCAAAGTAAAAGAACCAACTGTGCTTGGTATTAACATGTTTTCTGTACCCGCTTTGACTTTGAAATCCATCATGGTCACAATCTTGTATTGAGCAGTGATACAAACCATCAGTTTCTTCCTTTTCCAAGTGTTGCCGTTTTGGTTTGGGTGATGCTTCATCGATATCCGACCAATCGACTTTGCACTTCTTGCAAAGCGCATTTGTCCAACAGTCTCCTTTCAATCTGAACCAAAACCAAGGAACTGATGGCTAATAAAGGAACTGCATACCGGTATATGTTTGTATTTGCCAAGGTATGCCCCTACTTGCCCGCCCTCATTACTATTGTGCAAAATTCATAACTGTTAGATGCAATCAAACTTACCCAAGCAGGTCTGTGTGCGCCCTATTGTCTGCTTTATTCAACAAAGACACCTTAATTTGAGAACAATAGGAATGTGAAACAAAATGACCCGAAATCTGTTCCCAAATCACCAATTTGGGAACGATATGTTCCATTCACAGATAGGAACTCAGATAAAAACGGTCCTAAATTGTCAATTCGGAAACAAACTGCCCCATTTACAGATAGGAACTCGGAACAAAACAGTCCTAAATGTCCAACTGTGGAACAAACTATTTCGTTAACAGATAGGAACTCAGAACAAAGCAGTCCTAAATTTGGTCCTAAATGACCAATTTGGGAACAAACTGTTCACTTCCTAGCTAGGAATTCGGAACAAAACGGTCTTTATTTACCAATTTGGAACGAATCGTTCCATTTACCGATAGGAACTCGGAACAAGAGTCATAAATGACCAATTTGGGAACAATGTGTTCCATGCATAGATAGGAACTCGGAACAAAACAGTCTTAATATTTCAATTTGGGAGCAATGTGTTCCATGCACAGATAGCAGCAACTCGGAGCAAAACAGTTTTAATTTATCAATTTGAGAACTCAGATGGGAACTCGGAACGAAATGTTCCTGTTTTGCACTGGAGTGTATCAGAGCTGGTCCTCTTCAGTAGAGTCAATAGGAACACAAAAACGAAGAACAGTCGATACTGAAGGAAAGTTCCTTTTGATATATCGGAACACCTAACGAGACTTAAAATGAGTGAAAAAAAGGGCAAGGACTTAAAAAAAAAACTCAAAAAAGAAATGAAAGCAATCTTAAAATCTGGTGAAGTTTATTTTGCAAGCAGGCGGCAAAACACGCTATGATGAAATTTTGGGAAATGTATAGGAAAGAAGTCCAATAGTTCCTGGATAAGGGAAAATCCCAAGACTATGCCGAAAATGCCGCCTTCAAAATGCTGTTACCTGTAAGTAGAAGAGGGCTATTTAGAACGTATAAAATTGACTTACCGTATCAAGCACGACGCAATACACTATAAAGTCATGAAGACTCTGCGACGCTTTATTGAGGAATGCGACATGGATTTTGATGAAGCGGCCAAGTCGGAAGTGGCAAAACGGAAATTCCTGTTAAGCAGACTAATGCAAAAGAAGTTACTCCCAGACGATGACAACGAAGAAGAAGAAGAGGGTGAAACCTAAGTTAGCCATGTGACTCTTATAAGAGAGTATGATTATAGGGTTTTACTCATTACTTGTAAGACGCAACACAAGATGAAGTACTACAATCAACTGCTGGAGAATGACCAGAAGGTCATTTGCAGAAAGGCCTACCATAAAAGGCCTACCATAAAAGATATTATGCTGTCTGTCGCCATTTGGACTACTTCCTCGGGCTCGAGCCTCTTCAGCAATTGAAATCAGGTTGATGTACGCGTACCCTACCATCGACGCCCTCAGGTGAGGGTACTGCGGCTGAGAGCCGTCATAGTATGTCAAGATGTGTCTCACTGGGCACCTTCGAGGGGCGCCGATCAGCGTCCCCCTTTGCGAGTTTCTCTCACCAGAAAGGCCAGCTCTCCTGGGCCTGTCTCTGTCTCTGTGCCAACCTTTTTCCACCAGCCTTTCTTCCCTGCGTGAACTTGCCTATTATGCTACAGCCTTGACAGCGGTTTTCAGGGAGCCAGATATCAGTTTGTTTGCCAAAACAGATGAAGGCTTTACCCACTTTAAAGTGCAACTAACCCCCAAAATTGTTTTCGCTTATTTCAATCTCCTTGTTTTCCTGATCATCACTACTAAAAAATTTCAGTGATTGATACAGCTTCCACAGCTGTTTAAAGTTGAACCACCAATGTCCCATGACCGAGCATTTGTGGGAGCTGGGACGAGCCTTTCCGTGACGTCATCGAAGGACTTCCTTTGCCGCGTCTTACAAAGCAATGGCTGAGAAAAGCGCTTCAGACCGGTTTCTTTTCGTCATTTTAATAGCGTAGTGTACTTAAAAGCGGCCAAATTCGAACACACCCGAGATATCGAATCTAGCGACTCAGATTCAGAGAGCATTAACGAATCGGAAGACTCAGAGTCAAGTTTTGAGCTTGATTTCGACATTAAAGTGGAAGACGAAGGCGACCAAGACGAACGCGAGTCGCAAGCCTTGCGTTGTGAACGCTCAGACTAGATAATGACCTATACCGACGAGCCTTTGGCTGAAGAGAACTGGCTAAAGAGATATGAGGCAGAGAACGATGAAAATAAACGGTTAGAGCAAAAACTTCATAAAAGACTAGACGGTACAGTGTTCGCGGATACCGTAGTTTGTTTCGTCAGCAAGCTTGACCGTCCGGCGTATAAGAGTATTTCATTGTAAATTAGAAGCAGCATGTTTACCTGATTCTGTGTAGTGTTCTTGCAGATGTTCATGCGGAAACTAGCCGTGTTGCCCTCAACAACATTAGCGAATGTTACTGTTACCAGGAATTAGATGGCTGTAAAGAAGCCATTTGCAGCGATATTGTTCTCCAAGAACTTCCAGATGGAACAATGCGTTACCCAGCATTGAGGTGTAAAATGAGGTTGACTAGCCTATACACGACTCCTACGATTCGTGACATTTGTCGTTCTCTGTTTGGTCTCTCGCTGGCTTTTTGTTGCTTCACTCGTGTTTATGAAGGGCACTTAATGTTGTGTTATAAAGAGGACGTTTTTGTAGAGCTGACCCGTTAGACTGTGCTATAGCAAATTTTAGAGGTCATAGGTCTGCATGGTTTACGCTTTTACCGGCATGTCTCTTTGCCAAGTTTGACACCTCTGTGATTTGCCATGTGTTTATGCATTGTTTCATTATGTCTCCAAGAATTTGCTTTCGAGGGACAAAATATGAAATTTACCGTGAACATGTTGCTTACTTGCATCATATTTGTTTGATTAAAACTGTATGCAAGTACAGTATGTAGATTCTTATCACGGATATCATATTTGTCCTCGTGCGTTTTTCTTCGGAGACGCCGTAGCTTTACTTCGAGAAAGTTATGCGTTTGTCTAGAGAAGAGCAGTGAACATTCAGGAAAAATCCTCTCTTCGAAAAAAGAGAGAGCAGATCTTCGAATACTATGTTGGTTTCCAATGGGCCCGTCTGCGAAGCACAAAGTAGACCATCTCTTTCGTCTTCTAAGGCATTCCGGACGATCATCACCAAAAAAAACGGAATTTTATGAAGGCCAATACCATTGTCGGGCTTCGCTGTTTCGTTGCAGCCGTATACTACACATCTGTCAGGCATAACGAACCTTCTTTCTCACATAGGTGACTATCGTGGCCTACAATTCCTTTGCTTTTACACGAGTGTTGTCCTTCGATGACGTCACGGGGAAACTAGAGCCCATTCTTCCAATTGCTCGGTGGTGGTGTGAAAATCCATAAATTAACGAAAAGAGCTACAACGATAATTTTTTCGCAGTGGCGATCTGGAAAACAAGGAGATTTATATAAGCGAAAAAAATTGGGGAGTTAGTTGCACTTTATGCTTTTTCAGAATACCCGTCTCTGTCAGAGATGTTGGCGCCCAACCTTTGTAGCGCCAAACCTTTGTAGGCAAAATGCTTCCCAGATGAGATCATACGACGCTTGGATCACTGAGTGGATTCTTTCTTGAAACCCCCATTCTTGGACTTCGGCAAATCCTGTGGTTATGTTTGACGGTCATGTGGCGTTGATTGACACCCTGACCATTCTGTGCGTCGGGTGCCCTAACCTTTCGTACTACGGTTTCATACTTGTCCAATACTCCGACAAATTTATGCACACCATTGTATTGTATTCTATTGTATTGCGTCGTTCTCAATTGTATTGTATTGTTAATCTATTGTTATGTGGATATAATACAATACAATGGTGTGCATAAATTTGTCGGAGTATTGGACAACCCTCTACGGTTTGGCCTCTCCCTCGCCTTGAAAGCTTGGCGGGTAACACGACTTCATGCTCTCCTCATACCACGTTTTTCACATCGTAGCCTGTTAGCTTCCAGAGCCCGCCGTACCCGTACTCCACACAGGCTTTTTGGAGTAGGCAGGCCGGAGTAGGCTTCCAGCCATTATGTTCTCTGGCTTTTACGCTGGCCGCGTGGTTCTCTCCAAAAACCCTTTGGGCAAGCTATTTATCACCTAACCAGTGACACGCCTCACTCAAGTTCTCGTGGGCTTCCCGCGTCCTGAAAACTCGACCGTCTTTCAGCATGAACTGGGTCGCATTTAGCTGCCTCCCTTCATACCCCAGCAGCCAGGCCGCCATCGGATTGACCTCAGTTACTTGCCGTATTGCCGTCCACACGTCTTCCTGATATATCCAGACTTTTCTTGCCCGTGGAAAGTGGAGGTCTTTGGATCAGGCGTGGCCGTTGTGGTAGGTGAACTCCTCTTTACCTCTTACACCCCGATCTCCCCGCCGGCAATATCCTTAAATGTAATTGCTATTTTGAGGATCTTTTGTGGATCAGCAATATCTTTCACTGTGGCTCCACTTTCGTGGACCTTGGCCTCTCACTCTTCTATCTTCAGGCGCTTTATGGCTGTTAGCCATTGGCTTCTCAAAGCGCCTTCAATGCTCTACCACTCTATGCACCACGCAGTTCAGCCTGCCCACTCTCATAGGTGCAAGGTTGGCCTGATCTGGTCCTCTCACTGGGTATAGCCAGTACACGACTGCTGTCACAGGGTTAAGTGTTTTGGTAATAAACCCTGTCGATTCCTGTCAATGCCCCAGGCCTAGTGTCCCTGATTATTGTAACAATTTCCTGCTTCCTTCTTGCTTCTTCTCTGATTGGAACCATCTCAACTTGTATGAACCAGTCTCCTTGACCCCTTATTCGCAAAGCCTTGAGTCTGTCAAGCAGCCTTGCTGCTCGGCCGTTTGTCATACGAGCATCCGAGACGAGTCTGTTGTCATTGCCGCCTGCCTCTTGTGCTCTCCACGTAAAGAAACCTGCACTAGCATCATCGACTTCAAACTCGTCTTCAGCTGCGTTTACAAGATCGACACACGATTCATGTGGCCATGCAACAGGATGAGGAACCACTCTGTCATGGTCAAACAGCCGATTAGGTTGTAATGGCCGCGGGAGCCCCCGTTCCACTTCCTGTGGAACTGGAGCATAGTACATCTGAAAGATCTCGTTGTCATAACGCAGTGCAGCCATTATTCCTTGTCTATAAAATATCTCTCTAACTGGGTTTTTGAGTTGCCATGTGGGCAAATAGAAAATTGCTGCGAAATGAGGCCCCTTGGTCATCGAGGGCGTGGGCGGCCCCCTGGGGCTACAAAAATTAGTGCATTCCCTCCCTTCTGCTTGAGTTGAGTCAACATTAAATTCCACCTTTAAAGTCAAATGCAAAATCAATAGTATGCACTATGCTATGTGAGCTCAACAGAACTTAGTAAGCCAAAGTACACTCTTTACAACATCTGAAGTTTTAAACACCGTTTGGTCCGTTGATATAACTCTTTAGATAACGGCTCCCACGCGGCCACGTAGCCGAGAATCACGTAAAAATAGGCCAGATATTGACCAGGACAAAGAAACAGACAGTGACATCAAGGCGACAGAAAATTATTTTGAACTATTATGTAAATATTTTGGCTCGGTTGTTAATAAATTCATTCCCCTTGTGGTGGCACTTGTTAACGTTCACGAGAAATGATTTCCCATATTCTTCTCTGGATGTATCATGAATGTTTCCCGGCTATTAAATCTGTATTCCGAAGTTTATACTCACTCATAGCTTGCATGGCTAGACTTCTAGAGATGCGAAGATACTTGGTTAATCCCTAGAAGTTAATTTACCGAGGGATGGCAATGAACAAATACCCTCTAAGTCAAGTTCAGTGTCTACTTTTATTGGAGCTGTAGCAAGGAGAGAGGCGTACCTCCTCCCGATTTCTTTTCCCCAAAAAGGTAAAAACACGCGTGTAAAAAGTTGAAAATGAAATTTGATCTTGAAAGTTTTGAAACAATAATAGGATGTAAATAATTCCAATATCTATTTCCCTAAATTGTTATTTCTACTTTTTAACACGGATAATGACGTACGTATAGTCATTGGGTGCTTCCATTATGCCAAACCGACCGGTCAGAGATCAGTGCGCATACCCGAGGAAAGTGAAACGACATTTTCCGATTACACCGGGCCAACCAGTAGGAATGGCTCTTATCATTTTTTATTCCTTTTCCGAATTCCCTTATTAGGGTAAAGAACCGGTTTGACAAAATGGAACGGCAAATTTCGGTCGGAATGTTCCGAAATAAATAAGTGGACCACCTCCAGAGGCGATCCCGAATATTCCGGTCGGAAGAAACCGAAACGGACCTTGCATTTGAATTCCGACCAAAATGTCCGGAATCTTTGGCATAATGGAAAGTACCCATTAATCCGGATGGAAAACGGCACTCCTCCTTTCCTTCCTCTGCATCCGCTAGTATACAAAGCGTTGACAGTCGCTTGCGTCGGGAAAGATTTATTCACGAAGTGATCTGTTTCTGTCGCAATGTTTCTTATTGGTAGATCGTTTCTGGACGGTCGACAGCGTATATTTTTTAGCTTGAAGTTCTCACTGTTAAAACAATTCAATGCTGTTTAATGGAAGATGAATAGCGCCCTGTATGATTGACTTGAACGTGACACCAGGACACAAGTCGCATTTAAGAATATACATTGTCTTCATCGGTTTTCCTTCACAATCCTATCTGACACTAGTGATAACTTAGGGCTCGAGTAAGGCTAGCATATTTTGAGTTCGAAATAGATCGATGTGCTGGACGAATTCTCAAATGGGTAAAAGCTCCAGATGATTTTTGATCGGAAAGCAAACGCTGTGTTTCGGTAAATGTTTTTTTTTTGGGTTTTTATAAGCATTGGAAAGGCAAACGCTGTGTTTCGGTAAGAGCTATTTTTTATATATAAACATAAATTAAATTATTAAGTAATTAATATAATATAATTCGTGGATCTGTTTAGATGTTTGACAATGGCGTAATTCGTAGTGAACTCAACGGAGCTGGAGTATCGGGAAACTGTACAACTCGATGTAATTTCGAACGACAACATTTGGACGTGAGCTATGAATGGACTCCCGTTATTTAATTAATACAAAAACTCCATTCTCAGCATTTCAGAAATCATTATCCGAGTTCAGTAGCTCACAGCCACTCTGAGTAATCAAGTAAGGTGATGCACAAAAATATTGAACAGCCCAAAAACAAAAAAAAATTAAAACACGCGAAGAATCTAGCGATAGTATTTTTTGTCAGGTAACATAGCCCTTTTCGCAGTTAACTTTGCTCGTTTGCATTGCAATAAAATCCAGCATGTATGCACGCAATTTCGGGCTAATTAGTTTAAGCCCGAAATTGCCTTGCATACACGGATTTTATTGTAATGCAAATGAACAAAGTTAACCGTGAAAAGGGATATTTTACCTGGCAAAAAATACTTTCGTTGGTTTTTGCATGTAATGCAAATGAGAACAATTAACAATTAACCGTGAAAGGGCTTTTGCTTACGACGCTTTGCAGTGTTTCATCTTTTCTTTTGAGGTGTTAATTATACACTCCTCTCGCTGACATCACCAATAACTTCTACGCTAAGTGATGGGCCTTGTATGGGGATACTTACCTGCAGCAGTACAAGCTAGAACTCCAGCTGTACCTGATTCAAGACATGGTGCAGGCAATAGGGACCTTAAGCAATGACGACGGCGACGCCAAGGACGACGCCTAGTAAAACTGGGATTTATAATTTACTGGAGAATTTCGCATTTATCCAGATTTGTTCAGTACCCCTGTCGGTCTCAGAAGTTGCTTAAGCTTAATATGTAATGCCAAAGTTGAATTTCAAATGAAAATGCGAAAAATTAGCCGCTGTCGTTCACGTTCTCCAAAATACGCAGAATTTGGTCCCTTTGCAGAGGACGGCAAAGAAATGTACAAAGATTTATAACGCACGTGCACAGCATTGTTTTATTCGTTAAACGGGGCGTTCTCGTTGCCGTTGCCGTAGTGGTTTGCTTAAAGCCCCGGCCAAACGATCGCAACATTCAGCGCAACATCCGTCCCAACATTGTTGGATCTTGTTGCGACTTGTTGCGAAGGGCTGGCCAAACGTCAACATGTGGCAACATCACGCAACAATGTACGCAATTTCAGGGAATATTTATGGCCCCCAGTCTCCTGTCGTCTCGGACGTAAACATGGAGTATGTTCATGAGCGATTTCGCCGTTGGCGTCGCAAAGTTGTGGCATGTTCTCTAGTGTTGCTTGTAGAGGACAACGAGAGAGAAGTAAAAAGAGGAAAAACTAGGTTGTGGCTCAAGAGGAGGCAGGAGAAGGGCTACTTTGCCAACATAGTACAGGAGCTGATGATTGAAGACATGGCGGGTTACAGGGAAATGTTTCGAATGAAACCTGCAGATTTTCACACCATTCTCTTGTCTTTCTTGGTGATTTCTTTGAGTTTTCACAGAATAGACGTATTCGGCTAACGTGTTTACATCCTTGTTGCCACCCACATTTGGGAGATTACCATGAATTGTGCAATTTGCTACGCGTAACTGCGTGCATGAGGGTACGTGCAAACAGAACAATTGTATCCTCTCAAATGAATCATCACGTGATCTGAATTGGGTGGCAACAAGGATGTAAACACGTTAGCCGAATACGTCTATTCAAATTTGCGCGCCACTTTCCGCCATGTTTACAAATGACGTTTAAAAAAGCTAGTGCGCATGCCTAGACGCAACATTGTTGCACGAACCTGGCCAAACGGCTACAACATCATGCAACATCAGCAAATGTAGTGTGAAAAATTTGACCATTTTCAAATTTGAGCCAACAACACGCAACATGTCGCAACAGGGTGGCCAAACGCGCGCAACATGTTGTGCCCAACAATGTTGGGATATGTTGCGCTGAATGTTGCGATCGTTTGGCCGGGGCTTAAGGCCCCTCATAGGGTACAGCACCTCTCACTTCGAGATCGCTGATCTGCTGAACATGTTTCAGTCCTGTGGGATTGCTCGCAAATTGCTTAAGTGAGATTTTGCACATACTGTAAGCTTGTGTGTCATGCCAGCTTCCAACGAGGGTTCCTTCTCCGCCTTAAAGCAGGTCAAGAGAGGAGGCCAGGCTCAACAACCTAATGCTTCTGCAAGTCCGCAAGAGATTAGCAAATGGTATGGAGCATCTGTTTGTGAAGTTCTAAAAGTGACATTTGAGGTCTCCCTCAAAATGTTTAGGTTTAAAATTGAACAAAGACGGAATTCTTTCGGTTGGGGGTTCATTAGCTGTGTGAATGGTTCCCTCATGAATTTAAGCTCTCAATTCAAATCTTGGGTGTGCATTTTGATTATGATGAGTTTTCTAAGAAAAAGGCTAATTTTGAAGCGATCCTAAAATCTATTAAAAGAACATTAAGTATATGGAAATAGTGAGGGCTTACTCTTATTGGGAAAATACAAATTGTCAAATCATTTGCCATTCCGAAATTTATGTCTAAAGCCTCCCTTATTCATGTTTCGGACGATCTTATACAGGCAGCAAACAAAGAATTTTTTAATTTCATTGGGAAAGGGAAGAATAAGATAAAACGGTTCGCTTTGATAAATGACATTGAATATGGAGGGTTAAAGATGATGGATAGTAGTTATGTATGTTGTTTTTAAGCCTTGTTACTGTCGAGCAAGTGTCGAGTTAGGTCGAGGAAAATCATTAAATGCATAGGTCGAGTCAATGACGTCAACTATTGTTATAACCTAGGGTTCCTGCATACTAATGAGGTGCCTTCCCCCATACAAATGAAGTGCCTTCCTCCATACCAATGAGCTCCATACTAATAAGCGTCGCTCTAGTACAATGAAAACAATAAGGTTGCCCAGACTTGCCTGCTAATAGTGAACCCTGATTGCCTTATGAAAAATCTATCATGTGTTTAAAATAAAAGCGCGAATTTTAACGAAAGCGCTATCGTTCTTGTAATCGCTTTGCTGCGAAAGTTTATCTCCGAGACTTTCAGGTTATTCTTGTCGAGTAAATAATATTTTTGAGCGGATAGCTTCCAAACATGCAAGTCGAAACGTTAATCGTGAAGATGGCTTGCTTGAGCGTAAAGGACATAGAAGCTATTATGTTTTTATCTGCCTTTGGCGACGAGAGAAAATATATTCGGCTTAGCTAAGTGGTCAAGGTTTCCGCTCCGTTAGTCACGCACTGAACTCTACTTTCAGCCCTAGATTTGCATACAAACTCCAACGGAAAAACCCCATGGGACCGCTCTACCATTGAAATGACAACAATAGAAGTTCGGACCGCTAATTAATTGTCAACCCGCGACAATAAATTGAACATGTTTTCTTGAAGATTACTTTATTGCTTGTTAATAGTGAATAAACACAGATTTGAAATGAATACACCAAAATTAATACAGCTACAACATGTTTATGAGTAAAGTATCAGGAAATCAATCGTCTTCATCGTATTTAGAGTACTTGTAAGGCGAGGTCCTGTGTGAACGTCGAGATCGTCTAGAGGGTCTCTTCGGTTCGTCCAAGTAATTTACAAATTTGACAGACTGGGGGCGTTTACGCTTTCTAACTGGTGACAGCGATTCGACTGTGGGAGGGGGAGTCAAAATGGAGGGAGAGAGGGAGGGAGGAAGGTGAGATAGAGGAAGAGGTTGCCATGGTAGATAAGGCTTGTGGGGCTGTCACTTGGGTTGTTTTTTTTTTAATTTTATTTATTTAATTTACACAATAAATAACAATACAGTGCATTACATCGTCTAGTGACAGAAACTTACAATGCGCTACATAACTTACAATGAAACAACACTGGCATTACATTAACAGTACCTACTTTTTTTTCTAATTGTATTACACAAACAAAACAAATAACAAATATAGCTAACAATAAAATAAGTAAATAAAAACAATAAATAAACTACAAAAGAGGTGCCCAAGTTGTTTCGAATTTATTTAGTGACTTGTTTTTTATAGCTATCTTACGCAGGACGTCTAACTTGCTATTTAAACGTAAAAGAAAGAGTTCAAAGCTCAGCTTGTTGTCGCAGATACTTGTTGTAAAGATGTAATATTTAGCGATGATAAGAATGTAATTGAGCACTCTCTGATTGTTCGCATTTTGATACCAGCCAAATAAAATCGCACTTACAGATAGGACAATTGTTTCAGAAAATTTTTCTTGCCACCATTGCGTAAATTTTTCCCAAAATGGGAGCGATTCGCTGCAGTTGTATAACATGTGAACAAGTGATTGTTTTTCTAACTTGCACAAAGAGCAGATGTCATCATCTACAAGGCCAGCGCGAAATAAACTGGAGCGACATGGCAAAATATTATGTATTATTTTATACTGGAAAGCAATAAGCTTCGTTTCGTCTGTAACTAAGAAAGGTAGTAAGTAGACGACGTGAATATTCTCTTTGGTAAATCCGTAGTTCAAAACTTTGTTTTCATTTGTTGGTGGTATAAAAGTTTTATCTACGATATTTTTGTATGCAGTTGGAGCGCTAGGGTATGTTGTTGGCATGGAAGTTTCAAGAGAAGCGATTTGTATAGGTCTGTTTAAATTTCGAATTGATCTTTTCCACTCGTATGGAATAGCATTTATAAGACCCTGGTACAAGGTGAATGGTGTATCAACATTATGTTAAACTTTTGTTTGAAGTCGGCCAAAGAAAGAAACTCCCGGTTTACATTTAGTAGGTCCTGGACCTGTACAATATCATAATGATACCAGCTTTTGTAAAATATAGGCTTTTTGTCAACCAAAATGTTTTGGTTGTTCCACATAATTTCATGTTCTGGGGGTATTCTATTACCTGGCATCAGTAGTTTGTAATCTTGCCAGTACCTCAGTACGAAATGGTAAAACGTAGGGAGATTTTTAAGGTCGAGTAGTTTAAAGTCGTAATCACAATTGGTTAAAAAGGCCAGACCGCCATATTGAGTTAAAGCTTGCTCCGGAATTATTTTCCAAGAGGCGTCACTTTCATCTTTTATTCTGTTGACCCAAGCTGTTTCTAAAGCCTTCTCCATAATTTCAAAATCCATCATTTTCAATCCGCCATGTTTCCTTTCTGCAATTATTGTTTTCTTCTTTATTTTGGCAGGTCTTGCCTTCCCAGATGAAGTTGAAAGTGAGTTTATTAATTCTCTCCGCCAGAAGTGGGGGGATAGGGAGCACAGACGTGCAGTAGATAATTTTAGATAAGCCCAGAGACTTGACAATCTTTATTCTTCCGATCAAAGTGAGCTTTCGTCGCCTCCATGCATTTAGAACTTTTTCTATGTTTCGGATCTTTTCTTCAAAATTTAGCCTGTTAGAGTATTGTTCATCATAAGAGAAATGTACACCGAGGGCCTGCACAGACTCCTTTAGCCATTTAAAATTGTATGGGGTTTCTCGGCAGTTTCTCCAAGAACCTAGCCACAAAGCCTCGGTTTTAGAGGTATTGATTTCTAATCCACAGTTTGTTTTGAATTCTTCTAAAAGTTTCAAAAGTTGGGTTACTGACTCCCGGTCAGTCACTTGGGTTGGTGCTTGAACTGGACTCGCTGGTATGATTTCTGGTGGTTCTTGATCGGGGTTTGGTACTGTTGGTAGGCCGCCTGTCAGTACAGTCGTAGACATTTGGTTTGACTCTTGGGGTTGGGTGGATATTGTTGCTTCAGGTATTAACGATTTCAGTTGGTGTTTATAGTTTAAAAACGTGTTTTGCAACTGCATGTAACTGCAATGTACTAGAGTGACGCTTATTAGTATGGAGGAACGCATTTTTACCTAGACACTTCATTAGTATGGAGGAAGACACTTTATTAGTATACAGGAACACATTTTACCTAGACAGTTTGAATATTAATGATTTTCCTCGACCTAACTCGACACTTACTCGACAGTAACAAGGCTTAAAAACAACATAAATAACTACTATGGATCTAGAATCCATGATTCGAGCACAAAGAATTGGGTGTTTGAAGAAGTATATTGATGATTATACTAGTCCCTGGAAAATTTTCTTGAGTTACTATTTGGAAAAAGTAGGAGGAAAGTCCATTTTGCAGTGCCATTTTGACTGCCGTAGCTTGCCCATATCTATGCCTGGGTTTTACAAAGACTGCATGGATGCATGGTCCTTTCTCACAAGGAAGGAAGTGTTTTCTTATGAAGATATAATGAATCAACTTGTGTGGAATAACAGATATATTTTGAGAGAGGGTAAATCTTTGTATCATGCCTTCCTTCACAATACATGTGAGATAAGTAAAGTTGGAGATTTGGTGTCTAAACATAGTATTTCTCTAGGAAGCGAAAAAGTCCTCAATGCAAAATTAACTCCAAGTCAATATTTCCTCTTAATGGGAGTGGTCAGTGCCATACCTAATGAATGGCGTACCACCATCAAGGGAAATAGTGTTCATGTTGATCCGTATTCCTTTATTGAGAATTCTTTTCGAGTGCCAATAAGGAGATGTTTGATCTTTCAAACGTCTCCTCCAACACACTTTACAGAGAGTTTCGTTCCCTTAAGTAATTCCTCCAACCGCTCAAGCTAAATTTAAGGAGGAGTATCCTAGCCTTTCTATTGACTGGAAAGAAATCTATTCATTAGCCTTCAATGTTACTTTAGACACAAATTTGAGAGTATTTCAATATAAATTTGCTGAATCGTATTATTTTTACAAATGATAAACTTTTTAAATTCAAACTTGTAGATTCGCCATTTTGTACCTTCTGTAAGACAAATGAAGAGTCCCTCGACCATTTATTGTTTTTCTGTGAGATAACTCAGTTATTTTGGAAAGAGGAGTTATCATGGCTAGCTATCCTTAATAGCGAAATAATAGATTTTCACTCATAGATGTTTTGTTTGGTAAATTTGATATTGAGGAAGACTTCATAGTAATAAATTACATTTTTTTGGTTGCAAAATTGTATATTTATAGGTCTAAGCTCGATAACTCAAAGCCATCTTTGGAAGTTTTTAAGGCCAAATTATAAGCCACTTTTAACATAGAATTTAAACTTGCACAACAATACAAAAAGTGGGAATCCTTTATTTCCGGTTTAGTTTAAGTAAGTCCACTTCCTACCATACATTAGCAAATTTGTAACCTGTGTAACGTGCTGGTTGTAATTTCAATGTACTATTATTTCGCTCCCCTTAGTATTTCGTGCTGTAATGTAACTGTAATTTTAGTCTTGTAAGTGGTGTTTTTAGTTTTGTAAGCAATGCTTCTATCAGTATATTAAGTAGCTTAAGTAAGATCAGGGCTATAGGTATTGTTGTTACTGTAAGTAATTAGTAGTTTTTGTAAGTAAATTCATATTGTGAGAAATGTAAGAACGTAAAATGTCAGCTGTATTAGTGTTGCAAGGTTAGTTTTCTAAATAATGCGTATATTTAAATAAAAAGCGATAAAAAAATGATACAGAGAACATTCTAATGGGTTGGGTTCTTTGGACGCAAAGCCCTCTACTTTTTATTTATACAAGGAGCTACTTTAAAGTTTTGGGTCCAAACCCCCCCCCCCCCCCCCCGTCAGTTTCTCAAGGCTTGCTACAGCCCTGAGTTTAGTGACCTCACAAGCCATTCTGACCAAGCAGATTTTATTTATTTGAAGACTAAGTACTTGATGCATTACATGTATGTTTGCACATTCTCTGCTATGAAACAATTACGTACCTAACATGCTGAAATAGCTACAAGATTGCTACTGGTGTCTGGACTTGACTCTGTCCACCTTGTGAACATTCCTCCGAAAATGAGTATCTCCCCCCTGGCTACAACAACAGAATGTAAAGAGGTAGCAGGCAAAAAACTTCGAGCTTCTGGAGGAGGCTTCCATGTGCATGAGAAATGGGAAAGTATTTGGCTACAGTCTAGAATAAAAATTTGCATGGGGAACAAACCATCAAGGCCTGACCTCTGCCCGGCCCCTTTCTGTCCTTCCAAAGAAAGGGCATGTACTTGACGGTGAGGTACACTGAACACTACAACCGTGTCCTTAACATAGATGGCAGGATGACACCATAATTGGGGAGCCTCCCATTGCCGGTTCTCTACCTCTAGTTCTTGCCAGATCCATTGATTTGTATCCAGAATCCAAACATCGCCAAACAACTGAGAAGAGCAAAGAGAACATTAGGCTCTAATGTCTTAACAAAATGATGCTGAACATCAGCAAGTACACAGATTAACAGACAAAGATCCTCGTGCTCCCATAAAAAAATAATTTAGCCAAACAAAATTCAAGTAACAACAAGGGAGAAAAGAAACTAGACATGATTGAGAATCAGTTATTGACTCACCAAGTCTGGTCCACCACACCCCCCAAGAATAAGAATTGTGTGCTCATCCACTACCATCTGATGGAAACCAAAGTAACAACATTACCTGACAAAAAAGCCTGAACTGTATCTTCAGAGTGCTTTAAAACACTCTGAAGATATTTTTTAAAATATGATATTTATATGGTTTGCACAGGCCTTGAGAAGTGGTCCAAAAAACCCATATCCTTGAGAATCTCATTCCCAGGGTCTTTTTTCTTCATTCGCCTCATGATGTAAAGAACAAGAGAGACCCTGGGAATGAAGTTGTTTATGTGGAGAAAAATGACTATTGTCAGAAACAAAGGACTGGAGATGCAGAAATACATCTTGGACACATGAAGAAGCAGAAGAAGGGAGTACACGAAAATCAGCAAAATAGGGTTTCTGTCAGTATGATCATGATACAAAAAAAGATATTTATTAGAATATTATTTGAATCTAGGTCTTGTTGATTTAGTGTTCATTTCATTAAATAATAATCATAAAAATTACAATGTCCTTTATTGTGATTGGTTAAAAAAACTCCTATTTACCACTAATTCATTTGCCAAGTTGTTATCGGACAGTCTGTTATTGGACAGTTTGTTATCGGAGTCCAATCAACTAATCACATTCAAAGTTGTAGTTTAAATCAACTAATCACATTCAAAGTTGTAGTTTAAATCAACCAATGCGACATGAAACCATTTACACCTCCTTTGTCGGTCTTTTAATGCAAAGTTTCCCTTTCTTTTATAACTTGGCTATTCTCCTTTTCTCAGAAATTGTAATTTTTATGATCAAATGGTAATAAGGCTTTGTGTTGTCCAATTCGGTCTGTAATCAAAATCGTGATAAACAAATTGGCCTCCCACTGCACTGTCGTCCGATTTTGTTATCACTTGTATGATTACAGACTGGACTGGACTCCACTCAGTCCTATTACTAATACCATAATAATACTAATGATAATAACAATAATGATAATTATTGAAAACAACATTACAATTATAATATGAACCTTCCCAGCATCCTTTACAGCTGAAAAATTGGCATGTTAAATAACTTTGTCAGTTTTGAAGTCTGGAACGTTGCTTCATAAATATATATCGTTTGCAAATTTGGTGTAATGAGGCCAGTCACATGACCATGTCTAAAAGTGTATTTTATCCCTCTGTGAAGACAAGCATTGAACAATTGCAAAGCCTCTCGCATATTTCAAAGGGTAATGCTATAGAGCACATGAGGGAAAAAAGGGGGACCAGGTCGAGGGTATATCATTTTTTGGTAAAAACATAAAAAAACTTGCGTGCTGGTAAATATTGTTATGAAGATCCACTATGTATGATGTCGTGGCTGTGACGTCATTGAAAAAGAACAGAACAGAATGTGCGGAATATTTTAGATAAAATAAAACTGCATTTCTCCTCATTAATATAGCATATTTTTGTGTGAACTCATAGATTTCTTAACACAGTTTTTGAAAAGAGCCACTATTTTTTTCCCTAAAAAATTTTGCAGGCGCAATTTGCAGTTCAAAAGTTTGATTGCTTTATTTACAATGACTTTTAAAGTTAGAAATAATATGCTCTTTTCAAAAGCATTAATAGTTTTTCTGTATCTTTGCCGCTTCATAGCTAGAAGAGATGTAATTTTTGAAATTGTGAGGGCCTGGAGAAAATAAATTATTGGAATTCACAGGAACACCTGGGATGAGTTTGCACATACAAACGAGGCTCTTTTCATCGTGCTAGTCACGTCAGCTACATGCATTTCGCGTACTACATCAGCTTTGGGAGAATCAGAAGTGACACTTTCAGCTGAAACAGTCCGGCATAGCCAGTAACACAACTGGTTAATGTTGTGATATACATCGGAAAAGTGTGCTTGCGTTTGGTACTTAGAAACGGTGGTTCACAATGACCATGCTGACAGAAACATGCGAGGAGTATTTTATGATTCCTAGAACAATAAATGAAATTAGAAGTGGAGCACTTATAAATTAGTAGCTAATTCAATAAAAAAACAATGGAATGAAAACTGAAACATGGTCTTTGTGTTCCTTGTATTAATAGAAGTGTTCCGTCTTTTTCAATACCTGTTGCAACGTTTTTTACAATTCAATGGTAGCTCTACTCAACACCACACTCCCTTCACAATCACTGTCACAGTGATATAAATCACCACCTGTCAATCTCAGTGGGCTAATTGGAGTAAAATTTGCTGATTTCTCACTACAAGTTTACAAGATCTCCAGTGCCCTAAGATGAATCGCACCATAATTAGTGTTGATGGTATTAAAAATATAGTAGCAATCAAAACATAAATATATACAAATTCTTCATCGGCAACCGTGAAAGATTTCTGATCGTGGGACGCTGATTCAGTGTAGCAGCAGGAGTTGCCGTTTTTGTTGAGAAGGATAAATCCGATGTGTGTAACTGATTAACTGCGTAACTAGCTAGATGAACACAGTTAGAGATTATGTTGATCGATTTGGGTGAAATTTGCAGCAAGTATTCACACAGAAGAGGGTCATTGTTTCAAATACAGGGATCGCGTTAACGCAGAAATTGTGCATTTTTACGCAAAAAAATGCCAAAAAATGCAGCATCAAAATTTTAATGCGTCCCAGGACGCAAGATGTTGACTTGAAGAACTCACTCCACTTACTTTGAATGTTGAATAGATTTTGTTGTTTGAGTGACGTAAAAAATTTTCGAACAAAGCTAAGCGACTTCACATCGTGGCGGCCGTATTGAATGTAACTACACAAAGGGGACTAGAGACGATTTACACATCCGGGAAACTTGAATGAGTTCCCTCCCAGGTTTGTTCGTTGTTGGATTGCTTAAGTGGCCTTTTATGAACCGTGAAAAGGGAGGAAGACAATCAGTTTTAAGACAAATGGCTGAAAGAGTTTGGATGGCTGCAAACAAGAGGCTCGGGCGATGATATATCAATGATTTGTAAGGATTGCACAAAAGCTGGAAAGAAGAACACGTTCACAAGTGGATGTAAAAATTTCCAAAGATCGGGGCTTGTTCGTCACATGAGTCAGGTGGATCACACGTTAGTCAAAAGTTGGGTTTTCAATACTTTACCGTAAGGTACATGTAGACTAATCTATTAAGAATACATTGTATTTTTATTGCCTAAAGAAGCGAAAAAAGGGCAATGAAGCTTAGTGAACAGTATGACAATAATTTGCCAGTCACTCTTTCTCATAACAACAACACTAACAATTTCTTGGAGGGGGGGGGGGGGGCAGGATCGCCAAGATTTTGGGACTCACCCAAAATGCTTGGGAACCCAATTTGACCAGACATGCGGGTACAAGGATCCAGAATGAAAAATCCTATTGCCATCCCTGAAATATCGATTATCACAAGCCACGGTAGTAGCGATATCAGAACTGAAATATTGAAATACCCCAAGTTATTATAGTTAACAATAGTGATGTGTAGTACATGTAGGTCTGATTCCGGTAATGGGATGGAGTACAGTCTAAGCCTTGTACAGTCTATCACCCCAACCTCCTTGTAACAATCTTTGTCACTGAAACATGCCTTCGCATTTACACAGCACAAAAATGCAAGTGAGATTTCAATTACTGACTGAACAATACAAGATGGTATCCGTAGACTATGTTCAAGGAGTGTTCCTCAAGCTTTCGGTCAATTCTGACTTGAGTTTTGAACTAAAGCAAGAGCAGAAAATAGCTGTGAATTGTCTACTTGAAGGAAGGGATGCTTTTCACTGTGATGCCAACCGGTTTCGGCAAGAGTTTTATTTTCCAGCTGTTCTCCACGGCGATCGAACAGAAGAAGATTTCGGAAGGATTGTATCCAAACAGTGTGATTTTAGTTATTTGCCCGTTGATAAGCCTGATCGAAGACCAGATTAAGGAAGGGCAATCACTTGGTTTGACCTGTGCATCACCGCAAGATGTAAATAACAACAAATATCTTGCACAAATTCCTGATTTTGCGGCCGCATGGAAGACAAACATGCTCTGACTCTGGGATTTAATAAATGTAACACCAATGTTCTCGCATATCGAGGCCAAAACTTCACCACGGCTGCCATCGCGATTTGAGGCTACGAACAAATTTTGTGTGGACATATGAACAGATTTTCCGGTTCCATATTTAACATTGAAGGAACATTTGCACATTTGGCAACAATCCTTCGCTTGATTCACTCTTTTTCACAGGTTTCTTCGAGGTTTCTGCGCCCTCCTTGAAGAAAGTTTGACCATCCTCATGAAAGTCTCCACATGCAATGTGCTATCATGTTTGATTACATTTTGCTTCGCTCCTATTGGATAGTTATCGGACACATGTGAAATGCCGACCTGACACCTCGTGGAATTCAACACTCAAAAGCTCGCATGCAGGCTCTCTTTTCCTAGCCCCATTCTCCCAGCCCTCCATCGTCCTTTTTGGTTTTTCCTGTGGACCTACAACAACAAGTGAGCCTGCTCGCAGGCTATGAGAATCTCTGATTTCTCAACTGGAATGGTTACCACAAGGAAATCTATAGTGTGAATCCTGCCCTTTCTCTCGCAGCACAAGGTCACCTGGCCTTCAGGACACATACTTTCATATCCATACATGTTTATTTTGCTTCTAGTCCGACGAATTTCAGCGTTACGAAATGGCTTTCTCAGACTCAGACTTTCAAAGACTGCTAGGAATGGTATTACAAGTGGATGCAGAGTTGTTCTGCACCTTCACAACTTTTGTTTTCTCTCCATGTATCAGGTGTGGATTCACAAAATATTTCCTTGCAAACTGTGGGGTTGTATCGCACTCCGTAACAAAGGCTTCCTCGTTTGTGTCTTGAGAGACAAAATTGGATTGCTGCTGTCGAGTATGTCGTCCTGTTCCACCTCTGAAAAAAATCTGCAAAATCTTCGTATTCACATTGTGATGCTTGATTTCGTATTTTCGTCTCCCATGAAGTGATCAACTCATTTTCTTGTTGCAGTAGGCGAAGGAACTTTTGTCGTTCCCCTGACACTCCAACACTAGCGCCATAATATTCTCTTAACGCATTGACAACACTGTGAGGTTTCTTCAAACCGGCTTTGCTTAAACCCAGGCCGTATTTGTACAGCATTCTAGCCGCAGGAGACAGAGATGCCCTGAGGCATGCCATGACTTTATCCGGCTTGGTCCACTTGGCTTCGTCGGTTTCTTTCAATGTATCGTACCAATTTTGCATTATGCAGTAATCTATCAAATCCTCTATGTAGGTTTCAAGATCCAGCTTTTCGTCTCCCGTTGTTTTGAATTGCGGAAACAGGTTGTTTGAAGTCATCTTGAACTATCTTGGTTTAAACTGCCGTCACCACTGCCACCATGTTGTTAACTCGGTTTGTGATATGGACAACTGAACTTCTTTAATTCAAATAACACCCCAATTTATACAAATATGTGGTGGTTGTGCTGCATGCTAATTACGTGGCTGTGCGTGCTGTGCAATAAGTGCTGGTGCAAAGGTGCGAGATATTTACAGGCGTAACAGTACTGTAGCCTGAAATTAAATATTTCTGTGGCATGGTAGCAACAGGCCGTGGGCCTAGGTCCATCACTGTAGTTGCATGATGGGTAATGGAGTGTGAGTATTTAAGTAAAACAAAAAGAAAACTGTGTTGCACAAAGTTTGTTAAATAAAGAAACTAAATAAATATTGTTTTTTTGCGCTGAAATACGTAAAAATCGTAAAAAAAAACATACATTTCGAGGCTGCTGCCTCTTCATCAGTGGTTATATGCAACTGATGAAGAGGCAGCAGCCTCGAAACATATGTTTTTTTTTACGATTTTTACATATTTCAGCGCAAAAAAAAATATATTCTGTGAGTATTTAAGCTTAGGATTGCCAGTGGGCAATCATTCTAGGCTGACACCACTCACTATAACTTTTTAATTTGTTTCCATCTGAATGTATTAGTTGCCTTGTAGGATGGGCTGCAGGAGCTTGGGCCTGGTTTCTTCCCAGATTTCCTGCCATTTTTTTCCCTATGGGGTTTTTCGACAGTTTTTTTCTGGCCCCCGTACTGGATTGAGATTATCAGAGGAATTTACAAGATAGTGTTTTGCAGAATATGGCCTTTACAGTACTGCTCAAATGTAAGTAACCCCCGTCTTGTGAGATGCGACTCATTTCTCGCAAGACTCGCCTCGAGTCGTCTCGAATTAAAGAAGTTCAGTTGTCCATATCACAAACCAAGTTAACAACAGTACCGCTCAAAAGTGAGCTACCGCCGTCTCGTGAGACGTGTCTCGTTTCTCACGAGGGCACTGGGAGTACTAATACTTTGCATTCGTCGGTGTTTGAAATTTGTATAAAGACTTCTGTATCGCATCGTTTGATTATCGCGGTAGACGCTATTGTCATTCTCATCAGCTATGCGCGTGTACTATTTGTGTATTATAAATTCTCAAGCGTCCATCAATGTTGTTTCATATACATCGGCCAAACCTTTTTTTGTTCAAGTCAGACTTGCTTACATGTAACGACGCAAGGAAACTACGAAAAAAATGGCGGCGCAAACACCTGGGGGCAAAAAGCATGCGAAAGGATTGATCATCAAACCTTGACTCACTTTTTATTCACACTTGTAAACATACGACACCATGCTATGATCATGAAACCTCGACTAACATTTTATTCAAACTTATGAACATGTGAAACCATGCTATGATCATGAAATCTCAACTAACATTTCATTCAAACTTATGAACATGTGAAACCATGCTATGATCATGAAATCTCAACTCACACTTCATTTAAACTTGTGAACATGCGAAACCATGCTTTGATCATGAAACCTTGACTAACATTTTATTCAAACTTGTGAACATGCGAAACCACGCTACGATCATGAAACCTCGACTAACATTTTATTCAAACTTGTGAACATGTGAAACCACGCAATGATCATGAAACCTCGACTAACATTTTATTCAAACTTGTGAACATGTGAAACCACGCTATGATCATAAAATCTCGACTAACATTTTATTCAAACTTGTAAACATGCGAAACCACACTTTGATCATGAAACCTCGACAAACATTTTATTCAAACTTGTACAAAACTTTCCCTGGCAGAAAAATTTGAAATTAATGCAAACAGTGCATCTCAGAAACCTTGATTAAAACTCCTGTCTTCAAAGATATAGTATTTTGGTGTTTTAATGAACGATTTGTGCCAAATAGAACTGGAGATGTTTTTAGTGTTTGCCTTCATGCGTGCGAAAGTTCATTACGTTACCGACTCATTGTCTCCTACACTAGACAAAACTTTTCCTGGCAGGAAAATTTGAACCTAATGGAAATGGCACATCTCAGAAACCTAGATTAAAACTCCTGTTGTCAAAGATATATATGGCTTCTTAATTGGCGTTTGAATGAATGATTAGTATCATCTAAAACCGGAGATAATTTTTTCAATAATTTCCATGATGCTTTTATGACTCCATTTACATGAAAAGACAATTGACTTGCCGGCGAGTGTTGAAAGCTGGAACATTTTTCTCCTACACAAAATTTAGTGTTTGTTTGAGTTAGCAGTTATTGGAGAGCAAACAAATGTAGGCAACTGAATTACAAGTAAATGATATCTAGTGACAAAATGCTCACAGTATCAGGATTGAAAACTTATAGAGAATAAGATTCACAAAACCTTTGCCCTCTTGTTCTTTGCCCTCGTGTTCGCATGAATTGAAATGCATGTAACTCTTCTTATACATGTAGTTTATGCAGATATAAAACCAATGCATATCTTATGTTGAACGGTCCCATTGATTTGCCAACGAACTGCAGAGCAGCAAATGTTACACATGTCCAGTTTCTTAAGCGTAATACTGTATATGCCATACTAAACGCTTCAGTGATTCTTGAGAGAAACGAGATGCGTCTCGCGAGAAACGAGAAACGTCTCGAGAGAAAGAAGACTCGTCTCGCAAGAAATAAGAGGAGAGGCGGTAAGTTAACATTGAGCGGTACTGTATGTATTAGATTACTTATTTAAATGTACTCTGGTGCTCGGCCGAAACATGCAAAATAAACCTAATTGATCAATATTGTGTTCTGTCTGTTATGTAGTGAGGCTGAAATGTGTGTAAAGTAGTTTACGAAATAAACAATTAAAGGAAACTGGTAGAATCTTGTAAAACTTTATTTCCTTTTTAAAATGTATTGATCCAAATAACTACTTTATTTCCTTTTAGATGTATTGATCCAAATAAACTGATACACAGCATCTCAAAAGCAGTCGGTACACTCAGAAGACAGAAAGACTAGAGACACAGTTTTCACCAATGGCCAGAGCTGATTGTGCTGATCGGAAACCATCAACAGATGGTTGTTTGAGGTCAATAAAATAATGTTTATATAATGTCAAGTTTCTACCAAGACTAGTTTGTGAGAATATTTTTATTGATATAATGAAAAGATTTGTATCAGTTGCTTATCTAACTTTACTGATTGAAAATGATACACGCACCTAATCAGTTTCTGATACTGACTTTTGTCAATAATTTATTGTCCACACTGGGTGATCACAGTTACATGTACTGTAGTGCTGACTTGAAGAACTTCAATATTAAGTTATAATAATTGCTAACATTTGTAGACACATACCACTCTCATTAAACATTTCTCCTTGCAAACCAAACCTACATTGTAGGAAAAGGATAATGACCAAAAGGACTGGAAAGAAATACTAAAAGCATTGAAACTGTGTAAAACATTCTATTTAAATTAATACCTCTCTTTAAATATATTTCCTTGCAAACCAAACCTAGGAAAAGGATAATGACCAAAAGGACTGGAAAGAAATTAATAGTAAAAGCACTGTAACTGCGTAAAACATTCTAGTTAAATTAATACCTGAGAATGACCAAATCTTCCAGAAGGTTTCTTGCCTCTGATGTTAGGACAACTCCACGTCATGGTGACCATGTCTAACACCCACACATCATTGAACCTTAAGAATGAAAGTGAAATGTTCATTTGATTACAAGAAAAGCACACATATTTAAGAGTTGTTATTGATGGTAAGGGTAGTTAATCTGAGAGCACTGATTGGTTCTTTCTTGGTCAGGATTTAGCTCTTACTAACTGAGCAGGACGTCTGCATGGGAGAATCTTGACCGAGGCCTGAGGCATGAGTACAGACCGAAGGCATAGAGGTCTGTACACACGACAGAGGTCAAGATTCTCTATACAGGCCGACTAAGCTTGATTAATAAGATGTTTATTATATGGCGCAAACAAGAACAATTTAATTTGTTTAATGGTTTGTACTAACTGACATTTTGCTTGTGAATGGCGATGAGCTGAATTTAATTCTGCCAAAGTTTGCTCATCCTCTCTCCCTTTTTTCTCATCAGGCTTTTTGCACTGCCATAAATAAATAATGTTAGATGAAAATAGTCAATCATTTTGCATTTTAGTTTTCACTGCAAAACATTACTGGTCTAGATGCCAGTCTGGATGGAAAAATCTAGACCGCTTTCAATATCGATTTCAGCCAATCAAATTCATGAATTTGGTGGTTCCCAGTCCTTGTAAGACAGAGCCATACAATAATTTGCCATACTGACTGTTTCCATGGAGACAGTCATAAGCCAGGGTTTTGGTGCTTTTGAAAGCCAGAAAAGTCATGGTCCCTGTGCCATATAATAACTACTGGTACTTACAAACCTACAGTGCAGCTCAGCAATACCCGAACTTTGCATACACGTATTATACGAGTGTATTTTGCATATACATGTACAGTACCGCCCAAATGTAAGTTACCACCTCTCGTCTCGTTTCTCGCGAGACGCGTCTCGTTTCTCTCGAGACGAGTCTCATTTCTCTCGATACGAGTCTCGTTTCTCGCGAGAGTCACTGAACCGTTTAGTATGGAATATATTACTTGCGAGAGGTCGTTGTACTATCTATTGTATCAGAGATTTCCGTTTGCACTGTGTTGTCAAATCGGTGAAGTCGAAATTAAAACAGAAAGTTTGTTTGTTTTCAGCTTCATCGTACTGAATTTGCAACGCCTCCGAACGTCGGTCTAATGTCTTCCTTGCCGTTCGAACGGCTCTTGCCGTGAGTTTGAAAAAAATTCTTGCCGTTCGAACGGCTCTTGCCGTGCATTCAAAAAAATCGCTAGCCATTCGGACGATTCAAAATAATTATTTTGGGGCGTTCGTAAGGTGCGTGCTCAACTGTCTGCTGTTCGGATGGCTTGATCGAGCTATCCGTTGCAATCTTGACTCGTAAGCCCCGGCGCGCTAAACGATCAAACATTTTCATCCAACGTCGTGTTTTTCAAACATAACGTAGCTAAACGGACAAACAACTTGGCTCTCCAACAACTTGAACACAACTGAAACGAACGATTCCTTGATTGCCGTGAGCTGCTGTTTACATGCATGTTCTACAAAGTAAACGTATAGCCAAAGAAATTGATTCTCGCGCGTACCTACGAACAAACAAATTGTCGACCTTACTACGTATACGGCCACCGTTACACAAGAGGTCTTAAGTTCTAAAGTGTAAGCCATACAAATTGCTAAGCACTGTTGAAGTCATTCTTGGAGAGAGTTTTCGTTTGCGAATGAATCATTCGGTAGATTTTATCACACTTTTGGTCACGTGCTCAAACCTGTGAATCGAGAGTCTCAAATTGAGAGAGAGATAAGGCCTTAGGCTTTTTGTTCGGTTGTAACTATTTTCATCAGTTTAGTAACGGTACATTTTTATCGGTTGGTTCTGAATTAGATACTGGGTTCGCTTTGTTTTGCTTTTTCGACATGGTGGAAATTTTATTGTTTACAATTTTTGTTACGATGTGTCCCGGAATCCCAGACCCACGGTGTGGTAGCGACGCGAAATGAGCTTATTTTCTGTCCGGAATGGCCCCTGTAGCAATGGTTATAAAAAAACATATTTACTGGGAAGTAGCTTTCTAGAGTAACCCAAATTTCAAAACAAGCAAGTTTCTGAGTTGGCGAGCACACGCAGAAGACTATACATGCATGCATGACAAAAGCGTGACTTTTTCACGCATCAGTAAAGTTTTCAAGGCGTCACAACGATTTGTAGTTGATTCGCTGCTATGTTCTACAATCGAAAATAAGCTTTAAATCTATTTTGAAACGGCATTCTAGGAATATCTACGTACAAAGCGTGCGTGTGGTCGCTACAGCCGAACAAAAAAATCAATGTAAACATACAGGACTGTTGGCAAGTTTCTGACATATGCAAATTACGCTTTTTACTGCCGGTCCGAAACGCAAAATTATTTGCCATCCTTTTCTTAAATAACCATTGACGCCATGCTTTTGGATATTAAAAGAAACAAGTTTCATTCAAAACTTACTGAGGTAATGACCAGCGTTCGATAAAACAAAGAACATTTCTCAATGTAAATGTGGCTAGACGTAGATGTGACGATGGCGCCACTCAAAAATAATTATTTTGAGATTGCGTTATTTTCATTTATAAAATTACTTAGAACACTGAAAACGGCTTTGCGAAAGCAGCGTTGTCAATTCCTATACGTTGTCAAAGTTTCCGTTGTCAATTCCTATACACACTTGGAAAATCTCTTGGTTTGAACGGCTGATTTTTTTTTCCAACACAAATCGGAGCCGTCTAGTGTCTCTAGCGACGTTTGTCACAGAAATAGTGTTTATGTCTTTTTGCTTCTGCCGTCTAGCCGTTTGGCATTCGAAAAAAAAATTGCATCCATTCACCCGTTCGACTTAACCGTTCGAAAAATATTGCATCCGTTCACCCGTTCGACTTTACCGTTCGAAAAAATTGCATCTGTTCACCCGTTCGACTTTACCGTTCGAAAAAATGTTGCATCCGTTCAGCCGTTCAACTGACGTTTCGAATGGCTTGTCTAGCCGTTTGTTATCCGTTCGCTTGCCGTGCGTTCGGCCGTTCGAACGGATAATGCCGTTTGGACATTCACCTAAAGGCAAAGCGTTGGTACTTGCAGTGCACTCGCGAGAAACGAGAAACTTCTCGAGAGAAACGAGACTCGTCTCGAGAGAAACGAGACATGTCTCGAGAGAAACAGGACGCGTCTCGCGAGACGGTGGTAACTTACATTTGAGCGGTACTGTATGTGTATGTCAATGCATGCACATGTGCGTGCATATACACTAGTATATGTCTCTTTGTTTTTTTTTATACGAATATATTTATTTAATTAGAGCACTTAAACTATTTACAATACTATAACTACTACAAATGTTTACTATTACAAATTACTTACTAAAACAACTTACTCATTACATAGCTTACAAAAGTGGCTTAAACATACTGTATAATAATTATTGTTATGTTTAAATACAATCACAAAGGCAAAAGAAAGTTACAAAGAAAGAGATACAAAACAAAATTAAAGTTACATGTATTGTTTACACAAGACGAATTGTGCCACATTTTTTATTAAATTGATCTAAAGTTTTGTTCTTAGTGCAGATACATTTTTCCGTTTCAAATTTAATTTTGATATTCATGTTAAACCCAGCTAAGCTTGGAAGTAGTTGAGATCTTCTGCAATCCCATAGATACAGTTTGACTATCAATAAGAAATAATTGAGTAAGGGCATTCTGACGCCATAGTGCCTATCAATACATCTTGTAAGCTTGGATGAACAAATTATTTTTATAAGAGTAAAAATAAAATTTGGAATCTTTCCAGAAAAGCTTTGAGTATACACAGTTGAAAAAAAAGTGCAATAGGGTTCCGGTTCTGACAAAAAAAGAGCAGACAGACAGACAAAAAGACATTAGACAGACAAAGAGCATTTATAATTTGTAATGTATCCTATCTTGTATAATTTTTTATTGGTATTTAGTAGAATTCTACTAGTATACTGGTATACTATCAGCCATTAGAGTGCAGTTGGCCGCCGGTCGTCCACGAAATGCGATGTTTTTGTAGTTTTTCCGAAGTTTTGGAAGGAATTTTAGATGTAAACGGGTAATTAAATTCCTGAGAAGACTAAAAGAAGCACTTTTAAGGTTTCTTGACTTTAAAAACTTGAAAATATTGAAAAAGCGGGTATGCGCGTAAACAACTGCAAATTTGCCAAGGACAGTTCGATACGTGCAACTTTGTTTATGGGTAAAGTTCAATAATGCGTGGGAAAATCATTGGAAACCGTTATTTGCGTTAATTTCAGTTAGAATTCTACTAAAACAATTAGATTATTCGCTCTTGATTTCTATGAGGCGACAGTTGATTCAGCCTTCGGCCTCATCAACTATCACCTCATAGAAATGTCGAGCTCATAATCTAATTGTTAAATAGAATAAAGTTAAGGACATTGTACTGAAAAGCCTTAACATATGCCTCAGAACACACAATATGCCGCAGAAGAAACACGTTTTCTAATTGATCCTCGTTTAAGTTAAAATCGCATTTCAGAACTAAAGAATAATTAGAAAATTATAGTCTTTTGATTGTTTTCATTAAACATCAAAAACAAAACAAATAACTGATTCAAGAGATTTTCTTGCAGGTGATCGTAGACAACAATTGTTCTACCGGCAAACTTTTGCCACAATTCTTGTGAGTCTGGTTCTGCAGGTTCTTCTTTGCCTTTGCCTTCAATTCTCACCCGCCTAGCACTAACGGTCTCGTTCTCCCATCGATTTTGCTCTTCCTCGTCTAGAGTAATCAATTTCTCCTGCTCAAAGTAGGAACCTCAATCACTAGCTGCTAACACATCAGCTTGATCCTTATCGAATGAATTTGATCCCTTTTTCCTCTTTGAAAGGTTTCTTCGCACTAGCAAAAGGACAAGGACTTTTGCGGTTTTTCTTCGACGGCATGAAAAAATTTGTCTTCAAATTAGAAAACACTCGAAGCAGCACGTCGACGACAAACACAAATGTGTGAAAATCGCACAACACCGCATTTGTCACGTGATCTTTTAATGCAAATTTACTTCGTGACAGGGTGTTGACAGCTATCAATTAGAGATAATTAAAGGAAAGAAACCCAATAAGGAGAGATGAAATACGAAAAGCGTTAAAACAACTGAAGAACAGCAAAGCCCCTGGCTGTGATGACATACTGGCAGAACTACTAAAGGCTGATCTTGAAACAACAACAGAGGTGCTCTTTGTTTTGTTTTTGCACATATGGCAAGAAGAACAGATTCCAGATGACTGGCATAGAGACCTTATGGTGAAAATCCCGAAGAAGGGTGATAAGACAATTAAACTACAACCAGCAGAATTCTTTAAAAACCGTTAACGTGTGTCTCTAGTTTAGTCTGCAATTCTCGGGTAGTAAAGATCAACCGTGGTTAGCCCATTGCCCTTCCCATCAACGCAAGTTTCTATTAGGGACTGCCACTCCAAAACAAGTTAATGCATTAGTTCAAGTTTTATACAATGTGCTCAAGGGATACATCCCCTTTCCCGAAGAAAACAGGCAGAAATTGCATCCATATAAGGACGTTCTAATTAGTCTCGCAGAACCAAATGTTCCATAGAAGAAGAAAAAGCAGATTCTTGTGCAAGAGGGTGGTGGATTTATCCAAGACTTGTTGCCCCCGGTTATAAGTAGCTTGGGATTTCTTCTGCTATAAATGCAATAACCCTTAACGAGATCAATCATTTCATATCTTCTTTTGACAAGTGCGGTTCGGGCATGAAGCGAAAAGTACATTGGGATGATGAAGAAATTGGAGAAGGTGAAATGGAGCCTTTTGAGGAAGCAGGCGCGACAGATGTCTCTGAAGATGAGCAGAGCGATGACGAGGAACAACGAATTAAAGGTGTTAGAGAATCTCTCACAAACCGTTTCCAGAAAACGCGCTTCTGACTTGCTACACAGTATGGCTGCTTCCAAGGATATTCTGTTTGGACTCCACGTGGGCAATTACTTCGAAAAAATCGCATAATTCCCGTAACAAACATGGCTGAGTTGGTGGAATACGTATTGCTCCCTCATAACGAGGAGGTAATCAAACCCAGAGCGCTTAATACTTTCCTGGATGGTCTGGCAGATTTAGGAGTTGACAAGCATTTAATAAAAAACAAGAAAATTTTGAGCGATTTACTAGAAAAAGAAAAAGGTTAATAGAGAGAACGAAGGCGAAGGTGGTGATGACAGTGACCGTAGCGATAGTAGCGACAGTAGTGTGGAAGAGGAAAGTCAATCTGAAAGCAATGATGCAGAAAGTGATAGCGAGTCTGACCAAGAGGGAATCATTCAAAAAGAGTCCTCGAAACCATGTCACCATTGTCAAAACTGGAATGTGTACGTAACTGCGGTGGTAAAGTGTCCCAGATGCTTTTGGCACGCTAACTTTACTATTTGTCCCATTTGTGGTTACGATATTCCGCTTGACAGCGAACATATAAAAGAAGCCTTTGCTCGTTGTAATGACTGCGGTGCAGTGAGTAACGAAAACATGAAAACATCGAAAGTGAGGTTATATTTTCCCGCGAGTGACGATAAAAACTGATTTTGTTATATCGTTATTATTTAAATAAAGTTGTTTGAAAGTTTAATGACGTGTGTGTTGTTTTAGCGCGGCGATTGCGAATGATTTCCTGATACTTTACTCATAAACATGTTGTAGTTGTATTAATTTTGGTGTATTCATTTCAAATCTGTGTGTATTCACTATTAACAAGCAATAAAGTAATCTTCAAGAAAACAATTTATTGTCGCGTGTTTAAATTAATTAGTCCTCCGAACTTCTATTGTTGTCATTTCAATGGTAGAGCTGTCCCATGGGCTTTTCCGTTTGAGTTTGTATGCAAATCTAGGGCGAAAGAGGATTCAGTGCATGACTAACGGAGCGGAAACCTCGAGCAGTTAGCTAAGAATTAATTCTCGCTCGTCGCCAAAGTCAGATAAAAGCATGATAGATTCAATGTCTTTTACGCTCAAGCAAGCCATCTTCACGATTAACGTTTCGACTTGCATGTTTGTTCCGCTCAAAAATATTATTTACTCGACAAGAATAAAATGCTAAACGGAGAACGCGCTTTTATTTTGAACACAGAATAGAGTTTGGATTGTACCAATCAGGGTATACTATGAGCGGGCAAGACCAGGCAACCTTATTGTTTTAATTGTACTAGAGCGACGCTTATTAGTATGGAGGAACCCATTTTTACCTAGGTAGCTAGACACTTCATTAGTATGGAGGAACCCAAGGTTATAACAATAGATGACGTCATGGACTCGACCATTATGCATATTAATAAAGGGAACCCACTTTTTGCGAGGGAATCCAAAGGGAACCCACACGGAACTCAAGGGGAACCCAGTAACAAGGCTTATCTTCCAACATAGTATACTACTAACTTTTGACTAGCAAATCCAACATCCACTTTCTTGTGGTTGACATGAATCTTCTGGTCAGCAACTTTGATGCTTCAACGGACCAAACTTATAACATCATCGACTGACAAACACTATTCACCAACAACAGTTCTTCTCAGAACTACACTCACCTGGACGATCATACTATACAAACTACTGATAATCCTGGGTTCAAACCATTTACGTATATGGCCATACGTGTATACGCGGATGCTTATATGTGTATACAAAGTATACGCGTATGCTCATTAGTATTTATGAGCTGGCTTATTGTTGCTTTTTTTTGTAATACTGTAGTTGAATGTTGTTTCAATGGCCCGGTAATACTGGGATTATATGGGCTGCCTAAATCGCTAGGTGCCAAATACGGTAGCACTAGCTACAGTTTCACAAAATATTTTTATAGAATGCGTTCTGTAGCGTTACAATAATTTTATTGCAATAAACTGTCGTTACACAACATATCCGGAAAAACTTGTAGTCGGGTTTCCATCAGAACATTTTACCGTTCATTTTAATCATTAACTTCATCTTGATCCAAACAGAACCATTTCACATCTTGTCGTGACGCTTCAAAAAGCGGCAGCGACAAAAACAACTAGCCGTCGCCTGTCAACAAGATTCACGGCAGTAAAGTTTCACGGTGCATCATAAATACTTTGATTAAACATTGTTTTGCAGATGGAGATCATTTCATTGTTGAAATCACCAAGTTATGCTAAATAGAACCAGAGACGCCTTCAAAATTTTCACTACACTTCTTGCCGCGCGACTCTCCAGTCGACAAAATAAGCAAGCTACCCTCTGGCGCGTACCGAAATATCGAAATTAAATCGATAGACAATTAGCAAGCGATACGCGGAAAGATGAATGATGAAAACTTCATATTGCAAACTAGTTAATTTCTGTTTACCGTAAATGAATACTTTAGTCAAATCGCTTCACAATACTTAGTGATATTCTTGTTAAAGCTACGAACTTAGATGTGAAAACAACGCTTTTTAAACTGAAAGCAAGTGACGTGTTGTTTACAAACTTGTGCTATATTTAGCAGGAATAGTAGCCGGCGAAATGTGTCACGAATGTGTTCCACGAACGAACCATTTCTTTCTGCACCAAAACTCCTTGGGGTGGGAGAAAGCTTACTGTCCAAACACAACATTTTGCATTGATATATTGCTCGCTCTTAAAGCAATAAAAAGACTGTGATGCTGCTTTTCTGCTGTGACACTATTTACACGGCATTGCTAGACTTTATCGGAGTGTCTCCCGTGAACTTCGCAGTAAAATGAAATGTATGCTTAGCGGATGATACTCGTTTCCTAAACAAGGAGAAAACCAAGCAGTCGTTGCAAGTAGGCAGTGATAATTACTCGGTCGGTGGCTAATTGGTAAATCTTCAAAGTGAACTAGATTGGAAATACAATAGCTTCATTGAAGATGTTTTTGCAATATGCAAATTTGGCTGTAATCGAACGGCTCTCGCTTTTTAAGTTTTCCTGACAAAGCAATTTATTGTTTTGTCCAACAATACTTCACAAAAGAAACAGTTAGAGGTGAATAACAAAGAAATACAGATGTATATGCGTATAGTCATACACGTATACGCGTATAGTCATACATGTATATGTTGCAGGTAAAATTTGTTTTCAGGTAAAACCAGTCATCAAACTAGGTTGAAGTTGTGATCCATAACTACCTAGGTAAAATTTGTTCTATTTCAATGGCATACTCAGTAGATGGCTGTTGTTACGCTGTTGTTACTCTGAAATGAACGACAACTCCCTAATCGAAAGAAGGTCAACTGAGAGACATAACAATCGATTTAAATAAGGCAACCGATTTACCAACGTTATGTAGAGTCGCTACGGCCTTATGCGCCTACTGGCGCCATGAGAAATGATGATGATGTAGAGTCACTTACCGCCTGTACAGTCGCGACTCGAAAGTTTCTGTCCCCAAAAGCAAACCGTCAAGACTGATATGTACATGTAATTTGAAAAATTAATCGAGCGATAAATTTCTTTGTCGCCTTGACTCGAAACTCGAACGACGCAACTTGAAACTCGAACGACTCGACTCGCAACTCGATACTCGAAGTTTTCGAGTTTCAAGGATCAAGGATCGAGTTGAGTAGTTCGAGTTTCGAGTGACTGTCAACTTACATTTGACCGGTGCTGTACGCGTATACGCAAAATATGCGTGTACAATACGGGTATGCGTAGTTCGCTTATATCTGAGCTGCACTGTAGGCCGCTTAACTCTGACCTGTACTGTATCGGCTTAGCCAAAATTTTCCAGAGCCAAAGTGCAATGTTCCACAGGCAGAATTGATTGCAGATGATTGTTTAACTTCGATTAATAAGCCTGTTAAAAACTGTCCCTCTTTAGAACAGAGATTTACACAAAACTCTCCAAATATCACTCACTGCGGCGGCTCGTGATATTTTGGTGAATTTTGAAATATCACTTGCGGTATTTATCCCAAATACCCCTGGAAACTGTGCTATTTCCTACACTTATTAAATATTACCTTGGAAACATTTGTATAATTTGTTGTGTTAATTCCAGATTAACATTAAATAAATTAGTTGACTCTCAAACAACTTGACCCTGCAATTACGGTAAATGTCAACAAAGACTATTTAAATGCTGTGAAGAAATTTGAATGCCGAGTTCATCCATGAGCCTATTAAGGTTGTAATTTTCATCCTCATATATCTGATGCAAGAAACACAAGCTCTTCAGGCACAAATATTAATTTAGTAAACAAGGTATGGGCATTGTCATGTTTATCAGTGGCAACATTCTTGCCATTAAGGTGAAGGGGGTGTATACTGATGGGGAAAAAACAAACAGCATCACCATCAACCTACATGTATCACACAGCCTAGCAGAAAGTATAAATATGTTGTAAGCAATAAAAGCATATCATTTTCAGAATTCTCCAGCCTGACACAAACACACAAAATCTTACACTCATAATGAAATGTCCACAAAAATTCCCACCAAAGGTGTTGGATTTTTTAAATTTTGTTAGGGTGCTTCTCCCCCGAGGAATTCTGATGTGTTACAGGGACACAGAAGAACATGCCCCCTAAACACTCTAATGGCTTATGCCTTCGGTGCTCACAAGATTTGCCTCGTCTTCAATTTGATAATATTTTCAAATTAAAAGTAGCACTCTTTGCTCATAAAATCATAAACAATCCAGCAGGCATCCCAACAATTTTTTCTGGAACTCTACCTCTAGCTTCTGTCTTCCATAGCCATTACACTAGATTTGTCTCTAACCTTAACTTCCGTAGTAGTCCAGGAGCATATGTACTCCCGTGGGCAAATCGTGAAGAAAGCAAGCAACTAGGCTAGATATGTTCAGGTGACCTAAAAGAACAAGAAAAGTGATGTTGCCACTTGTGCAAACCGCACGGAGGAGTTTTAAGGGGTGTTTTAAAAAATGACGTCAAAACCCCAGAATGGGAACGAGGCTGGGGGTAAAAACGTCTCATATCGTTGAAAAACACAATGTTAACCTCACCATATTATCAGAATTTGTCACGAACGTGGTTATGTACGACCTAATCTAGAAGTCTCTGGTCACGTGGCAACTTTGACATGAAAACGAGGCTCAAAATAGGCGATTTGAATGTTATAATGAGTTAAAATCGAGAATTCCCGCTAAAAAATATTCACTTCTTGAAAAAGTAAAGAAATACAAAATATGTTTTATTTTGTGGGAAAACCGAGGAATATTACGCATTCTTCTCGTTTTTGTCAGGGCATTTTCTTTCATTGGAGCTTAGAAAAACCACAGGGAACCCATTCAAGGGAAGCATATTATTTTAATTAGTATGAAAAATAGTATCTACACTTTGCGCGAAGACCTTTTTTTATTGGAGCTGATACCTGATATGAATACTTTACACATGTTTTAATTTAAAAGACTCTTGTCACAGCAGTTAAATATTTAAACTATAGCTTTCATTTGTTAACAACATTACAATACCAATAAGCTGATACCTGATATGAATTCTTACATCTTATACATGTTTTAATTTAAAAGACTCTTGTTACAGCAGTTAAATATTTAAACTATATCTTTCAGTTGTTAACAACATTGCAATACCAATTAATTGATGAAAGCAGTTTTCAAGTCACTAGCAATCCTCAAATGAGCTCGCCATTCACATCGTCATCAGCATCAGACATGTATTCATTCTCAGCTTCATCATCATCTTCATCATCGCTGACTTCTTCATCGTTATCACCACTGTCGTCTTCTGGCATATTCTCGCAACCTTCGCCCGTGTCAGAACAGCCACAGAGATCCGTGCAGTTCAGTCCAGCCTCCCTGCACTGACAGCGTTTGGTGGTGCACTTTTCCTTGACACATTTGCACTTAACAAGGTGAATGATGGCGTCGGGTGCTGGGAGGAGTGTTGTCATGATAGGAATTCCCAGCCAAAGTCCATTGGTGATGGCAATGATGGATTGGGGGTTCTATCATTATTCCATACAAGTAGCTGATAGTGTGCACGAAGAATGGCCTGGTTCAACGCTGCTAATGTGGGGGGAAGCCGCTCTGATTTGGCTTGCTTCTTGGTGAAGAGCCACCATCTCAATGCCTTAACTGTGAAAATGTTGGTCTTGGGAACAAAAAACTGGCAGACGAGCTTTTCAACTGCTTTTTAGGACTCACTGCTTGGGAAATCACTTGTTCCGAACTGCGATAATGCACTGATTGCATCTTCACTTGCTTCGTCGAAAACATTTCAGCACGTAGATTTCCCCTTGTTCGAGAATGAGCCTGTGTTATCTGCTCCTGTCAAGGCATGGAATGCCGTTAGTGCTGCCGTCTTCAAAGGGCCAAGCGCACGAATGATTGGCTGCAGATTAATCTCGCGATAGTTCTGACCTTTGCCGGTTACGAACACTGTACTGTACTGTACGAACACTTCTGGCAGAGATCGGGATATCGCCTTAGACAAAGAATAAAGACATGTGTGTCCGGGAAATAAATTCTGGTTTCAGTTGCTCCACTGGCTGTAGCATCCAGGGCATGCAGGACAATCTTGGTGTCTGCTTCCTCTTGGTCACTCTTCAAATATGACATGTCTTTCTTGTTGCCCTTGCTTTCACAGCTGTAAACTACCACTACACGTGTTCCATTTCGCTCTGCATTTCGCGTGCTCGATGGTCCTTTCTGCCAAGTACTCGGTCAGCTCACTCTTTGTTTTCGCATGGGAAAGCAGCTTCTTCATTGGGACCTTGGCGATATGTGTGGTGGACGTTACATGGTAATAGACTGGATCATGGTTTCCTAGTCTCTTCTTGCGAGTAGCTTCTTTCAGGGAGGACGGGAGATCGTAGCCATCAAAGATGAGGCGTATTTCGTCATTGTCTCCATACTTCTCAAAGATGCGGCATGTGAAGTGATCTGCAAATTGTGAGCAGCTCTTTATCCAATCTGGCTTGTCTAAGGATTGCACTTCAGCCATTGCATCAATGATACAAACTTGCATTCTTTCCCCCTGACTCGTAGCATCTTGACTTACAGCCCTGCAATCATCCGTTTTGGCTGGAAGCTTCTCTAGAATAGACATCAGCACACTCTTGGCTGGGCAGTGCAACATTTCTCCATCAGTAGCAAACATCGATCTCGGAACCACTTTAAATTCGTATGTTCCAACTGCTTCTTGAATGTCGATCTCTGGTCGGCTTTTACAGATCACCATCATGCGTGCAAATAGGTTTCTGTCTTCTTGTAACTCCAGAATCTGGCCGTTACTAGACACCTTGATCTTCTTTCCCATGGTTTTCCAAGTCTGAAGTTTTCTTTTCTTCATCGGGGACCAGAGATTGATTTCTCCTGACTGGATGCGATCTTTCACAAACTTCTCGAACAGATTCTGGCCAATCTCGTACTGTTCCAAAAGATCCTCCTTTACTTTGCTTGGCGCTACAACCTTTGTGATAAGATTAAAGAGAGCGTTGCTCTGCTCAATGAATGGATTCGTGAAATTTTCCGGTGTAGTTACCAACTTCTCTAGGTTTTTCTCTTCACGAGAAATTACTGACGCTGATAAGGTGTGATGATGGTTACCTTCTTTCGCCGGGGTGGTCCCAGACATTTCTTTGGCATCTTCAGACAGACGGGCAAGCTCCGGGGCAATGAGGAAAAAATTGGTACGGGCATGTGGATTGAGGGTGATACCAACTAGTCCTCCGGAGACTTTCGTCGAGCGATTTACTTGCTCCAGGGCGTGGTCTGCACCCAAAGCACAAAATGGCACTTGTGGGTTCTTGTTGACGACCCAATCCCCCTTCAAGAACTCTTCAAAGATGTCAGGGTCGGACTCTGGTAACATCTGCATTTCCGCAAGGTAGAGTGGAATCATTATGGCGTAATTGGTGCAATCATGGGCAAAGAAGTACTGTCTCTGTTTAATCAAATTCTATGATTACGTTTTGATTCACTAACCACAAGCGAAGATCCTCTTCTATTTTAGGTTGTCATAATGGCAAGTACGCCTTTTAAAAAAAATAGTGGATAATTAGCAGTGGTTGATGGATTAAAAGCAAAAAAATCCTATAAAAAGTAGGAAAAAACGTGATTCTTGTCAGTTATCTTGCTAAACTAATCTTTGTTTTTTACACTTCAAACATGTGGAGCATTTTATTAAAACACGTTATACGCTTAACATCGCCTACTCAGAGCCTCGTTTTCGTGTCGAAAGTTCACGTGACCAGAAATTTACAGATCAAGTCGTACATTATAACTTTCTTGACAAAAATTGATAAAATGGTGAGGTTATAATTGTGATTTTTAACGATATGAGACGTTTTTTTACTCCCATCCTCGTTCCCATGCTGGGGTTTTGACGTCATTTTTTAAAACACCCCTTAAAACTCCTCCGTGCGGTTTGCACAAGTGGCAACATCACTTTTCTTGTTCTTTAAGGTCCCCTGAACACATCTAGTCTAGTTGCTTGCTTTCTTCACGAAATTCCCACGGGACCCAAATTTTGGACATATGCTCCTGGACTATAGGCCACTTATACATAATAATTATGGAGCCTCTACTTTTACTTTCATTGCATCGAAAATTTGGGAGACTATTCCATTGCGTCTAAAAAAATTACATTATTACCCCTTTTCCAAACAATGCAAGCTTTATCTGCTAAATTCGCAATCTGTTTCCTAGAATACATTGATTTTAGTTTACTTTAGTTCTTTTGTTCTATTGTTTCATTTGACTCATATATCCACATATCTTTGTTTACTTTAGCACTTTTACTCTGTAAAACTATTTTTATTACGCTTATTGTCTATGCCAGTTAGTTTAACGTGGCAGTGACCAACTCAGAAGCATCTGCTACTTTGGTCACTGCGCACATTTTAATTCCGTTAATTTCAGTTTTACTTTATTTTGATTTTGTTTTATAATGTACCTACTGTACTGTAATGTAAATTCTATATAACAGTGCAAAATAAAAGATTTCAGATTTCATTGAAAGTCCTACATTGAAATCTCACACGTGATTCAGAAAACTTGGCAGGAATACACCAAGCCATAAACACACAGAGCCTAACCTCAGCTGTCTTTGAGCTCCTCCAAACACTACCATTTTGGGTCCTATGGCACATGCTCCATGTCCAGCTCTCTTACAAGGTCTGGGTCCACTTAGGTTAACAGCTGGGGAACTCCAGGACTGACTGATGACATTAAATATATACAGGTCATCAAAAAATTTTGCGGCAGAATTAATTCCTGTCCTTGCAGGTTGACACCAGCCACCAAATATGACTATATCTCTGTTGTCAAAAGCCACAACAGTCGCACATTCTTTAGGTGGTGGAGGGGAACCAGAAGTACGAGGCCTCATCCAGCGTTCTTCTCTTAAATCCAGCAAATACAGATCATTAAAAGCCGTATTTGACGACGAACATCCTCCATATATGTACATTTTAGTTCCTATGATACAGCAGCCATGGGAGAATCGTGGTGAAGGTGACACCCTCGTTTTAGTAGTCACTGTTCGAATTCGTAAATTACCAGTTTTTACGGCTTCTCGAAAATCTTGTACCCGTTGTCTGCATATTCTAGAGATCAAACGATACCACAAACGACATACACATTTGGCGTCAAAAAAGTCTCCATACGGTGACAAATACGACATGATTTTCTCTACAATCTCATTTGGAAGGCGGGAAAAATAACATTCTTGTTCGGCAGAAGCATGTGTTTTATCATACGCCATTATGCAAGTATTCAAACGTAATAAATCAGGAGCCATAAATGAAGGAGGATTATGTCCTGCGTTGTCCGCTGGCTTGTCAAATAGAAGCGGGG
>OZ026598.1:12200815-12218315 GCA_964020085.1 Micromussa lordhowensis | reverse complement strand
TCAATTTCTACCTCTTTGCTGATGATACAAATATCCTCTATGCCGACAAAGATATTAAATCTCTGGAAACCCTTGTAAACTGTGAACTTCGTGAGGTATGTAACTGGCTAACAGCAAACAGGTTAACCCTCAACATTAATAAATCTAATTATGTTATTTTTCGACCTTACCAAAAGCGATTAGCGCTCAAACCCAAAATTGTGGTATATGATAATGTACTGAGCAAATCAGTTAACCTCGAATGCAAAGATTATGTAAAATACCTTGGGGTTTTAATAGACTGCAGTTTAAGCTGGAAATTTCATATTGAACACATTGTGGTCAAAATAAGTAGATTAGTTGGGATTATTGCGAAACTTAGGCATTTTGTGCCACGAAATACTCTACTGCGCATCTATCAATCTTTAATATTGCCCTACATATCTTATGGGCTGGCTGCGTGGGGTCTTGCAAGTAAATCCTACCTGACGAAAATTTTAGTCCTTCAAAAACGAGCTCTTATATTTATATTTCCCGCAAAGAGGTGTGAACATGCAGCCCTTTGTTTATTCATGCCGATATTCTACCTCTAAATTTTCTTTATTTCAAATATGTCTGTTGTAAGGTACCCAATAACATTTTAGACCTATTCAGCGACACTGTCAGTATTTATTCTTACAACACTCGGTCTTCGTCAGCAAATAAATTTTATATAAAGAACTCTAGGTTAGAAATCCAAAAAAGAGCTTTCTCAATAGTAGGAGCTAAAATTTGGAATGAGATGCCATAATCCAGCTCTTGCAAATTTTGAACGGCATTTCCCTTTTTTCTAAGCTCTGGTAGGTTACCATTCAGAATTTGGTGATTTTATGTTTTTAGCAACTCTTCTCACTTATAGTATTCGTTATTATCTGTTTTCTCTTCCTTTAAGGATGCACTCCTCCAACATGTAAAAAGATCAATATATCAAGCTGGGATTTTGGATACCAGCGACGATCACCAGCAGAACATCCTATCTCCTGATAGGTTTGGCTGGAAGAAAGAGGATGGCTGTTGGGTTCCCGTCTGGCTTACACTCCCAGAAGTGTCAAGATCATGCCGAGAACTTGTCAAGTGCTCTTGTAAAGCTCGGTGTTCAAGATGCAAATGTGCAAAGGCGACCTTGCCCTGCATTGATCTCTGCAAAGGCAAATGCAGCAAATGACTCATTTTGACTCATTTATGGGACAGCTACTAAGTTTCTTTGTATTGCACCACAGAGAAATTGTACCACATCTGTCTCCCGCATAGCTACTCGCAGTTATAACATAAATTTGTTATTATGATGAAATACAGATCGTAGTACTTGATTCAGTACACAACTGATAAGCTTGAGTGGCCTGTGCTGCAAACAAACCCACAAAATGTGTAGCTTGGTAACCACCCACATATATGTTATGTGTACTTATACGATAACGAGCGTAATTTGGAAGACCATCGAGATAAAATCTTCATAGAAATCCTCGCGTTCACTATATAACCTTTTAATCACCCAAGAAACTTTTTAAAGGACTTAGAACGTATTTGGAAAATAACAATAGCGTGGTAACCAGGCAATTTTCAAACGTATTTGATGTAAGGAAATCAACAATTATTATTCAGGGAAATCCTTACATTGATTTTGAGCCATTTTACCCTTCAAAACTGTCGCAATTAACAAATTGACGTCAGTTTTTCATGCGTCTGTCCTGTTATTGATCATAAATTTCGTTATGGATCCGCAGACTACTTTGACAATGTGATGACGAAATTCATTGTCAAAAACAGGACAGACTCATTAAAAACTGACATCAATTTGTTTTTTACGATAACAAATAGTCGAATTGCCCGCTCTCGCTCGCTGACGCGTCGCACGAATTTCAAATTCATGTGTCTGTCCGCATATTTACGAAAAAAATTAGTCAATGAGCGCGCGAGAATTTCTGCAGTTATCGTAAAAATACTATTTGAAGAAAAAAGCCTGGTTACCAAGCACCGCGGGGCAATGATTAAAAGTATTTCCCATTTTATACGGTAACAAGAAGTTTCTTTCTTGGGCACCCATCTCAGATTTAATACTCATACCCCAAGGAAACTGTATACAAAGTTTGGCACTTTTGTCCGCTTTGTCACGATGCGGCTCAAATTTTGCATTAAGCTACTAGACTATAGGGGACGAAAGGGAAGTCAAAATGGCGGATGAAGTTGTTGTTGACTGATTCAAATGAAGTTGTTTCTCGAAAGGTACCGAACGAATAAAGCGAAAAACATCTCTTTAGAAAATTTCTTCAAAGCACAAGACAGCTAGAGTTCCGAAAATCCCGGTGCCAACTTTTGAATACTTAATTTTGTTAGTTAAAATGTCGTGCGCGTGTAAAAATGGTCCTAAGTCATCATAGGCCTGTCGTAAGCTTGTCGCATGACCGTGTAAATTAGCCCTTAAAGACCTATCTTCGAATATACCTTTGCCACTTCTAAAGACTTATAGTTTTCAAAAAATTCGCAGAAATGTTTTGGTTATTAATTATACATAAAATAATACGGACATTGGCCATATTCTATACAACTGTTAAAGAGGGTACCTTTTCTACTCTCTATCAATGGGCCTGCTGAAAGTTCTCCAGCCGAGAGAGTTATTTGTCTTTCCTACATTGTAGCGTTGCAATCTGTCTCAAAACAATCGAGTGGAACTCAGCCATTTTTCAAATTAATTTACGAATAATTAATGAGGCAAAACTCGTCTTTCTATTTTTCTGAATGTCTTGAATTTATAATTTTTAGAAAGTAACCAGGCTGTATTCGAAGATAGCTTCCTAACAGTGTTCGGGATTTTCGATTTTTCGAGCCTGGTCAGCGCTTCTAATATTTCCAGCCAGTGACTCTCAATTCGTTTCACATTCTAATTAAATAAGGGTCATGACTGCAACGGACACTTCGGTTTAAACAAGGAAAAAATGAATAAGACAATTATTGAACCCAGGTGATGACCGAGTCCCTGGCCACTACACCACCAGGGAGCCGGCTGCCGGAAAGGGATTTTTTAACAATATATCGTGTTACAATTACTAACCGAGTAGGCTAATTGGAGCGCTCTGTAGGCTAACCGGAATGCTACTTAGGCTAACCAGAGTAAACAGTAGGCTAACCTGAGTTAAAAGTAGGCTAACCTGAGTGAAAAGTAAACTAACCGGCGTGCAATACGAAATAGCTAACCATACTCGTTCCCAGTGGATTCGGAGGTCGAAGCCATTCCTGTAATCGGTCGCTATTATTGTAACATGTACAATGTAATACGTGGGTAATGTAAATTTTTCAAATGTGTCTATAACGTGAGTTGTTGGATGAAATTTAATAACAGGAATAAGGCTTCTCATGGTTTGTGTTAATATGCACATCCGATGACAGTTTACTTTTCTGTAAATATTACAATATGCGAAAACTCTGAAGGCGTAAATTCCGTGACACCGCGGTCCATGCTATATACCGCATAGTCCATGGATATAAAAAGTGGTTTAAAGACCACTAGGGAGCACTGGAGGGTTGGGTTTTAAGCTTTTTTGTCCTACGGCATCCGTGGGAGATCCATCCCTCCGAATCATGGTGTGACAAAACGTTCACTCTCAGAGTTTTCGGTAGTGCTGAATGACTCCACAGCTTCAGCAGTACAGTTAGCACCACCATTCGAGGGTATTGCTGGTTTTCATGTGACGTCATCATTTTCCAAAATTGAAAATAAACTAATCCTACTGATAGTTTAGTTTCATCAAATGTAAGACTCTCTAATAACTTAGCTATTTACAACGTTTAAGCTCGACAGTTTTGATCTTTGTAACAGAGCGCGTTTGAATTTCCAAGTTTATGCGTAGCTCGACCGTAAAATGGCGGCACGAGAAGGCTATTGCAAAGGTCAAAAGATGAGTCATCGCGTAAGTTTTTGAACAGTTCTCAAGTTATTAATTCCAATGTGTCGGAGCTCTAGAGTAATAACTTTTCGCTTAAAACTCGATGACAGATGTTTCTGTTACTTTACGGCCGCCATGTTTGTGTCCTTTCGAGGGGCACCAACATAGCGTCTTCACATAAAGCTCTATAAATTTGGGTGGAACACTTCCCCAAATAGCGCGCGAAAGAAAACCGCACAGACCTCAATCTTGGCGAGATTGTTTACATAACAATCATCTATCATATCCCATATTCTTGAGTTTATTCATTTATTGAATGGTTACGATTTTTATTTTTTGATGGCGTGACAGTGCAAACCAACAGTAACCTACGAATCTGGTGATGTGGATCACAATACTTATAGAACCTCTGATAGTATCTCGGCAAACGAATGCTCGTGGAATAATTGATAAATGAGTATAGATTTAAACAACTCTCTTTAAACATGTGCTTGACTACAAATGCTTTTCTTTGCTATTCAATGCTGTATTTGTAACACAAGATACTGACAAATACCAATTAAATGGTAAATACATATTAGTCAAGCAGAGACTGACTGACGTTTCCCTAGTGTAATAAAAGCGTTATGCCTTGTCACACTGCCCGTAGACAGAAGGCATTCACCAGATGGAACATTTGTTTACTGGATTCATTCTGGACCCAGTAGGACAATTGTAAGCTGTGGCGAACTCTTTGGAGTTTGACATCTCTCCGATAACTCTGCAATGAAACGTTGAGAAAGACTGTGGTAAATTCTACTGTAGCGAACTTGATTTACCCCTCGATAGTTTGTTTCCGGAATTGCTTTGGTTTTTCTTCACTAAACCCTCTAAATGGGACGTAAAGTTTGCGTGACGATCCCAAGGGTGTCTGGCTGTTTACTACTTTCACTGCGTGTTTTTGTTATTGCTGTAGTGATTAAAACTGCTACAAAACTGCCTCACCCTTGGATTCTGGTTGTGTTTAACTGATAATGAGGTGTTAAATGATGCTCATCTCTGAAAATGTTGTCAGGAAAGAACTTTGTAGAGAGGATGAGAAGGGAAACTTCGTAAAAGGGAGCGACGGACCGAATTACAAAGAACTTGGTGAGCCATCACGCTCTGACATTTTTATTGCGAGAATACAGGATTTGTATGAATTAATCATTGCAAAGAGTCGTCATTATGTCGCTGCGCCTTGTTAAGTCAAAGAGAGTTCGCAGCGGACACAAGGTTACATGTATGATGAGTAATAAACGAAGCAAATTAGTTGGCATGGAATTACAATCATCAAAACCCCGAACAACGAAGTCAAATCTAACATTGCAAATCTACCTTCGCGAAGAATAAAGAAATAACCGCTGCTCGCCCAATGAAACTATTTGAATCATATTAAATAAGGAAACATCGAAATAGGGATTGTCGAGTCTTCTGATTTTCTAGATGAAATTGATATCTGCTTTACCACACTCGAAGACATCAAGCGCATAGAACTGAACTGAGCAAGCTGTAAGTCCTACCATACACGCAAGGAACCGCTACTCATTGAAATGCGGTCATTTCGCCCGAAGTGAGTTTCACCCGATCTCAAAGTCCAATCGCCCTGAAAAAGTCGATTCGCCCAGCAGTGTTAGTTCCGCCGAAGGTTTTTTCATGCGATTTAGAAAAAAAGCAATAAATGGTTAACTTGCACAAAACCAGAGACGAGGAAGAGTAGTCGTCGAGGAATCATCCGGGGGAGGAACTATTCACATCAAGCTGGGTTCGGTCTTACCCATTCCATTATCACGTGCCTTCATTTAGTACCACCGTCAATCAGACAAATACACGTTATGTTGAAATGCCAAGTCACAAATCACTCTTCTGACCCAAACCAGCAGGAGAGCAAGGTTGAAAGGTTTTGGAGGCTAGAACGCCTGGGGATAGTTCCTTATAAGAGCAGAATTTATGATCATTTCCAACAATGGATACGCTACCACGGCAAGAAGTACAGGGTCTACCTTTCCTGGAAAGAGCCACAACCCATGCTACCTTACAACTAAAGTCTTTAATCTTTCATCTCGTCACAAGTCAACAAATACCTCTTGCATTAGGGGAGATGGGTAGGAACACAAGGTAATTTAAAAGCTTTAAGAGTACTAGAACGTTTCTGTGAAGTACAAAAGCGTGGTTTGGGCTTTCGTCGGGCCAACCATTGGCGTAGCCTTTTTTCAAAACCTAAACAGTGTGACCTAGACGGTGTCGATGGCGTACATGTTGCAGGTCAAAATGAAGTTCAGGTTAAAATGAAATTCCTTTGTTCTTTACCCTGATTATTATGGATCATGAATAATTAGGGTTAAAGGACAAAGGAAATTGAGAATCAAACTAGGTTAAAATCATTTTAACCTGAATTTCATTTTGACCTGCAACATACACAATGCATCAGTGCAAAACGTAAGGAATGTTACTTGAACCGAAAGCATCTTGCTATATGGCCCAGATTTGTTGAACAACTGTGTCGGAACTTTCATGCGATTTTGTGAAGAAAAGGATGCGTTTACAGGAGAAATTGAAGAAATGTTTACTTAAGTTGTCGTCCCAGAAGATCAATTCGCCTTTCGTTTTCTGTGACGTTGAACCCCTGGATCACTGACGGAAGTCTGCCAGTAGGTACAAAGCCCAGACTAATAAGCCACCACGCGCACAGTGAAGCAAACTGTTTACATGAATGGTTTTTCTAAGTCGTTAAATCAAAAGACAAAGTTCTGGAACTACAACAATAATAAACAGACAATAAAGACAAAACTATTTAAAAAATGCTATCACCAAGTGGAGTCGCGAAGCACCACCGACACTATTGCCAACTAAACTGGTAAAATTCTTGACAGAACTGAACTCAGGCAATGGAATCGCTTTCCAAGACAAAGGATGTAAGCAGGGGACAATCAGTAACATGATTACATCTCGGAGTGGTTGCATATATGTCCTACCTTCGCACTCCTACCTAAAAGGGATGACCAAAGGGAAGTTGCTAACCAATCCGTTGATGACCCACATGCCCAAGAAATGGTTCGATTAGAAAGAGAGATTCAAAGAACGAGTACTTTTCTCTAGCTTTGTAGTCATCTCTGACAAAGTTGCTTACAAACTGTTTTCTTTGTCTGGTTCCTCTGCCATTGTACGCGGCTGAAATCTGAACTTTGTCTTCGCTCGCTGTGGGTGAGGAGGATAACGAAAAAGCAAGTGAAACAGACTAGAGCATACATGTATGAAAGATACAACTTACTGATCAACAGTTCCTGGCCCATGCAGAACTTCAGATTTCCGAAAGAAGGAAGCGCTTTTTCGGAAGACCATCTTAGTCTTCCTAGAGATGGATATATTTCGGTTTTGTCTTGTTCTCTCTAATTGAGACGTTGAACTCATAGCTCAAGTTTAAGATGTGAAATGCTTCGTAGAAAGCTACGTCGGCTGAAGAGAAATAATAGTTCAAGAGAGCTAATGGAGAGAAAATTGAAATAGCAGCCATTACAAACAAAATGACCGATGCCGAAAATGAGGCTGAGTTAGACTGAATAAAGACTCGTTTTTATAAACATCCGGATTCAGACAAAGGAAGCGATGGGTCTACAGAACAACCTACCATCGAGAAACCATCTACTCAGCTAGTTTCATTGGAGAAGGTAGTTTAGAACCCTGATAGCAGGTAAAGGAGAGATAAAGGAGAAGCCTAAACCATTTATTGGGGTTTGCCATTTAGGGTCCACTCAACAACAACGCCAGAAGAGCATCTGGTAAAGTAAACCCAAACTTTCTAAAGTTTTTTCTTAAGTATGGCAGCGAGATGTTAGACCAGCAGATGATTCAGCTGGTTTCTTTATTAAGTTTAGAGAACATTGAATCGCTTAGCGGCAGTAAGATGGGGACATCAGTCTAAAATCGCGAAGCTTCAAACAAAATGAACAATTCTGTTTAGCTAGTAGATGGTGACAAAATGTTAGGAAGGCACAATAGTTTCTGATTACCACACAACACAATGACTACCGTAGCTGTACTTCCTTCTCTGAAAAGATGAGAAGTCTGTGCACAGATGACCAGTTGCACTTTAGCGACAACCCAAAGGGACGTTACAACACCACAAAGTCTTCAACCCAGAAGCCCGTGTGCATGTATAACAAGAGAATACAAGTGACAAGTGGAATATTCCACGGTATACCACAAGAGAGCGTTGCATAACTATTTTATACCATGCCTTAGAAAATAGTGGCCAACACAATCAATGCGACATACACGCGGCGCATGATGGGAAGGTTGGATGTACTAACGTTGAATATACAACGGCTTTCCTGTATTCTGAATGTCTTGCGTTCTGCATTTTATCATTTATTTTACGTGTCGAAAATCTAACTTCGTAATTTCCTACAGCTAACGAAACCCGTTTCAGGTGTATTCATGCAAGCCGGAACACGGGAGTCATTTTAGGTAGTACCGAAAACGAATATCCTAAAAGCGAAGACCCCATACGAAAACGAATACCCCCTACGAAAACAACGAAGAACCATTACGAAAAGGAAGACCCCCCCCGAAACGAATAACCCCTACGAAAACGAACACCCTTTTATTTTTTTGTAGGAAACCAAATAATTTCAATAACTCTTCTCAGCCAGAATTGATGGATCAGTTAATATCTTTCAATAATGAGATTAGTGTTTGGACTTTTTCCGTTTCTAGATTCGAATTTTTACGAAGAGTAACATATTTTTTAATCGTATTTGATTGATACTCCAGCTGATCATTCCGCATCCTTTTTGATGTACGCTCTTGATGATGTAGTAACACGTTTTTGGACTAAACGTATTTAGTACGAGCTAGATGTTTTACGATTGATGGATTTCAGTTTTCAATAACATTTTAAGACGCCTACCGGACACGTTTAAACTGCAGTGGTGTGTAATTGTAGCAGTTTTTGGACTTTTCCAGTTTCTATAGTCGTTACGGAGAGGAACAGTCACGTTTGCGTTAGTACTTGATTCATATTCCACTTGATAGATCTGGACTGCTTGTTGATGTTTATTTCTAGGTGAACTGTTGTTATTCCTGATTAAAAATATACTAACTACAAACCAGACTTTGCCTGTGCAATTGAAAGATATTAACTGATCCTTCGATTCTGGCTGAGAAGAGTTATAAAAGTTATAAAAAGTAGATAACATTTATCGTCTGGAAGTATTGAAATTCTCGCATTTATGGCATAATGGCCTTCTCCCTGAAGTATTTGACAACACATTTCAATATACCAGAAGTATTCATAGATATAACACCAGGTACTCAGCCAAACAGAATTTTTATAAATATATAATTAAAACTAATGCAGGGAAGCAATCACTTTCTTACATGGCAATTGATATTTGGAAAGACCTCCCATCTTCTTTAAAAGACTTAAGTGTTTTTGTATTTCCAAAGTATATAAAACGTTGCCTCCTGTCAGAACAAAAACTGAACCAATTTTCCACTTAGCTAAGTCCGTATTTAATTATTGCTGTACTGATTATTTCTGCAATTTTTCAGTCCTTTAATTATTGTTGTAACTTGTACCATGTAATTACCTGCCTTTTCTTCATAACTAAAATTGTACGGGGAGCTAACTAGAAAACCTAACGGTTCACTTAGCTCCCCAGCTCGTAACCTACTAACGAATAAAAAGATACTAAAAATACTACTGAAATTTGAGAATTTAAAAATCCAATGTAAACAACAACATGAGCTGAATAAAACATAATTATTATTATTATTATTATTATTATTAAAACAATTGTTTCCTACGGAAAAATAATAGTCCAGCCTTTATCGACCAAAAAAAGCTTGAATTGTTCAAATTGGTGATACAAGCATGAAACTTTCACAGATTGTTAAGGGCCCTAAGGGAAATATTTTCTGATATAGGGCCAAGCCGAATTAAGCCCTGGAGTCAAGATCTGCGCATGCCCCGATTTTGCTAGCATGGAAATGAGGCTAAAAATGAGAAGCGCCTTAAATGAAAGAGTTTTGTGAAAATAACCATCAGTTATGACAAAACTGATTATTTGTTGTAAATTATGATAAACTTTCAGCTTTTAAGGCGGTCACGTGACCAGTTATAACGTTTTAAGTTATCAGGCTTCGGTACCCTGTGGTGAAATTTTGTTTACACAATTATTCAGTGTTTTGTGAATTACAATTGCTGAAGAACTGGTTTTTAGCCCACAAATATACCAAAAAATTGAAAATTGTGTTATTTCTTTTTAATGCGGCCACTTAGAAAGTCTATTTTCTAGCTGTTCATCTCGGTTTTTTCTTTACGATTCACTTGGCTATTTGTTTTGTTTATAATTTAGAATTATGAATTAATACTGCATGAGGACAAGGGACTTCTTATCTGTTTGGCTTTGTGCCCAAGTGATTAAAATCATCCCGTTTGTCTTTGGCGATAGCAAGGGAATCTATTTAGTACACAAAGTACCACTCATACCCAGGTCTCTCATGGTTTTCGGCGGCGTCCATGAAGTGTACTTCCAGCTCTCTCAGGTAAGGCAGCATTTGGTATAATAACTAGCTTTTTTCGGGAAATTTCATGGCAATTTTATAAGAACAAAACACTTTGAATGTAAAATGGAGCTTTTGTTATTAACTTAAGCCAATTAGTCATGTCAACTGTGGCGTTTTCTAATTAGGCAGAAACCGACACAACGTAGAATGTTTTTTTGAACGTGTACTATATTTCGGCTGGCCAAACCAGCCTTCTTCAGGTACAATGGAAAATTTTGCATCGGGGCGTGTTTTTATGTAGCATATTACCGGAAATACGTAAAATAATTGACAGTGTAAATTACAGATAAACATATGAAGAAATAAAATAGTAACTAAACAAAGTAAAGTAAAAGGAAACGATTAAAATGTTTCTTCGCGGATGTTCAGACCATCAGGAACAATTGTTCTGCCTTTTTGGATTAAAAAAGCCTCCCTGGCCTTACGAATGGAGTCTCGGTTAGAAGAGATTTTTTCGATGGGTATTAGTTGCATGTCGTTAGCAGTGTGGTTAGTAGAGGACAGGAAATGTTCTGCGGCTGTAGTAGGTTTAGATTTGGTGTTAGGGTTATCTATGGTACGGCGGTGTTCATTAAAACGGTCTTTTAAACGTCGTTTAGTCTCTGCTATGTATATGCCCTGGCAAAGCAGATCCAGTGGACGCTTCCTGAATTTGATGAAGACAAGTTCTTGGCCATGATAGGAGGACTCCATATTGAGATGGCTTCATTTAAAATGCTAGGAAAGTGGCTTACTGGTTGCGGATGGTCAGAGATCATGTATAGTGCAGGGGTCGCAACTCAAGGGATTGCAGAATCGTTTCTAACTGCAAGTCATGTGACACGCACACGACGCGCACACCAAGTGACAGCGGCAAGTCTTCATATTCTGAAGAAGAAAGCGTACAGTGCATACAACGATAAACTTGAGGAGACGGAGCAGAGCCTAACATTTGAAGAGTGGGAAAACACAATGGAAAAGAAGTCACCACATTTTCTGTTCTGGGGACTGGTCTTACATTAAGAGCTCACCTGTCTACGCCTCGTGAGGGCCTTCAGAGAACCCAACTTTGCACTCTATGTTGATGCGATCCGACAGATACTACCTTGGTTGTTTGCGATGGACCACACAAACTATGCTAGGTGGCTGGCTGTGCATTATCGGGATATGCAGGTTCTCTCCTCTAAGCATCCAGATGTGTACAAGCATTTCAGCGATGGTGCATTTGTCGTACACAAGACCAACAGAGCCTTCTCCTCCATAGCGTTAGATCATGCCCACGAGCAGGTGGAGCAGTTGGTCTCACTGAAAATCCTGCAGTCCTAAGAAGATGGATGGTAGCAGGCCCCGAGCTGTCGCGAATGGTAGAAGAATTTGAGGGAAGGTTTACTGTATCCGAGGAACGAGATCACCATGAACAGAAACGAGGTGTGCAATCTACATTTTTAAAAGATGTGGTCAACACTGTATCTAGCTTTGAGGAACTTGGTAATCCCTTTACTGAAGAGAGAGAGAACCTAATGGCGATGCACACTAAATATATCATGGACGATAACGTTGTGGCAACAGTAAAGAATGCACACAAGATTGGTGAGGAACAATTCTGTTTATTTGTCAAAGAAAGATTCATTGACCGTAGTAAACCAGTTACAGATCCACTTAAGAAGAACAACCTCCCTGCATTTAGTACTCCAGCTAAGAAGGCTGTATCGAAAAACCAGAAAAAATTAAACTGCTGAAAGAGGACTGTTCCTTATTTGGACGGCTGTACATTGCTTGTCAAACCCGTGACGGAGACCTGGATGATTTTTTTTCGTACGAAAATCAACCTTGGCCACCATCCCTTTCACACCAAGGACAGCTGCGAGGAGGACAAAAAGCCGACTTGCAGAAGTGCCTGCCACAAGCAGCCTCACCAGTATCAACACCTCCAGTAGATGCCGTAATTCTTGATGGAGCGGTTATTGTTCAAATGCTGGAGCCAAAAACATCGCGCACCTTTGACGAATACTTCAGTATAGTATTTGCTCCATATGTCCTCAAGCAACTGGAGAATACCAAGGCGTGTCGACCTTGTCTGGGATGTCTATCTAGATGATTCATTGAAGAAATCACTGCGAGAGAAGCGAGGTGCCGGACAACGTCGCAAAGTAATGGGATCTACAAGAATTCCAAGCGACTGGAAAGGTTTCCTGAGAGTCGATGGCAACAAGGAAGAGCTATTCAAGCTGCTTGCAGACAAGGTATTATAGATTTCGGATGTTTGCCTACTTTGCAAATCCTTATCGTAGCAATGGATCAACAGGATATGTTCACTAGAATACATCATTGAATCCATTAATGAAATTATCTATGACATAACCTATTTCAGGTCGTTTCCTTGGCACCTCCTGAAGGCAAAGAGGTATACTCGACTCATGGTAGCGGCGTGCTAACTTCCAGCGACAGATCTGAAATGAGCAACCTTGCACCGTGCACCCACGAAGAAGCCGACACTCGCCTGATGATCCACGCTCTTGATGCGTCATTAAGAGGTCATCGGCGCATCAAGATCAGAACCAACGACACAAGTGTGATTGTTCTCGCCCTTTCAGTTGTCAGCACACTCCCCGTTGATGAATTCTGGATAACATATGGTTCAGGGAAGAATGTGCAACACATGCCTGCGCACGTCGTCGCTTCAACTTAGGTCCCTCTAAAGCGTCTGCGTTGCCAATGTTCCACGCCTTTACAGGGTCCGACACCGTTTCATTCTTCCGCAACCGTGGAAAGAAGTGTGCATGGGATGTGTGGAGCGTCTTTCCCGAGTTGACCCCAGTTCTATGAACTTTGAAGGCTTCACCAGAGATCATCACGGAAGAATCACTTGCTGTCTTGGAAAGGTTTGTGGTACTTCTCTATGACCGAACAAGCAGTCTACTGAAAGTCAACGAAGCACGCCAGGAGCTATTCTGCAAGAAATCAAGGGAATTTGACAGCATACCGCCAACCAAAGCAGCGCTTGAACAGCACATCAGACGAGCAGTACTTCAGGGGGCTCATATTTGGGGCCAAACCCTCTTGTGCCAGCCCGCACTTCCCAGCCCTGCAGACTGGGGATGACAGCGTCAAGCACATCGCTGGTCACCGTATTGGACGACTCTTAAACAAGCAAAAGACACCTGCTATGAACTTATCCACTGTGGATGTAAAACTGCATGCAGGGGGAGATGCAAGTGTATGAAGGCTAATCTGGTGTGCACTGGGCTCTGCAAATGTGGCGGAAATTGCCAACAGCAATAGTTAAAGAACACTCGAGTGATAAAGTATATATATGTAGTGTATATATAAAGCCTATTGCAAGATATGTAAGCCTCGAATTTGAACAAAGATGATAGGTTTTGAGTCCTAGAAGCAAAACATGAAAAAAACATGATTGATATGTTTTGTGTTAGGAATCAACTGAAGCAAAAAAGTTTTTATCATCTATGTAGCAGAACAAATTGGACGCATATGATTGTTTCAATCATATCAATTCAATCAATATATAAGCTTCAGAATTGCACTTGAAGGACAGTTTTTGAGTTCAAGAAGCAAAAGTATTGTTAGTCGTTTTTGTGTTAGGACTGACATTAAAAAAGTTCTAATAAGGAAAGTCCATACTTGTATTAATATCTCTCTATATCGGTCTGAAGAAAGAGGAAACATGCCAAATTGATAAGTCTTCAAGTCTCAGTTTATTGCAAGATGGCTTTTACAGTTATGCATAGTGTCTGTTAGGAGTTGCGTTTTACATTTTTGACAAAATGTGTAAGCAAAAAACCGAATCCCCTGCACTTATGCTCCATATAACATCGGGTAAACAAAACTTTAACCGCAGGATACCCAAGCCTGATTTAAAAAACGTTATAACTGGTCACGTGACCGCCTTAAAAGCTTTAAGTTTCTCAAAATTTACAACAAATTATTAGTTTTGTCATAACTGATGGTCATTTTCCAAAAACTCTTTCATTTAAGGCGTTTCTCATTTTTAGCCTCGTTTCCATGCTAGCAAAATCGGGGCATGCGCAGATCTTGACTCCAGAGCTTAATTTGGCTTGGCCCCACATCAGAAAATATTACCCTTAGGGCCCTTAGTAATCTGTGAAAGTTTCATGCTTGTATCACTAATTTGAACAATTTTGGTCGATAACAGCTGGACTATAAAGGGGTCTTCGTTTTCTAAGCGGGTCTTCGGTCTTCGGTCTTCGGTTCTTCGTATTCGGGGTCTTTGTTTTCGATACCACCAGTTATTTTCCTTATGCCAGCACATAGACTTGGCATGTGTACAGGAGCCATTATACTTTTCTAAGCCAAAATTCATTGCCTTGAACCTTCGGAAGTATAAAATTTCTCCTTCAGCGACCAGGAATTCAAAGTCAGCGGCGCTTACAAACGACTTTGAAAAATTCATAAATCACAGACAGAAGGTGACCGCTATCTCAAAACCTCCGGAAATAAGATGGTGGCTCCATGTCCGGCAGCCGGACTAGGTTTTAAATAAACTCATTGACAGGCAGTGAGACTTTTATAAAGTAAAACACCTTAAGAAAAAAACACTTTGACCAGCGACTCCAAGAAGCAACGAACCGGCCGGGTCGCCGGCATCACGGGAAGGCGATACTCATGACCACTGCGCCACCGCAACCGGCCGGCAGTTTCCGGATGTTTTTAAGTTTACATAGTGTTACCCAAAGCATTATTGAAAGCTGATCGTAACAAGGCTAACCGAAGAGCTATTCAGGCTAACTGGAGTGCTTTTTAGGCTAACTAGTTCTCACTACATCTGCCCCCGCCTTGGCACGTTTATTGTGTAATGAACTGTACAACTTTTATTACGAAATACGTTTATTTTTATGCTTCCAGGCTATTGAATTAAACTAAAGGATGCCGCAAAAAATTTCAATAAGAAAACTGTAATTTTTATTTATTATGAAAAGTATTCAGTTTATTTATTGTACCAATTCACTTTTTGGGAAATAACAGGCTGATCTGACCTTTTACTCTCGTTGTAATTCTTCAAATCACACAAAATGAACAAAAATCTCTGTTATTTCAAGTAAGTAATGATAGATTTATAAAGTTATTTGTACTCTTCGTGCTCGTGTCAGAGCGAACCAACGAGAGTTCACTCGTGCACGTGGCTGCAAGAATGGTCTAATAATCATTGAAACGACACCGTTTATAAATCCTTTACTAACTTCTGATCCTTGAGATAACAATAGAAAACTAAACTCAGTTACTTCGGATACACGTTGTTATCGTTTCTTTGAGTGGGTTTTGAGTTTTGATTTGTGATCCTGATCTGTTTACTTTATACATGTGGTATTTGGATCGAGTCTGTCGACCCCGTTGCCGATTTGTGTTTAACAAATCTAGTTCTGTACAGAACAATTCTATCCAGTACTGCTGAATAATTTTTGAATTCAGCGAAATAAAGAAATAACTGTGATGAAAGAAACTCGTCTTGAAATAACTTTGCAAATGTGAGCACAACAATCTTCCTCCCGTAACCTCGCGATACCTCTCCTCGTCCTCGTGGCTGCAAGAATTACCCAGAGTTGCCTTGCTTGCTTACTGAAAAATTAACCGGGACCGCCGTGCTAGTGCTGGGCTCAGAAAAGTTCACACTACGATTCACACTGCTTTGATGAGATCATTCAGCGAAGCCATCATTTGAAATATATTTTTACCCTTTTGAGTAAGTATGTTTCTTCGCTTTAGTTTGAATATGAACATTTACACAGCATTTAAGTATTATGAATAACTGGATCATTAGATCATTATCCAGTCATCAGATAATTCAGTTCGAGCTTTCATTGGCATAGCCACTGTGGCTGCCCAAAAGACGCGACATATAAATCTCCAGCAATCGATATTGATTTGTAACGCACATTTAATGGCGATTAACAAGGTGGCTCTTTGTGTGGTTAAAACTGAAATAAACACGAACAGAACAAACATAAACAAAGCGAAAATAGCGCAAAACAAAACTCGCGAAAGTAGAAAACTTACATTTGTAATATGATGCTGGCTACAAAAAGACTGAGATGACATCAACTGCACTAAAATGCTTCGATTATTACTGCCCCTTGATCCGCGTTGCGAGAACTAAAACAATCCAAAAATGCGCTACTGACAAGCTATTTTGAATAAATTAAACAACACCACATTCCAACACGCTGCACGATACAAAACTAAATATACACGGTACACGCTAATTGAACGAACACACATTGACACCGTTTTGAGGCGTTGCGATCTTACACCGGCCCCTAAGTGTCGATCCACGAGCGAGACACTTATAAATTACAATACTAGATCGTGGCAACGAAAAACGTAACACTACCGTGCGCTGCACTAGGCGATCGATTACGTCAAAGCAGTAAACAACTCACAGTTCATTAATCAGCTAAATCAGATCGTTCATTTAAACTTGGTGTTCATTCATGTCCATTAATGTCCATTAATTAATACTGTAAGACGAAGTTGTAATTTAATTAAACATCCTTAATGTTCCATTTACTGAGATTCATCGCTTTCAACAAGGAGACAAAGCTTGTCGATCGGTCTCTCGAGGACTGTTGACTTGACAGCTACTTTGACGCGTCGAACAAACCCTTTCTTATCGGGAAGTACTTCCACGATTCTTCCAAGGGGCCACGAATTACGATGAGAATTCTCCACAGAAACTAGGACGACATCTCCAACGGCTAAATTTCTCCGTGGTCGTAGCCATTTTTGTCTGCCTTGAAGCAACGGCAGGTACTCCTTTGACCATCTTTTCCAGAAGATATCTGCCAAATATTGCACTTGCCTCCATCTGCGGCGTGACAGTTGATCCTCTCTTCTAAACAGTCCTGGTGGCATTGGTGATTCCGAGCGCAAAAGCAGCAAATGGTTGGGCGTCAAGGGTTCCTGATCTCGGGGGTCACTAGAGACTGTCGTGATTGGACGTCCATTCATAATGCTCTCCACCTCGCACAGTAAAGTAACCAGGCCTTCGTCGTCGGTAG
>OZ026598.1:12180815-12193315 GCA_964020085.1 Micromussa lordhowensis | reverse complement strand
TTGTATCGGTTCATTTCTATTGCAAGATATGTTTCAAAGTGTCTACGCATTGACTTTGGAGGGAAAGAGTATTAACATATTTTGTGAACATGTATTGTGCATATCTATAGGGCCGCCCGGCTGGTTGATTCAGTAGAACTGTCAATTACAATACGTTGCTTCTTATCAGGATATCACGGATATCATACCTCATCCGGTTTTCTTTCAGTGACTGCCGTAGCTTTACTTGTAGAAAGCTATATATCTGTACAGAGACGTCCGCTCCTTGCATCAATTTGATCGAGCTTATGTATTTCCATTTTCTAAACTTTTTGTTTTTAAACGAACAATGATAGACGCGGCAGTTGTCGGAAGCCATATCATTAACGTCACAATTTGCTTTTAGCCGACCTTATCAAGCTAATGCTGGGCGCTTTGTCAAAAATGATTTACCGGACGTTAATAATCATTGGTTCTCATGTGACAGTTGGCGCCCTAAAGGAGCACGGCATGTTTGGGGGCGTTCGGTAAAATGTCGGCGATCGAATGCAGGCGTTTCCGTCGCTCGCCTCAACCCATCCGCCTGGTCCTTAATATTTGCACTCGCTCCTTTCCTTCGAAGCTTTTTTAGAAACGCCTGTTACGCAGGCTACTTTACGAGTTAAATTCAACTTTGCCGATGACCATCCCTGACCTTCTCATATGGGAGTTCCCATCCCCGAGTTCCAAATGTCTAACAGGAAGTGACCCAGTGAAGGAGTGAAATCCCTCCACTACAACTTGCAAAATACAAATATTTTCCAAGTTAATCAAAGTGGGCATGAGCCACTTAACTTGGAAGATGGATCGTCTGTAAACAGTGGCAATTTTGATGCCACTGACTTGAGGTTTTAATCCGTAAGATTAAAGCCCACTGGCAAAACGCAACGGCAAGAGAATGTAACACCGTTGAAAAGTTATTGGTGATCCTCGTCCGAGGCAATTATAAAGAAAGTACAGCTTCTTGCGTTCGATCAGCACAGCTAGTATTTTCATTCCTATTTTTTCGTTCTGTATATTTTCCAGGCGATATCAGTGATTTTTCCTTTCTTTGTTACCCTTTTGAGAGAATAAAAATTATTCAACGGAGAGTCATAATACCACAAGGACAGCACCGCGTCTCGTCCGCTCAACAAAGCTTAGCCCTGTTCAAACCTTGGTTTGGGTATGGTGTGAGCAATGAAAAAAATGATGATTATTATTTAACGGGAAATCATAGTACCACAAGGACAGCACCGGGTCTCGTCCGCTCAACAAAGTTTAGCCCTGTTCAGCGGGGTTCCTGCTTGGATGGGTTACCAAATACGAATACCCTATGTTCTAATAAGCTCTTCTTTTCTTTTGTCTTCTTTTCTTCCCTTTCTAAGGCGATATCAGTGACTGCTGAGCTCCCAGTCTTGTGTTATTTCTTTTTTTCTATTTATCAACTATTTTTTCAAATCATTTCGCCATGTCCATATTAATCTTTGAAGCATTTATTTACAATACTGTATAAGTAATAGTGAGACGCGTCGTTCGAATTTTCCTCAATTCTCTTGTCTGTTGATCGTCCAAAACTTTTAATCACGGCTTGAATCATAATTCGAAAATTCATATACAGCTCATTAATTTTGTGATTTTCAATCTGTGCTCAGCTTTCGGCAATCAAGTACGGTTACACCTGTATAAGCAGGCACCTTATAATTAGCTACTATTTATAAAAACTGCCGCGAGAAAATCTTTTCAATGTAGATCATTTCTACAGTAAGATATTTAGCACTTGCGTTAGAAATTCAAAAAAGGCCAAACTTGACGAGGTGCAACAGAAAAGATGCAACAGGAAAAGTTGTTTTAAATTTTCCGACAAGCATCCCTGACCTTCTCCAAAGGTCTAACGGGAAGTGAAGGGTGAAAGAGTGAAGGAGTGGAAAATATAAATATTTTCCAAGTTAAAAATGAAAAATCTAACCTTCTCCTCATAACCTCCACCATTATATTTCTAAAACAGCACCTGATAAATGTGAACTTATGCTGATAGAATGGACAAATGGACATATCACTGCCCTGACCACTCTTGTCAAAAAACATTTCATCAAATTTCTTTCCTGTACTTGTTTTGAGCAAGGCTCACGAAAGGTACTGGAACTAAAGACATAGTTACGAAAACTGGTCGTTGGAGAGCTCTTTATTCAAAAATCGTCACACGCAAGCTGTTGTCGTGTACGAAAAGTAAGTTAGAAGTGAATAAAATCGACATTGTACAGTGAAAAACTATGGAACTACTTTTTCTTTAAATTCAAGGGGGATTTCCGGGCATGCGAGGAGACACAATCAATTATAAATATCACAAAGGCAAAAATAGAGTCATCAATATGGTTGGAACTGTTGAAATGAAATGGCTTTATGCTGCCAGCTGCAGCAGACATGATAAATACTAATGTCACCATCTGCAGACAAATTGATTCAAATACACATGCAGGAGTGGACGGGCCAATTTAATGAATGCAATGAGTAAATTTGGATCTATTCTGAGGATTAGTGCTTTAGGTAATTTCGTTCAGCCATTTCCTTCCTACAGATACTTAGTTTTACAGATAATTGATGATAACAAGGTGTCTTTAATTTGAGCCGTTTTACAAATTTACCTCCAGTGGTCTAGTGTGTGGGTTGCCTGCTCAATTTTCTTCATGGCAACTGGCCGAAGGACAGACCCACAATCCACCTAGTAAATAACAAACATACATTTAGTAGAAATTGGGCTACTTAGAAAAAGCCTTGCTAAAGAATCTCCTCTTAGATGCATGTCTATAGGTTAAGCAATGTTTTTAAAGGACATGAATTAACAGATATAAATTTAATCCGGTTTATAGCCAAGATCTCAAGGGCTCAAATAAATTAAAACGAGCAGGTGATGATCCAAGCAAGATGTTTTGAGTGTGCTTCTTGAAAAACTTGTTCAGGCAATGATTGAGTTGTTGAACAACTTTTTGTAAGGCCACATTACAGTGGATATCCCTCTTCACCTCATCTGCAAGCACTTGATTTGAGTACCGAGAGAACCAAGGAGGAGTATAAAGAGTTTGTCAAAAAACAAGACCACCACAGCCTAATATAACTCACAAATACCATTTGCCTCTATTCAGCTGTCCTCCTACTAGTTGAGAAACGCCCAGTTATAAACTCAAGATAAAATGACGACCCACTGCGCTTCGTTTGCAAGGTCTGACTTCCGACCTTCGTTTGCATATCCCTGACCTTTTTACGTCAGGTTAGGGATGGTGACTTGGAAGGATTCTTTCCTCACTAAAACCAGAGGGCCCACTTCCCATTGCATCAATATGAAGGCACTTAGATATTTATCAAATTGTAGTTGACTAACAAGAAGCGAGTTAACAAAAGTGATTAATTGATCGAGTTAATCTTTACTTCATGAAGCTGGACCATACAGTGATCAGTATAGCCACTGAACATTTTTGGTTTGGGTATGGTGTGAACAATGAAAAAAATGATGCTGCAGAAAGGGCACCATGCAAGCACAGGGAGCTGATGAGAAGCATACTGCATGATGCTGCAAACCTTGGCCACAGTTATTGTACTCATCCAGTCTAGGTATTCCTTATTGGAGCTGTGGATTGCATTTGGTGTCGGTAGACAACTAAGATATTTGCTAGCACTTGATATATTCCATAGTATTGGTCAGATAAAGCTACAAGCCCTCCTCGAATGTCACACCTGCACAGGTTAATTACAGGGCTGATTACAGGGCTGCTTTATTCTCGTATTATTAACATAAACAGAGGTTCTCTTCACCAAAGAAGTTTCAGGCGTATACACTTCTCCGTTTTCAGATACAGATGGGCCTCTGGACGGTATTCAATGAAATGACATTAGTTTTTTCTTTTAATCCTTAGCAGTGCTCTAACAGTGGATGCCTATTCTCAAGTGTTATGTCAACACCATGTATGATCATTACTACCCGTTCACCAAAGTAAATGATGCGTGATGGGATCAATTTGTACAGAAAGTGAGAATTATATATTAAAGCAATTTCCGCCACCACAGACACCTTAAACCAAAATGCAAAGGTCCATGTCACTGATCATTGCTGGGGCAATTCCTTGGTGTCCTCTCATTTCGCTCCCGTGTCTAATTGAGTGGAGATGGTAAAAGTGGCTAAGTGGCTCTTTGTGGGACACAATCTCAAGGGCATCACTGAGCTGTCGGAAGCACCTGAAGTGCGATTACAAGAGTGAGAGATGTTCTACATAACCGTGCAAACGTGTTAAAGCTAAATTGCTCTAAAATGCTCTATGCAGATTGCACCAGTATTTCCAACAGAGAAAAAACATTGTCGAGGGTCCGCCTGTAATAGACTATAAGATGCCTTTTTCAGCCTGGAAGTAGGTAAAAAGGTATGGTTTCCATGTGTTTAAGTTTAGAAAAGATCAGGAAAAAAATTAACATTTGGTGTTTAAATGGGCCTTTCCAATCATCTCATACAAATATGTTGGTGATTAGGATGTACGAAATTCTTTTGGCGATTTGAAATAATGATTTGGGTTTTTTGGGGGATTACTAATATTATCAGTAACCTATCTGTCGAGAACATCCGATGCATAGTCCATGGAAGACCGTAGAACTACACGTGAGGAAAAGGTGATTCAGATACTTGTGACTTATGTGAAAAATGTCAAAGGAGATCTGAAGGAGGAATATTCAAAAGGAATAGAGAGAAGACGATTTGTTCTTTCCTGCAGCAAGGAAGGTGGATCAGGAAAAAATACCAGTGGCAGTCTCTTGCGATTTGCCTATCCTTCTCTGATCTAAAAGTAACTCAGACAGATCACAGTCCAGATGCGGGGCATTTAACAGCGCTTACTCTCTATTTCACTGACCATTTGATCTTCTCTGATCTCTCCATGGACCATGGATTTACTTATGCCAATTTTCTGGCAATTTCAGAATTACTTCCGTTTACCTCTGAAACAATTTTAAACCTAATTGCAAGGTTCTACGAAATACGGCCCACTTTGTTAATTCCAGACGTCACTAATCGATGACATCAATGAAATAAATGGGTAATCAATAGGTAATCGATAGGTAATCAGTTGATCAGTCAATCATTATTCCCGATTATCAATGAGTAATCAATGACTAATCGATAGGCCGCAAAATGTTTTGTTATCGATTAGTAATCGATTGCATCGATTAATCATCGATTGCATTGATTAGTCATGGACTTCATTCATTACTCATCGATATTAATTCGTTTGTTTGTAGCTTGGACTGGGAAAATTCTACAAAGATTTCAAACAAGATGTTACGTTCACACCGTTCTGGACTCTTTTCAGTTCATTCAAAAAATGCCAGCAACTCGATCTTCTGAAGGCATTCTTTTACTCGATGACACAGTTGTTTCAGAAATCGAGGGCCACCGCGAGACTGGAGATGCAACAAAAAAAAATTGAAGGAAGGGGATGAAAAAGAAAAGAATAAAAAAGAAATAGAACGTATGAAACTAAGAAAATGAAACTAAGAAAATAAGATACAACAGGAGCCCATCTCTAGGAGCATGCAACTACCCCATATTCCTGTTACCGTGTTTTCACCGATCTATTTTTAGCTTGAATTTAGCGCGAATTCAGACTCTCACAGGAACCTCAGTGACCAATCACAAGCACGGACTTAATTTCTAACTGACGTCATCATTTCACCAGAAAATTAAAAAGAAAAACAGCCATCTTACCGATGCGCGCTCGTGTAGATGGGAACTGATCTATTTCGCGGGAAAAAAGTCTAAAATATAGACCGGTCTGTAACATGACATAGGTATGGGAGTTGCACTCTCCTCGTGATGGGCCCACCATTATTGATACAACCAAAGAAAATCAGCCAGAAAACTTTGAAATGTATGAGACCATAAGAAGAGTGCAAGCCAAGATATCACATGTAGGCTCATGCTGAATAAGATTGATCATATGCAAACTTCCAGAAGTACTTGGAAGCTAGGGCTCTTGACTAAAAACCGAAAGTGATAAGACCAATTAGTGAACAACGTTGGAGGATTCAATATAGAACAAAGTCAGCAATGAAAACATCAAAGCAATATCAATAACCTTTTGTGCACCATCAGTGAAAACGTTTTTGTTTTGTTTAAAATGATTTAGACGTCTGCAAGTGAAATGTTCTCGCACAACTAAATGTATTTTTACTAAGCATCCCCTGCAGCTCCCCCATTACTACCTGTGCGGCACTTATAAAGAACAGCTGTTCATTTGTGTATTTCAGTGCTGGTAAGCGAGGTTCTTCTCCATTTCTTTTTATCCACTCTTTGTATGCCTGCAAACAGGACATAAGATATCAGTTTGACAGACGTAGAGAAAACATTAAAGAATTAGTCATAAAATGTCTCCAGGCCCCCAATTTATTCACAAGCTATTTTAATGCCAGATGTTTTGACAACTTCTTTTGAGCAAATAGCTAGTAGTTTTCCATAACGTTTCAAAACTGTAGCAAACATTAAGAAGGAAGCCATTAAAGCACGCGTAATTGACGTGCAAATGACGTAGGTACCCGATTACAATAAGTTGCAATTGGGTACCTGCAATTGCACACCCACGTGATCGCACGCCCATTATGTGGCATTGTGTGGAGAACCAATTCTGGTCGAGAATTATTATTATTATTATTATTATTATTATTATTATTATTATTATTACTTTTTTCTTGATGATTAATTTCTTAGAGATCGAATTTGCAAATAAAACTAACGATAAAAGATCACTGGAAGAAAGCCGTATGGCATTGAGTAACGTTTTAAAATTGTGAAAAAGTGTCAGAACAAATTTGACTGTCTTATTTTGGCTGTTTTATTTTGACTGTCCTATTTTGTTTTTGTTTTTCTTTTATTAAAGAACTAAAACCAACACACAATTTGATTCAGTTTGCGCTAAATATTATTTGTTTCGATCAGTTCTTTGAGCTATTGCTTTATTTTCTCATTTTAGGTTCTTTTTTGAACTACGTAAATATTTTATCTCTTACCTTACATATTGTATTGCAATCTACCGCTCATGGCCTTTTTTAAACGATTTTTGCTGTTAGAAACATATTTATATTTTTTTTACTTGCACTTTAGGTGGCTCGAAACAGTTTCCAACACTTTCCAAGACGTGTACTTGGATGGGTCATTATAAGCACTCTATATTGATTGATGCCATAATCATGGTATCACAAAAACTGACCAATCATTGGTGAACATGTTGCTGTCAAATTTGTAGGACAAAAAAAAATTCTGTGGAGTGGGTTCAGAGCCACTTTAAAGTTTCGAAAATTTAAGGTGGCTCTGAACCCACTCCACAGAATTTTTTTAAACTTTGCAAAAAGTTGCTTGTTATCATGCTTATCTTAATTCGATAATAAAAAATAGGGGTCACCGAGCTCGTTTTTGAGTTATAAGCGCTTAAAGCTAAAATTAAGGGCGTTTTTAGCAGGTCATATTGTTGCAATGGTAACTTGGTATATAAAATAGGTGATTGAAACTTGTTTACAAATGATTAGGAATTTATATGATACCATTATTGTAGCATCACTAGTTAAACAGTGGCAGTATTCACCCTTCAAAGTATAGCTGTTAGAATAGAGCTGGAAACTGTTGTCGGCCTCCTTAAAGTGTATATGACAGATTTTTTTTTATTTGCTCGATTAAATCTCCCCAATGTACTGATAAGTATAGCAAAAAATTTTTCGATAGTGATTTTCCTTCCCCGAGTTTTGATGTACTAAAAGCGTCAAATTTCACTTCCGGTGGGGTACAAAACCGCGAGGCCAAAACCAGGAGACTGGGGACGATTGTGATGTCATTTCAGGACTTCAGGCTTTGCAAAAAACAGATTTCTCCGACATTTTCTTATTTTTTGGGTAAACAACGCATTATTGTACCATTTCTTAGCGAATTGATTAGCTCACAATAAGAAAATGACTGAGAAATCTGTTTTTCGCGAAGCCTGAAGTCCTGAAATGACGTCGCAATCGTTCCCAGTCTCCTGTTTATGGTCTCGCGGTTTTGTACCCCACCGGAAGTGAAATTTGACGCTTTTGGTACATCAAAACACAGGGAAGGAAAATCGCTATCGATAAAAATTTTTTGCTATACTTATCGGTACATTGGGGAGATTTAATCGAGCAAATAAAAAAAAATCTGTCATATACACTTTAAAATGATCTTGGAGAGGTCGAAAAGTCATGATTTTTTATCATTAGTTTTTATTACAAAATATTACCATCATATCTGAAGTAGTCACCCTGTCTTAATATTGTCGATTATCATTATTATTAAGAAACCATTACAATGTTCTGTTTGAAATCTAATGCAGTTTTTACTTGATGTTGATTTGAAATAATGTAAGTTTCGCAGCCCAACCTACCAAAAATGGCATTTCAGGCAGCTTTCATTATTTTAAATTCCCCACCCATTAAAACAACATTAACCTACATGAATGATAATAGTAAAACAATATACATGCACGTTCTGATTGGAAACTGATCGTGCCCTGATATATAAATGCCCTAATTCAAAATTGTGGAAGTTTAGCAAGAGGGTAGGTCTGTGGAACATACTCTCTTTGGAAACAAACTAGAGAGTCCTTAAAAACCTACCAAAAAAGCTTGCTTAATAGCACCATTGTCTGCAATATTTTCTCCAAGGGTTTGGATACCATTAAGCTGTAAAGAAAGAAAACTATTGGACATGAGGAAATGTACAGAAAATAGTATTGTCAGTATAGTGTCAAAGTAGTCATTTTCGAGAAACTATAGCAGCACTTATTACATTAGCTAGTGACAGAACGTCACCTTAGTGATCATTGTGGGTAATTTTTAGTCTAAAAGGGCCTGTATTTTTTCATATGACCTTCATTGTGAAAACAACTGAACGTGTTGCCTTGAAAAGACATGAAAAGACATGCTTAGGACATTAATAGCACCCTGACAAGGTGTCCTGATTCAATTCAAACGGCCAGGAAAGCCTAAACCACACCCAGAATGTACGTCTTTGTACAAGAATGGCCTAGGATTCTTTGCCTTAAATAAGGTTTTGACTATCGATACTGAATTGGATCATTTAATTTACTCAACTGACTTTACAACCCCGACAGCTTTCTTCAATGTTGCACATTTTATGCTCAGCTTGAAGTGAATTTTAGCTCCAAGAATACCAGCGGTACCTTTTGACTTCGTAAAGAGACCACTTGCTTCATTTTTCAGTGTAAGAAACAAAATTAAATTGACTCAAAATATCCACAATGCCAACTTAATTCCTTAAAAATTGGTTCCAACAGTTTTTCGTCATAATAATTTCCAAGGGTTTCTGCAATGAAAAACTTAAAATCACGAGTCTAGGTTTTGTTAGAAAACTGTTGATTGAATGTTTGACAGCTTTCAATGAAGCAAGCATTCAATGAAGAAGTTCAGATTATGCTGATGTTTGATGAGCACGCTGGAAGGTGTGTTCAGTTGCTCTCATAAAATTTCGAGCTTAATTACATTTCAGTGGCTTCTAGGCTTGAAGAAAACATGTACTATAGCAGAGTCATAAATCATTCCAGGAATCATTTAAGGACACTTCATTCAAACTCTGAAGAACTCAACTTAAAAGAAAGATCTCACACTAAAAATCTTATGGAGACAGGACTTTTTTCATAGTATTAATAGTATTAATAAGAATAGTATTAATAAGACCTTTGGAAATCGGCCATTGTTTAAGGCAGGTCATTTAAGAGTAGTTTAAAAACTTATGTTTTTAAAAGGTTTGTGAACAGTGGTCTAAGTTATTATCTAGATTGCTATTCTTCCTTTTTGTCAGATGTTTAAATTCTGTACATACTGCTGTATGCACAACAGAAAACTAGTGGTGTGCTCATTAGAAGTGTTCTATTATCATTCTCATTATTATTAATATAAGTCATATTACTAGAAACGATAGCCACAGGTTGTTAGCACATGCCTGAGGTGCTAACATAGCAAAATCTGATGCGATCGGCAGTGAAAAAGAAGGCATAGAGGTAAAGTTTCAGCCTGGGTGCCGTAAACACCAGCGGATAAGCCGCACCTTTTTACTCAAAATTTTCCCTCAAATTCGGGGATGAGGCTTATCTGCGAGAACATCTGGACAACGTGCAGAAAGTAACACATTTGCAGCTTTTGCCTAATTTTTTATGCAAAAATATCTGGAAAATTGACAAAGTTCTCGGTATTCGCATTGAAACAATTTACAAAACTAGAACGCGGGGTAAACTTAGTACGAGAGCTTTTCAAGCATTCTGAAGGTTCCGTCGACTGTCTAGGAATTGCCTTTTTAAGCCCCTATGAAATTGGCAAAAATTGCGTAGTTTTACGGGTTTAAAACGCATCTTGGTATGTCAAAACAAGTACTATCCAAGAGTGTTTCGTTTTCACTATAGTAATATGAAAAAAACATTTCTGGGCAATTGAGGTACACACAGGTAAAATGCAAAAGTTCGCGACATTCTCTTCTCAAATTTGCATAATGTGGTTTCTTCAAAGAACTCTATTGTTAAGCACGCTAGTCTGTTTTTGTTCCATTTGTGGGCCATGCTTCGTAGGAAAGATACAAAAAGAGAGTTGATCCATGTCTTTATTCCAACATCGTTTTATATTTCACGCAAGTCACCCAAAACTACAGAAAAAGCCAAAGATATAATTTCCAAGTTACATTGACGCTACATATATTACGTGCACGTACACTGTAATGTATATTTTCAATTAGCTCGGACCGGAATTTTTAGATTATTGAGATTTAGACACTTGCCTATAATAGAAAGATATAGGGGTTATTCTTTCCCGTCTACACACACTCGATTAGTCTGTAAATATTCGAAGGGAGAATAGTCTATTAGTTTTATATCTGTTACCTCCTGACCTTTGAGGAACAGAAGTATAAAAAAGGGAACGTTGAGTATATTTTGGAGAGGTCTACTCTCAAAAACAATAGAGCCAATCAGGGAAAAATATTACCATGGTTACGACTGAGTAATGCCAGTATCCAATATAAATATGATTGAAATCAGTCAAGCCCTTCTCCCGGGCCCTGCATGGTTTTCCCAGATAGAGACTCTTAAATAAATATAACACAAAGTTCCTGTTCTGAGCACCCACCAGGTATAGGCTCATCTATATGTAATAAAAAAGATTAGTGCCCTTGTCTCCGGATCGAGCGGTGGCCGGGGACATTATGTTGTACACTTGCACGTGCATACAGTTTACTCGCACAGTGCCTCTCTCCACCCAGGTGTATAAATGGGTACTGGCGAACAGCCGAAAAGCTGGGGGTAACACTGCGATCGACTAGCACCCAATCCAGGGGGGGGGGGGAGGTAGAATACTCCCAGTTGCTTCATGCTGCGGAAACCGGGATAGGCTTTGGCTTCGGCTTCGGACCACTTGGCTCGTATGCAGACTTTATCTATACGTAATCAAAATACTATTCCAGCTATAGCCCCCTGGATATAACGACTCCTTTTGTTAATATAATCACTGCAAGTGAATAATTATAAGAGAGATTCTATATTGAAATTGCAGAGAAGGATTTAAAGTCCCAGTTATGTACACAACTTAAGCAGTGAAGATAAGGGATTCGAAAACTAGATACAGGTTTCACTCAACTAGTAACCATGGTAATATTTTTCCTGATTGGCTTTTTTTGCTTTCGCAGTTGCGTACGTTGTGTACATAACTTGTACACAACTTGAGCAGCTGTGAAATAAAATCTGAAAAAAAAACAGGCTTGACAGGACTCGAACACATGACCTCTGCGTTACCAGTGCAGTGCTCTACCAACTGAGCTATCAAGCCAACAAGGTAAGACATCCTTTAATACTGATGGATGTTGGTTTCATCAGCTCATTTCAAAATGTTCTTTCTACACCGCTCATGAGGCCCCTCCCCAGATAAAAGTCCCCCTGTTTAAACAGCGAGCGAGCCTATAAAAGGTCAGCGGTTTGCACTTTGTTTGCTAAAACACAGCATTTACCTTGAGTAAACAACTCGAAAACAAAAGATATGCTTTCACAAGTGAAACAACAAAAATAAGAAGTTAAAATGCCTGGATATGAAGAACGATACCTGTCTAAATTCTTCTTCTGTAGATGTCATTCTTGTTGTCTTCGCTGACCTTTTTACAAAGAAAGCAAACAAACGAAAAACCTTCCCTGTGCTGTCGCCAGAAATATTACTTCATGCGAATTTCGCGGGAGTACGACACGCCTGGGTGAATAAGCCAATCAAAGCAGAGTATTCCAATTTGTGATGGACGGACGGAGCCGCTCAGCCTCCATTTATAGGCTCGCTCCGTGTTTAAAACAACAAGTTAAGCCCATCCAAAACCCTCAATGAAGTTGTATAAGCCCTGGGCATATAATACATAGAGTTAGCCAAGCCTAAAGGCGGAGCTCCTGATTGCATTAAGTTGACCTGGCTTGAGCCTG
>OZ026598.1:12143315-12175815 GCA_964020085.1 Micromussa lordhowensis | reverse complement strand
GTAACCACTCCCCTCTGTTAACTATGCGCAAATTGATAGAGCATGTTCAGTGACAATACCCAGGATTGGCATTGGAGCAATTGCTAAGAAATATGAGCATGAGGATGTTTGGAAGGCACTTATCAGATTAAGACTGATCCAATAATAACTTATGAGTGATACACCTACCTATGAAAAAAAAAATTGGGTGTCAACTGTGTATGTAAGACTGATGAGCCTATTAGTTAGTTCTTTAGTGGCGGATTAAAAACCAAATGGCAAATTGCATGTGTGTTGAGATCTATAATTAAGGCTTTCCTATGAAAAATTGGAAGAAGTGGCAGCTAAACGTATTGAAGGTCTTAAGTATTCTTGATACTTTATGTCTCTGTTTTAGGGTCAAGAAGTCAAGGTAGATAAATCACTTGGGTACCAGTTTGGTCAAAATTTAGATAAAAGATTCCAATATTTGTTGCCTGTGTTTAATACTAACAGTGAACATTGCTGATGCATGTTAGCTCCATTAAGTCCAAAGACTGTTTTCAAGATTTCCAGTAAGAAAAATTATGCTATTTTCAGTTCATCATATTTTTCATTTTGTTAAAAGGGAGATGCTTTTAGTAGCACATGTTCTCATGTTCTGTTGTAGTGCCTCGTTTTGCTGTACTAAGATATAGCTGTAGGTCAGTGCAGCCTCCTTCTGTTTCTTTAGGTAGGTTTCTCACCATATAAAAGCACAACAGGTGGTTTGCAATAACATCATCATATTAAAAGATGAAACATGACTTGTCTTCACCGCATTACATCCATAATATACAGTATAACATCAAAAGAAGTAAACCATAACAAACTTAAACGTTTTAGCGAATCACCAAAAAGAGTTAATAAACAGTTGATGATCTGTTCATACATGTTGCTGCGACTGAATTCCGTAACTGCACCTTTACTTTAAATAAACAAACTCCTAACTAATGGTTGCATTTTTTGTTGCTTGCAATCATAATTTTTAAAAACAAGACAAAGTGGACCAAAATCTACCAATCGAAGCCATGGATGTGAGTTTGAGCCTATTCATGTGAACATGATTAATGGCAGCAGGAAATTCAACCATTAGTTCAGTTGAGTTTGCATGTGATTGAAAGGAAGAAGACTTACCATTACTATCAAATCCATGAGTTATTTCATGTGCAACCACAATCCCTATCCCACCATAGCTAATTGCTCTGTTTACAGAAACAAAAACAAAAAAATTCATCCATCTTCTAACACTATCAGTGAAAACATTTTTCAGCTAAATGTTAGTTTGCGGCTTACTGTTGAGGATAAAAACTTGACCATATACACTGAACCCTCTAACCCTTTTCTGATTCGCCAAAAGCGTACAGTGAATTTTCGAAATCAGCGTCCTTCACGTCATAACTACAGATTATACAATAATCATGTCAAGGTCACGGGTAATCATGTCAAGGTCACGCAGTGCATGATTTCCATGGGTAATCATGTCAACTTCGCGCGATTCGTGTTGCTTGCCGTCAGTGAAGAAGTAGAAACATGACTTCCAAATTTTTGCGTTCGTTGAATGTATAACAAAACAATTATTAGATTCGGTTTTTGTGATATCCAGAATAATCAAGGTCTCGGTAAAGGTTATAACCCTCAGCCTTCGGCTTCGGCCTATAACCCCTACCTCGACCTGGATTATTCTGGTTATCACAATAACCTTATCCAATAATTGTTTATAATTATATAGTAGAGGTCATGGGTTCAAATCTCTTTCAAACCTGAAGTTTTTCGGGCATTAATTTTAAAACTGCTTACGTAATGTGTACATCATAGTGATGATCAATCAAGTCTTTACATATTTCTCTTCAGTTCAAATTTAAGATCTTTCATATAATTTTTGACATTGAGATCTGTGCTGGCTGGCCCCAAATTTACCTGGTAGCTAAAAATCAACTAATCTAAGTGAAGCATCTGATGGTTGGGTACATGTATCTCTATCAACTGCAGAGAATTTGTCCAAAGTATCAACATATGAAGACACCAGGTACATGTAGATGCGAAGTATTTCAAGGAAAATACTTGAAAACAGTTTGAGTTTGAGAAACATGAGCCACTTTGGTGAGCAATATATATGCCTTCCCAGCCACGTGATCAAGCAGAGGAAACAGTGAGTGATGTGTCAACATCATTGGAAGACAAGCTTATTCACCCCAATCAACCACATAATTCCTGTTAGATACTTGTTACATAGCAACTTAATGCACGTCTGATATGTTATTATTGATCTGAAAGTGCCGACACATTCACAGCGGCAGCTTTTTGTGTGCTCGTTGCTGTTTTCGTCACAATTAATATCAGATTTCTTCCATTTTTGTTGTTTTTTTTTCTATAAAATATCTAAGCGATCTATTTTCTGCACAGAAGCTATTTAAAAAGACCTATTTACTTTTTTGAGTAAGAAACCCGCAATTCTGTTGGCATCAATGTTATGACTTGTTCCCTGCCATGCCTCTTTACAGGTCTTGTTTTCACAAAATAAGCTACATGAAATCATTTTCTTTTTTTCCAAAGTAAGTATCACAGATTTGAGCTTTTCTTTCCAATGCGTTTGTTTTTCACATTAAGGGACAATAAAGACTACAGCCATACAGAACAACAGGAACAAAATTACACCTGAAAATTTATCTGGTCACAGGTAAAAGCATTAAAACACAGGTGTCTTGTTATCTTCATATGGTCCCTTGTTGCCTTAAAGCATGTTTGTATTTGAATGAATTAATGTTTCTACTAAGCCTCATGCAAGTTCCTGACAATCCCGTATTAAGCAGCCATCTCCCATTAGCCTGAGGTAGGTAGGTAAAGTCTACATACGAGCCAAGTGGCTCATCAGGCCGGAGCTTATCCCGGTTTCCGTGGCATGAAGCGACTATGAATATATCTACTCCCCCCTGGATGGGATGCCAGTCCATCGCAGGGTTACCCCCACCATTAAATTCGCCGGTACCCATTTATACACCTGGGTGGAGAGAGGCACCGTGAGAGTAAAGTGTTTTGCCTAAGAACACAACGCAATGTCCCAGACCAGGGATCGAACCCGGAGCGCTCACTCCGGAGTCGAGCGCACTAACCATGAGGCCACCGCGCCTCGCCTGAGGGATGCTGCTTAATAGGGGTTCAACTGCAAATTTTTGTATATTTCCGTAAATTATTGCTATCTTTGAGGATTTATAAAAACGTTACAATTAGGGTTTTTTGTGTAATACATTTAAGCTGTTGCTGTTACCAATTTCAGGTAAATAGCAATGATCATCAAGCAAAACCCATTCAGCAAGAGTTTAGTGCATTAATAATTTCTAGTCCAGCCCTTTTTCTCAACGAGGCGGCCATTGGGCCAAGTCCTCAGGGGTCTACTGGAAAGAGTACTTGGTATGAAAGTCGCTAAGTAGTGTAAAATGGTAATCAAGATACAGAAACGTAGATGATTATCAAGGGTAAATATTGACTAGGTATCAACTTATTGCACAAATTAACTTGTCTGTAAAATGGTATGGCCCTGCAGGTTTTGTTACATAATTTTGAAATTATGGGCAATTAGCCCTCCTTGGTCAAAATGTTCAAGTATTTCGGATCTAGCTGCTATACCTCTGACAACATGCTTTTCTGCCATTGATTGTCTCAAACTTCACTTTGAGCCAACAATCATAATAAGATGGACTAGTCTGAAATGAAGTTCCAAGACTGTTCACATGCAGAGACCCAAACGAAGTTAGAAGTCGATAAAAGCAGAAGCCAAAAGGTAATGAATGTGATAAAGACAATGATACAAAGAAACGCCAAAGTGTTTCCCAACAAGCTAGCTAAGTGAATATTCCGGCTGACAACATTGATTCTGACGTGGTGCTATGAAGTGTACCATAAGTTGTAAACTGGCCAAACATTTGAGACCGACAGAACCCACTGGTAATGTAATATGTACATTTGCATTTGGTCTCGAAGCATATAAGCCCCTCCTGTTGGCAAAACGCACAGAAGAAAAATAAAAGAACGGTAAGTGTTTATGACATTTTTTTGGTATATTTAAATGACATTTCTCAAAAGCTCATTGTCTTTTTCTTTCCAATAACATTAATTAGTTTTGCTAGACTTCAATTGCCAGACTACCATTATGAAGTGGGAGAACCAGGTCATCCTTCTGGGCAAGTGGCTTTTCATGTCATTTAATAACTGTTTCGTCACAAATATTTGTCAGACCCTGACCTCAAGTACCTGCATGTTTATATCAGTCAGAGTTAGGAATCAAATTGTACAATTTGTACTTTCAAACAATCTTGAAGATTTTCTCACCAATGATACCCCATTTTTCTTGCTGAATTAACCATATCGTCCATTGAATACTGGTAAGTCTAAGGGTGTGATCCTTTAAGGTTGATGAACAGGTAAATGGCGACAAAAGTTTGTGGTTAACGCAGTGTTTGAAGGGTTGACTTGACCTGGACTGGTTTTGCACATCTTCACCGGTTTTTCGTAATGGGGTATGCATGGTGTTCCCTGTTCATTGTAATCCCTTACCATCCACCATGGTCTCGTCCACTTTTTATTACCAGTCAAAGAGCTGCATCTGAGCACCACTGACGTTTCTTTTGAGTGGATTAATTCAGATGTAACATCAATATAACCTTACATCGACAGTGTCTGAACTCCCTTTCATCTTGCAATAGTTAGTAAACTTGAACAACGGATTTGGTGGACATCGACAATTTAAAAATTCCATTACTTCAAAAGTTGAATCCTCTTTGTCTTTGCAGCAACACGTAACAAACTGAAATAATCTACTCGCCATAAGTTGACCTGTAACCACTGCCACTTCCAGTTCACCATTTTGTGGACACTCTGCCAACTTGGTCAGACAGCAAAATTGAAATGCAGCGAAGACATGTTTTTGCATGTCCACCGTACATTGTGACTTTTGTCTATCAATGGAAGATTGTTCTACGAGTCAGAATCTCTTTTAATATTGGATTCTTTGTCGAAATATAACACCGAACAGCACTTGCTGTCAACATATTTTCTTTAGCTGCTCTTTTAAATCCATCGTGCTCACACAGTGGTACAGGACAACAGTATAACCCCTTTGTTAAAATTAAGGCATTTTGGTTTGGACAATGCACCATCAACCTTCTGCCAGTCACTTTTGACCTACTTGTTCATATTTCCTTGACTAGCCCAAAAGTAATGAATGCGCAAGAACCTCTTTTTGCATTCCCATAGTTGGCATCTCTAAACCGGCAACTTTTTGCGCCAATTGCAGGACACTAGTGCTTGGATCCTGGAAGACACAAGAACTTTTTTGCTTTTGGAAGTTAAGGTGTCTCAATAAAGTCTTTTCTGGACTATACCAAGCATTTTCAATCAGCATTTTAACAATCTCCCCTTTATTAGATCGATATGAAAATTATACCAGTTGTTGGAAATGGATTGAAGCTTGGTATAATTTATTTATTTATTCGATCACGGAAACAATAAACAAACAACTGAAAATTGGTAAAACATGAACTTTTTGCAAACCAGACGTGATATGAAAAAGCTAATAGCAATTCCTTAAACTATGGAGTACGGCAAGTACAATATACAAGAATAGAAAGTTCTGTATGCTCGATCTCGAGTAAATCGCAAAAACATTTCAAATTATACTTTTTTATCATAACAGTAAATGAGCCGATACTGTTTTACTACAAAGTAAGATCTTGAACATATTTTGAAGCCATACAAGTTTTTTTTCATTTTCTTTTTCGCGATCTTGAGAATGAGACCCTCTTTGGTAGGATTTTCGAACAGCAAAAATTTCTTTGCGCCCACAAAGAAAGTATAGAAGACCCGCGACGAGACACGACAAGTTGCAACGCATGGTTCATTTCATTCCACCTTTGCTGGCCGTAACCGCCCGTGACGAGCGTTGGCCTTTGTTCCGTCTGATATCACCACCTTTAACAAAATTTGGCATCACTTATCCTCAAGTCCTGCAGAAGGAAACGATCTTTCCAATGATATCCAGATCAGAGTGATTGGGTCAATTGGGCTTAAAATATGCACGAAAATCCTTAAAAATTATTAGAGCAAAAAACTCGGTGCAACATTTCCGTCAACTACACTTGCTAAGAATTTTTGTCCGATGATGCTTTCTCTGGAATTCTTGAACTGGAAGCGAGCCCATTAGAAGGGTTTGCAATTATAGCAAAAAGATAAGAGAAGGAGAAAAAGAAAAAAAAAAATTCCTCACATGCCCGAGCAAAAATGTTAACGTGGTGTTAATGGAAAGAAAGGCATGCTGCCATGTTGTAAAAGCCTTTTTGAGTAAATTGGAACTAATTTCGCTCATATTCAGTCTGAAAATGCCCAAAATGTCCAAAAAATTAGCTTTCACCAAAAAGCTTCTAGTGTCAATGGGTTAAATGCTGACCATAAAAAAGGTTAGTCAGGAATATTAACTCTTAACGAGGTAAAAATTATGTTGATGTTGAAGTTTTATCCTCATGTAAACCATTGAAAGACAAATCTTTTCAAAGTGTTTCGATTCCAAATTCGTGTATGGGTGTTTACTTTGTAGACCTACAAGGCACTATTCACATTACGCCATGTAGATTTTAAAAACGCAGCTATTATTCTACATTTAGGCCTAACGTCTACACTAAACAGTCATGAAAACGGAGCTTTTCAAAAAGGCTCAACTGGAGCATTTGAAAATGCAGGCTTTGCATTTAAGTGTGGACGGCAAACTTTTTGAAAACGAAACTTTATGTCACAATAATCATGTGATGCCCATGTTTTCCTCAAACACAGATCCAAAATGACTGATGATTGTTGCATTTTCAAATTTCTCTAGCGTAGCATGGACGGACAAATTCATATGTTTTCAGAGTGAAAACGCTGTTTTCAAATATTTCTAGTGCAGTGTGGACTGGGCGTTAATGTACAAGTATATTCATTGAAAATTGTTAGATTTGTGCTTGTAATTTCCGAAGATTTACAGATTTGAAGAACATCACTTGGTACATGTAGCGCACCAAAACTACTAAAACTGCATTATTTCTAACAAAGAGGGTCGAAGAATATACAGGTTTTATTAATATTTTTATGACAATGTTTTGAAAGAGTTGTTCAAGTGAAGAGGCCATTTTTTATTCACACATCATTGTGTAGAGCCCTGTTAAGAGGAAGTGACCCTGGGACAGCAGTCAACATGCATTATTTCCATTTAGATTTATCCTATGAAAAGAAAACTCAGAACACATCTTTCCATAAATCTGATTTTGGAGTACTAAGAAGTTCAATTGTGGTATTATTCTGTCAATCATCCATTGGACCATAGCTTCATGAGCAAGCACTAAACAATTCAGATGTGTAGCAGCCCGCAAAGATCATGGCAAACCAGGCTGAAATTTTTACTAGAATCACTGTTAAAGTCAGAGAAGCAAGGATTTTGTATATTAAACCCATTGACTCCCGCCCTGACGAGAGTTGGCCTTTGTTCTACTTCTGACGTCATCACCTTTGACCAAAGTTGGCATCATCTACACTTGAACTTGAACTTTGAACTTTATTGATAATAATATATCATTACAAAATTGCTTGCCCCCGCTACTAGTAAAATGACTAATCGAGGCGGGGGCAAGGGTTACACACTTACTACAATAGAGAAATAAAATACCACTATTAACTAATTAATTAACCAATGAATTACAGAAAATACACTAATGATATAATAAATTACACTCACATACGAAAAGCTAGAGGATAATAACAAATGACTATATAATACAGCTAATTAGGGAAAATAAACTAACAATATAATAAATTACACTCACACACGAAGAAAAAAAAGAAAAACTAGAAAGTAATAACTATATAATACAGGCTATGTTAATGTAGCAAAGTGTTTAATCAGTTTGGAGACTTCAATATAGTCATCTTCACAATTTAAAACATCAAGGAGTAGTTTTTTAATTTTATTTTGATATGCTGATTTGTTTAATGATTTTAGTGATAGTGGGATCGAATTCCAGATTAAAACGCCAATTCTTGTAAAAGATTTTTTCATTTTTTCTGTTCTTGAGGTTTTTACAGTAAAGCATTCATTTGAGGACGATCTCGTGTTATAGTTATGCATTGTTCTTGTTTTGGTAAATTGATTAATAAGGTTTATTGGAGCAACTTGTGTGTGGATATCATACATCAAATAACATAGTTGCTGGAAAAATAAAAATGATATTGGAAGACAATTAGATTTAATAAATAGGGGAATTGCATGTTCTCGAGACCTGCAAAAGAAAATTAAGCGCAATTCACGTTTTTGTAAGATTAACAATCGATTTAAATGGGTTTTTGCACAATAGCCCCATGCAGATATACCATAAGTTAAGTAAGGAGTAATTAAAGTATGATAGATACTAAGCAATAGTTGACGTGGGATATAATGTCTCAGTTTAGCAATAATTTCAATTGATTTACTAATTTTATGACAGATAAAATCAATGTGATTCTTCCACGAGAGGTCTGAATAAATCATTATTCCGAGATATTTGACAAAGTCTTTTATTATTTGTCTGGGTGTTCGACGTAGGGTTGAAAATTTTAACTTGAGGAACAAAAGGCAAAGTCTTTTGACGAGGACGAAAAATAACGTAGTAAGATTTTTGTATGTTTAATGTCAGCTTATTAGCTTTCAGCCATTCACTAACTTTGGCAAGCTCTGAATTAACTGTTGATTCAAGGGTACGCAAGTTATTATTTGCATAAATTATATTTGTATCGTCTGCAAACAAATAAAAATTGAATTCCGTAGAACATTTATAAATGTCGTTTATATACAAAAGGAATAAGAGGGGGCCAAGAACTGAGCCTTGGGGTACCCCACAAAGAGTTTTCTCTTCCTTAGATATATGGTTATCAATTTCAATTGACTGCCGACGATCTGTTAGGTACGATTTAAACCAAGTATTTATTAGCCCTCTTATACCATAATTTTCAAGTTTAGCTGAAAGAATGCTGTGGTTAACAGTGTCAAATGCCTTTTTAAGATCAATAATAATACCACATGTATACTTCCCACCGTCCATACAGTTATGAATATTGTTAACAATATCTAGTATTGCATGTTGTGTACTATGTTTACTCCGGAAGCCATATTGGAGATTATAGATTATATTATTCTCATTTATAAATTTGGTAAGTCGAGCATATATTAGTTTTTCAAATATTCGATTATAAATAGATAGAAGTGAAATAGGTCTGTAGTTTTCAGGTAAAGTATCGTCATCGTCTTTAAATACTGGAACTACCTTAGCTAGTTTGAATTTTGCTGGATAAATTCCAGTAAGAATGGACTGGTTAAATATCTCAGCTAGGGATAGTGATATGAATGATCTTGCTAGTTTTAAAAGTTTAGCTGGGCTGGAATAAAGTCCATACGCTTTGTTTTCTGGTAAAGTTATAATTTCAGATTCTACTTCTTGGGGAATAATCGGATCGTAGTGGGTCTAGATAATTAGAAAAGGTGCCTGATACTTCAGGTATAGCAGTTGCTAGCTTATCACCAACGGTTGCAAAATATTCATTCAGTGTATTCCCAATTGTCTTGGGGTCACTAGTCAGAGCTGCATTTTCATTTGAGCGGATGAAGTTGTTTTTTTTTGTTTTCCGTTTCTTTCTCATGCTCTCCAGTAGTTCATAAATTCCTTTCCAAGTCTGCCGCATGTTCTTTATATTAGAATTAAAGAAGTTTTGGTAATACTTTTGTTTGCTTAAACGAATGAGAGCAGTTAATTTGTTTCTATATTGTTTATATTTGTTTTGTAGAGTGGAGCAGATCGTTCCAGTGATACCCAGGTCAGAGTGATCGGCTTAATGGAGCCTGAGATATGCACGAAAATTCTCAGAAATTTGAGTGAAAAACGCGTGGCAAAATCTCCTGCTTCTCCACTTAGCTACTCCATGATAAAAGTTGCCCGTCTCAGTGATGCTTTCTCTCTTTCTCGTCCAAATATCTCTAAATTTTGATTGTTGCGCATGCCCGAGAAAAAATGTCTTAAAACACGGTGCTGGTGGAAAGAAAGGCATGCTACCATGTTGCAAATGCATTTTTGAGTACATGGGAGCTAATTTGGCTCATATCCAGGCTGAAAATCTACAAAATGTCCAAAAATGCGTGTTTGGCAAAAAGCTCCGGGAGTCAATGGGTAAATAGCTATGTTTAAGATCTGTAGGATACTTTTTGTTTTTAGTAGGTTTAAGAAAATTACATATTGAAAACAATAAATGGTGATTTTGACCAAGAAAGGGTATCAGGGATTATGAAGGACAAACTTAATTGACAAATCAATTGGTGGCTTTGATGTAGCTCTTTCAAACTGGTACAAGTTACACATGCATGCTAACCTAAAATTCAATTTAATATTGGACGAATAAGTCAATAAGCACAGTGTTGCATGCCTTCAGTGAAATTAATCTGAATTTTCTCTAGCAATGCTCAAATATTTAGTTTGGAATTTATTCAGCCCATAATTTTGTTAAGCCACTGAGAGTGTAATGAAAGTTAGTCTTTCTCTTAGATCACATATTACAGTGGAACAACTTTTTTTTCGATTGGAGCCAGAAACAGAAAAATAAGTATTTCATTCTCGATGATGACAACAAAAAGAAACAACCATTCAGGACTGTTAAAGTGAATGAAGTCCACGTTTTCTGTAGTTTATCCATTATTCTCTATGTGATGTAGCCATGTCAAGAATCATGTCAAAACCAGGAAAACCTGTGCTAAAAGACCATTGAATAGTGGAGCACCATCTAAAAAGCAGGTAGGTTTCCAAGCCAGCAATAAAAAGTCGAAGAAACTGCAAACAATCTGGATCCAGGATTTGGTGAAGGGGGGTGCGGCGAATAGTTCGCCGAAGGGAAACCATTAACGAAGAGGCTAAGCTTCTGGCCTAAGCTATGTTGCCTAACCTGTGAAATCCGTCGATATAAAAACTGTCACTTTTGGCGCCATGTAAAATTTGGCAGGAGCACGGTTACTTTACCCAATAGACAAATGAAAAAAAGAAGTGCTTAAATAAAACGGATTTTAGACTAAGGGAGACATTTAAAACCAGGAAAAGACTCTCGTCCATCAATATTAGTTTTGCTCTTTTCAAGTTACTCTTTGTCTTTCAGAAGATAAGATATAATATTTGTTAGTGAAGCTTGCCCTCAAAGGTTCTGGTCAAAAACGGTATGTAGAAATGTTCTTTGCCTAATTACTTGCATTAATCAAAAGAACCTAAATTATAAGAAAAGATAACTAAGAATAAAAACAAAAAGTATGAAAAAAAATTTGCGAAAAGAAAAAAAGGTATTAAAGTGCACCTAACCCCAAAATAGTTTTTTCGCTTAAATAACTCTTTGCACCTGTTTGAAACGCATTGCGCCTTTTTGCCCTTTTCTAGCCCTGATCTTGACTTTTTACAAGCGGTAAAAGTTAAGAAATCTGGCCATCGTCTGTTCCACGACCGAGCAAGTAAGGGGAATGGGTTTATTCCTGGGTTGATGTCATAAACTTATTTGCATGCACGTTTACAAAGACTTAATACGATGCAAATCAGTCTGTGACGTCAACCCAGGAATAGACCCATGCCCCTTACTAGCTCGGTCGTGCAACATATGATGGCTAGATTTCGTAACTTTTACAGCCTATAAAAAAGTAAAGATTTAGTTTCAAAAGGCGCACTGCGTTTCGAAGAGGTGCAAAGATTTATTTAAGCGAAAAAAATATTTTGGGGTTAGGTGCACTTTAAGGCACCAGGAAAAAAGTATTGCACGTGTCAGCCAAAAAGATTAAACAAAAAAGACCAATATCTGGAGAATGAAGAGGAAAATAACAATCTGAAAAAATGAAAAGCGAGAAAAAAAAAAGAGATCAGGAGTTGTAAAAACATAATTTCCCAGTAGCCTTGATAGACAACACAATCAACAATCAACATTGTATACTGAGACGTGGAGACATAGACAAGACAAACGCTTTGGATTTCATTGGCCAGAAAAACCAATTCGCGCGCTGGGCACCTTTATCTCTTATAATGAGAAAGAAAATGAAAAATACAACTTTGCGTTAAAATTGCAAAAATTGAAGACCATCCTTGATATATGGAGCTGTCGGAGTCTTACATTATTTGGCAGGTGTCTAATAAGTCCTGGCATCTCTCAACTGGTACACTCTATTTCCAGTCTTGATGTTCCTCCCGAATACCTTAGCGCTGTGAATTCGGCCATATTTAAATTCATTTGGAAAAATAATAAGGACAAAATTAAGCGTAAAGTGATGTTTTTAGATTATGACCAAAGAGGTCTACGAGCACCTAGTATATATGTTTTATCAAAATCATTGAAGTTAGCTTGGATCTCCAGACTGTTAGCTGATGAACATAAGAATGTTGAATCTTGGAAGTCAATTCCTAACTACATTTTCGAAAAATACGGGAGCCTAAATTTCATATTACGGTGCAATTACGACAAGAAATTTCTCCAGACTGTTAGCTGATGAACATAAGAATGTTGAATCTTGGAAGTCAATTCCTAACTACATTTTCGAAAAATACGGGGGCCTAAATTTCATATTACGGTGCAATTACGACAAGAAATTTCTCGATCAGATTGGGCTACCTCAGTTCTACAAATTGATTCTCCTGTACTTCTTGGAACTAAAAGGATCTTTTCCAAACCAGTCCGGCCAAGAACAAATTCTATTTAACAACAAAGATATTTTAATTCACGGCCACAGTATTTTCTATAGGAACTGGTGTGATCGCGGCATCTATCTGGTACATCCTCTTTTCAAAGCCGATGGAAAATTTCTCTCTTACTCAGAATTCATCCAAAAATATAATCTTAGATGTAACTTCCTCATCTATTTTCAAGTAGTTTCTGCTATTCCTAGACACTTTGTAGAAAGTGCGAGGGAAAACTTCACATACAGCATAGATCTTCTGTTAAATAGTATGTTTCAGCTTTCCGCAGAGATCTCCATAAATTTAACTAAAATGAAAAATAGAGATTATCATCGGCTCCTTATAAACAAAGAACCAATTGAACTGAAGGCTAATTCTAAATGGGAAAGAGACCTGCAAATCGATCAAACATCTATGGAAACTATTTTTAGCCGCGTGAAAAGTGTGTGTAAAGACAATAAACTTGAATTTTATTTCAAGCTGTTACATAGAATAGTAGTTACCAAAAAGGAGCTATTCCTCTTTGGTAAGGCAGAGGACACAAAGTGCCCATATTGTGAAATGAATGATTCCATAATCCACACTTTCCATAGCTGCAATTGGAGCCAGTCTTTCTTTCTAGAGGTCATAAAATGGTTTAACAAAGAACATGTCACCTCCTTCAGTCTTTCACCTACTGAATTAGTGTTTGGTATGAAAGTTGACACTTCAAGCAAGGAATCCAACATTATCAGAAAGTTAAACTTCACCTTTTTATATGCACTTGAAATTATTATAACTAATACATGGCGAGTTATCGGTAAAGGAATTTATAGTTAATCTTAAGCATAAATATATTTTCGAAAAATTTAAAAAAAATACTGAAACACTCAAAAGCTATTGCTCACTTTTTAAAAATCAAGTCAGGGCCCTCGACCTATCAAATGTCATGTCGAAAAATAACTGTGAAAAACTGCAAGTTATGTAAAACTTAGTTTTTTATTAATTTTATATTGTTTGTACATAGTTTTTAGCTTAGGTTAAAGTAGGTGTCCCCAATTAGTTTTTACTTGTAAAAACTAGAACGATTGACACGTTAATAAAGTTATTATTATTATTATTATCATCTCATTGTCAAAGCACCATCGCTTTCTTTGGCCAGACTTTTTCTTTTAAGTCGTTTTCTAGATCTCTCCAGAAGATGCTTCTTTTGTGAAACTGGACGTTGCTCTAGACTCTGAGGTAACGACGAAGCAGCTTGGGGCTGTGCGTTTTGCCGCTAAAAGCAAATCGGCTGCGAATCATTTCCACTATACTGTGAAAATTGGAAGCGTCGAAATTCGAACAGATTAAAGTGGTTGGCCATACTGAAGAATTTCAACTGTTAACGTTTTGTTACAATTGGGAAAAATGTCGACGCAAGAGCTCTGTACACGAGGCGTGCTTGTGTTAATTCATTGCAGAGTTTCAGACTTCATTGACATTGCCACAGAAGAAAAATAACAACATGTTTGGAAAGATATGACCTGCTTCGGGGTGGGACATCGGTGTCTTAAGGTGTCGCGGCCATAGTTATGTCTGATCGCGACATATGGGTCGCACATATCGCGAGCATGCGATGGCAGAATTTATGTCCAATGTAAACATAGTCTTAAAAAGTTAAATGGCATCAATAATCTTTGTCAAAATTGAAAGTAAAGAAGAGAACAAATTGGATTCGGGCTTTGTTCGCTAATCGGCATACTAGCATAAACTTAAAAAACAGCATCAACATTTGAATTTATGACATTGTTCATTTTTTTTTAATTAAAAAAAAAAAAAACTCTCTTGCAGTAAAAACAACTGAATTGACGAGTACGTTTTACAATCTTAAATTCATCTAGAGTACAATAATTCATAGGTATAACAACACTTGTGATGCTATCAATTGAGTCACATAAAATATCAAGAGTCGCATAAAATATTTAAAAGTAAAAAAGTTTTCTTCTCTCTTAGTCCTACAGGGCTGCTTGTTCCGGAAAAGACAATGTTTTTGCATTCTACGACAGATGCCCTTCCATATATGCTTCAAGCGATCTACGAAGCAGTTGATGGCGGTGAGGCGTCGGCTCGGATATTCTTCGCAGATTTTTCTAAGGGGTTTGACTTGAATGATCACTCAATATTGATGCATGAACTTGCTGATCTCGAGGTTCATCCAGTTCTTCTATTTTGGATTACCTCTTTTTTGACATACCGGAAGCAAGCAGTTAGTACCTTGTCTGATTGGCTGAGACTAAAAGGAGGGTTACCCCAAGGAACGAAATTCGAAGTGATCCTCTTTACGGTGATAACAAACAGACTGCTTTCTGACTGGCGGCTGCGCATCAAATATGTCGATGATACCAGTGCTCTCGAAATAATCCCAAGAAACTCCCCTAGTATACTTAATGTTTTGGCTTTAGATATTCATAATTTTGCCATTGCTCATAATATGAGACTCAATCCAACTAAGTGTAAAGAAATGCATATTAATTTCCTACGCAACTCTAATTGTCTCATTAATCCCATAATAATTTGCGGCAATGTCATCAATAGTGTTAATACCTATAAGATCTTAGCAGTTATTATGCACAATGACTTGAAGTGGAACTCTCATGTTGATTACATTACTAAGAAAGCTTGTAAGAAGTTACATTCACTTAGAGTTCTGCGCAGACCCAGGGTGTCCCAATTCAACATATTGAGGATATACCTTGGCTCAGTTCGGCCAGTTTTGGAGTATGCAGTACCAGTCTGGCAGGACATTCCTGCCTATCTGTCCGAAGCCATAGAGCGAGTGCAACATAAAACATTTTTCAACAGCTATTTAAGGACTTTTCGAAGACAGCTCCGCAATATTCAAGGAATTGTTTCTCTCAGAATCATATATTAAATTTGTTTGGGTCAGACAAAATACAGAACACTCAAGTTCCCACTGAAGATTAGATAACTTAGGCTGCTTTAAAAGTGCTTCACATGCATAATTATCACTTAACTCCTCTATAATCACAATCAACTTTTAATTACTTGAAATGTTTTTTGTTACTTGTAGTTAGTATCTGCAAATCAGTATTACTACGTTGTTCTACAATTTTATCCCAATAAAATATTAATGGTTTCTTGGTCATGCATTACCCTACTGTCTTGCACTATGGCATCGGGCCAGTTTTGCCTTTGAAGATATACAGTGACTTTGAACCAATAGCGGTAAAACCTACCGTGGGAATTTTCTGTTATAAAATGGAATTTGAAGTATTCCAGCTGGGAAAACTAAGGACAAAATGGAAAAAGAAAATTAATAATTTAAAAGTCACAAAGGTTTATCAAAACAGTTGTTAAAAAATTGTCAGTGGACATGGGTGTCATGGCAGAATTAAACTGAATATAACTATTTGCTTAGACTATGTAATGTTGAGGCCACCTTTTGAATCGTAAGTGCTTGATGTGGACAATAAATCAAAAACTTTAATCAAACTTTGCCTTCATGTGATATAATTATTATTCAGCAGATGCAACATAGTGTGAGAAGTGAGAGGTACAAAATAAGTGAAATGACTGACTCTGGTGATAATATACAGAACAACCACCAGTTTCAGGAATATTCATTCAAGCACCTAGGGGACATGATAACATTGCCACGGCACAGCCAATTTTGCCATCTGGTTTAAAACTGCATCAGCCTGTCAAGATTGATGAAAATTTAACATTCACGATTGTATTGTTTCAGTTTGTTATAAGAGAGGATACAATGGAAATGTTTGATGGGGTGGATTTCACACCAGAAAGAGGAAATCAAGGTCAGCAAGGGATAAAAAAATTCGATGAGTTCTGCATTAAATAAAAACAAAAGAAGTCAATAAGAGGTCATCTTTAATCGAGGAAATCAAGAAGAAAATGAAAGCATTGATCAGTAGTAACAGAATTACAAAGAAATTACGCGAACGCGCTTATAAGAGATCAGCTGGTGTTGGGAATCCGACATTGCCGCAAGAATAAAGCTTAACCTATTGTACACTATAGACAATGGAAAAAGCGGTGACATAACCGACATGGATCTTACAGAGCTTAAGAGCAAAGTTTTGACATCTGGCGGGATGAAGACGTTAATGCATTGTAGAACAGAATGAAAGACCAAGGGGAGGAAAAGAAACAAACTGATCTTGCCATTCTAATGGGGGATGTCAAAGCTAAAGAGATTGCCCAGCATATGGGAAATCATGCAGGAACTATGGAGGTGGAAATCATTTCTCTTAAGGAGTCTGGCAACAGTTTCCAGTACGTTTCCAACACCTATTCGTACTAGGCCCTTACTAAACTAATATATAATATAATAAAAGCTCTGCAAATCATTTCAGCCCAATTTGCGTAAGAATCCTTCACTTCATAACCTCACGTGTTGCATCCCATGCATGATGATCAAGTCCTCCGTCCATACTGCTTGAAAAGCTCCCGACCACTTCAACTAAACTAACCGCGTGCAGCAGGTCCAGTTTATGGAGACCCAAATCCAGCACCTTAACTGGTACAACTAAACCTTTTAAGTACCACCTTAAATAAGGTGACTCTCAACCCTCTCCTCTGTTGTGCACATAGAAGTTACACCTTCGAAAACAGACAGCAAAGTACTCTGGGTAAGACTGGAGTCACGTAGCAACAGAAAAATGAAAATGGCATCTCACGTATCGGCTCTAAAAGTTTATAGAACTCAGAGAGTTGTAAACAAACATGACCGCCTCGAGCAATTTAAAAATACCGGGTCCCTCTTCTGTTTAGAAGAAAAAAATGGGGAAATTTACGTTTCGGAAACATTCTGAGAAAAGCTCAAGTGGCACTACGCTGGCCGAAAAGGGACGAAAACAATTGTTTGAAGAAGTTGGCAGCTCCGCGTCAAGCGTGACGATTATCGGAAAGAGTAGACGCACGTTGTACCCGGTGTTGTGGTCTGGCCTTGTCTCACGGGGTTGGTGCTTTACCTATGGGTGACCTCATTGAGCCTTTCCCCCTTGGCCGGAACTGTCCAAGAAAAATGACTATGACTACGACTATGACTATGACTATGACTGTAACTATGACTATGACTATGACTATGACTATGACTATGACTATGACTATGACTATGACTATGACTATGACTATGACTATGACTATGACTATGACTATGACTATGACTATGACTATGACTATATGTGCATTGGCATTCTTGTCTAATTACGGCAACCTCTTCAATGCTAAAACATTCATCTCAAAACTCCAAACCAGATATTATGTATGGTGTCATATAGTTATGCATCCAGGAAATGTCCTCTCTCTGACATGTGCAGCTAAAGGACATGCCAAAGCAGATTTATTTATTGCTTTCCAAATCTGACATGAACTGACGATGTAAGATTTATAGCTCAATAATGCAGCAAAGCTTCACAAAAGCCTGTAGTATTGTATCTAAGGAGCAGTCCATTAACCTTCCATTACCAGCAACACTACACAAAAGTGAAAGATTCTAATGGCCAAGCAAGATCTCATTCACTGTGCATCAAATTATATACAAGGTTCCTAAACATGAAAGCCTTGCCGCGTCTGTCAAGCACTTAACTGGTTCCAAACAAATGATAAATCTTTTGAAATGAAGGGGTCACTATTCCTCCAGTGAAGAAATCTTGTTTATGGAAACCAACAAAATTTTAGGGAAAGCAGATTTGATTACGGTGATAATCCCAGGTCCATTTGTACAAATAAGGAGACAGTCCATGGGAAAAACCTAAGACAAGCAACAGTACAGGCTACAGTATATACCAGTACAAGCAATAAGGCCCATGCCAGCAACTCCAAAACGAAGTCATCACTGGATTCCACTGGAAATCTAGTTGTCATGGAAGAGGTAGACGTCGTGGTCTATCTGATCAATCTGGGAATGGCATAATCACGTGGTTTCAGTGACACCACCAGTTCCTATCAACCATAATTTTATCTAAGACTATGCCCTTTCTGAAACATTGTTGGTCCTTGATCAAATGTTTTACCCATTTTCTATATGCAGATAGCTGCTCCCACAGGTGTGGTATTCTACTAAATGTATAATATTTAGTTGTCTGTAGACATAAGGTATACATAAGTCTGTGTCGGTCGGTGGTCCATACCATAGGAGCCTATCCTAAATTTATCACCTCACCTCACCTAACTCTTTGCGGCAGAGTGGTGCATATTAGGCCATACATGCTGTAACGTGGAGCAATTAAGAGATTTTCTACCCCCCCCCCCCCCTGGTTGGCATTCTAGTCCATCGCACAGTTAACCCCCATCATTAAATTTGACGGCACCTATTTATATGCCTGGGTGGAGAGAGGAAATGTAAGTGTAGCGTCTTACCCAAAAAAACATTACCATGCGAAGAAAAACAACCCGTTGGCTACCATGCCTCCCTTTTTTGGTATAATAATACCTGTTTATATGCCAGTTATGACGTTAGATTTCCTGAAGAAGTCTGTTCAGTTTGAATTGGTAGGGATATAAGAAACATGTAACTTCATGTTTTGCGGCAATGCTCACTAGTTAGCTTTTGAAACACACTGGTAGCCAACGACCAAAACCAGCTCTAGGCATGGCTCTCTTGAGCGACAACATGGAGAGTGGGAAGTAAACGTCTTGTTCCACCATGCAATTAGTCTTCATGCAATTAGTCAACTAGTTTTGTTCTTCGTGCAATGGGTCATCTTCGGCATATATAGAGGCCACTTAAGTAGTATTGCAAAATTCCCTGGTGAGGTCTGCACTAGTCTAATGAAACGTATCATTTAAATAAAATTTTTTAAAAAGTCGTTCAGTAGAGTTAACCCACAGGCTTAGTGCAGAGACACTATTCAGGGTTTTGTGGCAAGTCGTCATGGAATAGCTTTGTTGAAGAAAGTGAGGGGAGATTTCCAGCCATTCTCCTCGATTTCAAAGCAAAGGCTATCAATTTGTAATTGGTATCATGAAAACATCTAAAAAATTAAGTATATAATGGAAAACTACCACTTTCAGGAGATTTTAATTTGGAATGCTTCCTAACACACTTCAGCAGGTTTTTAAAGGTGACAAATCAATAGACCCTGCAGTGTTAGAGAACAAGATGAACCGATCTGTTTTAAGCTTAAAATCGCTCACTTTCCGAGCACGAACATTTTCCAGCAATTGACATTGTGTAAAAACATGTTTAGCATATCATAAGCACAATGTACAATACACATCTCTCTCTCTCTCTGCGTACAATAACCATAAAATGATGTGACAAAAACGATAGGTTATGGTTCCTTTGAAAGCGAGTGTGATACACAAACTTTAATCTGTTTCCATCTATTGTTAATTATTTGAATTCAAGAGAAACGTGATATTTATGCGTAGTAGGTAAAAAGAGTTAACAAAATACTCACTGATTTTGTTAGTCACTCTATCATAGAAAGCATTAACTGTATGTGGGTGAATCATCCACCTTCGTGTTAACAAAACAAAACAAATAAGTGCCATTAATTTCCTTGCCAATGACATATTATACAACTCTACATTGATCAAGTGACGCATTTACTGCAAATCCGTCTATCGCTTAAGATTGTTTATTGCATGCAGAATCTCGATAAATTTGTTGTTCTATTGTTGTTTTCTAACTGGAATGATAATTTGATAACGCATTTTTAATAATAATAGTGACTTTGTTTTTTTATTGGCAAGAGACTCTAGCTGCTCACAAAGCATGCTATATAAAAAAAAATTGTAACCTATTCGTTCTGGGCCGGGTTGTTCAAAGCCCGGTTAAGCTAACCCATGGTTAGCGGGAATTTTGAGTTTAACTTTGCAACGCAATATTGTTTATCCTTCAGTTTTGAGTAATTTCAAACTACCCAAAACACAAAGCAGTAAAAAACATTTTTAAACAAGAAAAATTAATACTTCGGTTAACTTTTAATCCTGGGTTAGCGTTAACCGGCTTTCGAACAACCCGGCCCTGGTATGTAATACTGAACATGGAAGAAACAATATTCGTACAATGGACATAATAGTTAAGGTTAAGTCTGTATACAATCAAAGTAGCCCATTACCAGTACTAATATCCGTACAAATCAGTAAAATTTCAGCTGCCTCGAATTAACCTCACGCTGTTCCACTGCTAGTGAAGGGAGTCTGCTTTCATACAATGGATGGACTAAATGTGTCAATTTGAGTGTTGCATAACAGTACTTTGTACTGAAGGGTTATCCTGGATAGATATTCGATGATGATGATGACGATGATGATGATGATGGTGATGATGATGATGATGATGATGATTATAATTATTATTATTATTATTTTCATTATTATTATTATTATCATCAGTACCCAAATTAGCCTGTGTTTAAACTCCAGCAATAAACATTTCTACAACCGATAAAAAAACCGTTGGTAACGATGGTAACGTGCCACCGTTTTATATATACATGCAAGAGAAGAAGCACAAAGTGATCTGCGATAAAAGGGTAGAGGTGTAGTGCTCTACGAAAACTTCTACGCCTGTTCAAGATTCATAGAACGGGCTGGGTATATTTGAGCACATTACATTATTCAGAAATTTGCAAAAAAACTAGTCATTTGAGTCTTTTTGTCAATCAAATATGAAGCATTTGCATCAGAATATTTGTCTTATTTTGACAAGTCTACTTCATTGAATGTTGTATAAAGGTTTTACAAAGATACGTCCCTCACCTTCCTTTGTCTACAGCATTACGAAGATCATTTATCATTGCATTCACAGAGAAAGCCCGAATGTTTATCACATTAGTGAAGTAGGACCCTTTTGTTATCCTGAGCTGAAGAAAGAGAAAATTATCAATATTAAAGCTGCTTTCCTAATAATTTCAGAAATAGAGAGCATAGTATTTTAAATATCCTGTTTCTAGCCACTAAAGTTAAACTTATCCTCCCCTGCAAAGAAAGACATGTTCGTTGAGTCCTTTGTCTGTAAATTTCTATTTTTTTTTGCTATATAACTTTATAATATAACTTTAATTGGGCCAGTTGATAATGGCAATCCCTCATGTCCATATTTAAAAGACCCAACAAACATAAAGTTGAAAACATTTTGTTAGCAATTGTTCCCTTTGCTCTTTTCATACAAATGACAATGCAGCAACAAAAAGACTGCAGTGCTAGGGTACTTCTTTCATAACTAGGGTACTTCTTTCATGATTAAAAGGCTACCAGTCAAATGTGATCGCTAAGTGCACGTGAAATGATTGCTCTTGGAGGAAAATATCACATGAGTTGTCTTTCAGCATTGTACAACCGGATTTCCATCCATCCAAATGTACAGGATGATATGTTCTGGGACAAGCAACCAATGTCTGTGCTTCTTGACCCCACAGATTGGCGTTGTATGGACTCTACACCTAGAACTGGTTAAAGGTAGGTGCCCTACCAGCAGTGACTGTCAGCTGCAAAAGAGCTGATACATATAGAGCTGCACCAAAATGCGTATATTTGCTAATGTAGATCTTCAATGTAGAGTGCTTTGTGTGTGTGATTGTCAGTGTCCTAAGTTTGTTCTTGTACAGATGTGTAAAGTCATCTCAGCACACAGATACCGGGGAACAGTAAGTTTCATTCCATGTTTATTGGTCAAACCAGCCACAGGCCCATTGATGGAGACAAATAATTTTCCCTAATAATTAATGACACAGCATTTTTAGGTTTCTCTTTCGACTGCAATACATAGTTAACAGTAAGTAAGATGTCACTTATTGAGGACGGCATTTCACAGTAGTTAAAGTGATAACCTCATGACCCTCAAAATAGTCAATAATAAATAAGAAAAGAAACTAATAGTGAATAAGACTAGTAATGCGTGTTATGAAGAAAATTGTTTTTATGTGTCCTTCCTTTAAACGTTTTACTATCGCATAAGCTTCTTTGCACTTAAACTTAGAATGATGTCAAAGATTGTGTAAATTTGGAAAATAATGAAGAAAGAAAGGCGACCAACAATTGCGATCTGGTCACCAAAATATTGGGAGTAGTCACCAGTTGGATCCTTTATGACTGTAATTTGATCCCTGTAAAATGACCATTTAAAAGCTAAACAATCCGCAAAAATTTTCTGACCACAAATAAGCTACAAAATATCCATTCCTAGACTATTCCTTATGATGCAAGCGCAGTTACTTATTGTCAAAGAGAGCTGTCCGAAATCACAGTGCAAAACTGCAACTTTGCAGAAATCATGTACAATTCCATCTATACATGTGACTGGTACATCTCGATGTACAGAATACAGACCACAAGTGGCATGTAATAAAAATAGAGAACATGGTAAACAAGTAAGTACAGTGGAACCTCGATTTTATGAGCCTCTATATAAAAAAAAGTCCTCGGTAACACGAGCGATTATCCTGGTCCCAGTAATAGCAAAATATATAGAAAAAAAAAACTCGATAGATAACGAAACCTCGTTATAGCGAACATATTTTGCCAGCCCCTTGGCCCTTCGTTATATCGAGGTTCCACTGTACCACTGAAATGTTAGTATTTGTAGACAAACTAGCCGCACAAACAGAAGTTTGAAAATGGCACTATTCCAGACTCCGCACAGTTTTAGAGTGAAAATTTCGCACTGCTTCTACAAAACAAGGTATACACATTATTCTGAAGTGCAATACCACACTAAGGTTACACTTGGTGTGACCAGGGAACGCGGTCAACCCAACTAAAAAAGATGGTGTGGTCTACATAATTAAACATCAGAAGTTACATCATGAAACTAGAAGACCAATGCACACCAAAAGATCAAGAAGCAAGACCAAGAGATCTCAAACCTTGCCCATGACTAGGTAGGCCTCCTCGTTTTCAAAGCATATCACCGGACTGGCAACCATATGCTTTAAGAATGATGTAAGGTCTTACGATTGAGACTTGCGCTGATACGCACAGAGAATTAAAACTTAACCATGGGAGTATGACTGAGATCCTGAAAACGTGGATGCTCCTTATCACAAAAAGCACATTAGGAGGCCAGTATGCTAACAGACTGCTGAAGACAAAACTTTCCAATGAAATGGCAAGGATTGAAATTTACCAAACATAGCAATCGTAGCTGACCAATGTGCAGCATATTACTATGCATAGTACAGCACTCCTCAATGTTTTGATGAAGAATAGTTTTTAAGGTTATGTACTGCCTTTGAATGTAAGACTAGAGATTATTTCTAGGGACCCTAAACAGCAATGCAAGAGTGCTGGATCAACATAGATCACATGACAATACACTACACACATACACCACTACCTTTTACCAAGTTCAACCTGAATGCAGATGTCCCGCATTTGACGTTGTGTGAAAGATGGAAGTGAGTTTGCTGAGCAAAATGTAACTTTGCTATTGGGATTCTATGAGAATACGTACCCAAGAAAAATTCCCATTACAGATCCTGGCAAGAATTTATCAGAGGATCTGCTCTTGACTTGGATAACACAACTATTGGTCATGGATTCCAGCAAGAATCCTGGTGGGAATAAAATCTTGGTAGGGAAAAATGTTGCTTAAAACATCATGCAGGATGTTGCCAATATTATGGGTTGAATGCATCTGACAATTAGTTTGATTACAATGACAACACCGACAAACAAATAAATGGTTGTTCTATGGGTAGTCCTGATAGCCCCGCAGTAGCCAACTTATGTATGGAGGAAATTGAAGAATCTGCAATCGATTCAACTCTTGTCCCGCCAAAGGTCTGGAAGCCTTTTGTAGGAGACAGCTTCTGCATAATTAAAAGGACGCGGTCACCTCCTACTACAATTCACTGAATTCTATCGACCCGCATATTTCCTTTACAATAGAACGTGAATCCAATAGCCAGTTGTCTTTTCTCGACACCCTCGTCTCACGCGATCATGGGAAGCTCAATGTTGACGTCTATCGGAAACCCACACACACAGATTGATATCTTGATTTTGACTCACACCATGACAGAAAACAAAAAATCAGCACCGCCGCGACACTTCTCCACAGAGCTCTAAATCTCCCTCAGAATCTGGAAAAGCCCGTGAAACTGATCGAATCAGCGCCGCACTACAATCTAATTGCTACCCTCAAAAAAGCACCAGCGATATTATAAAAAAAAGAAATGGTCACCACCACCTACACCAACACCGGAGGAATTAGTTGGTATGTTCTTCAAATGGGCTGACGAATCGAGCCGACAGCGCGCAGAGTTTTGCGATCCTTACATCAAAGGTGTTACTGAGCCACTTACTCGAATTCTTACGAGGCACGACATCCAAGTCTTCAAAAAACCAACAAAAACAAGATTTTCCTGTTCCCAAGTCTCGACCTTCTAAAGACAATCGGTGCAACGTTATTTACAAAATCCCTTGTGCATCATGTCAAGGGAATTACATCGGCGAAACTAAAAGATCATTTAGCACCAGAAGGAAAGAACATATTAGGAACACAAAACAATGTGCTAAAAGCTCCAACGTTGCTAAACATGCATGGACTTTTGACCACGTAATTGACTCCACAATCATTGACAAAGGAAACCGTCGCACCAGAACGACACTTGAATCATGGTACAGAGCAAAAACTGTTGAGACTGACAATAACTCACGCCCACTCCCGAGACAATACAACATTCTTTGATACGTGCAGTATTTTAATTTATGTGAATTACTCTCTATATTCAAATGTTTTACGTTTCACTTTATCACAATTTTTATCCCTCGAAAACAGCAGACGGGCTGTCGAAAGTCTATGTCTATGTTTTTACCAGAGAACGCTATATTTTATATTATCATAAGTTGAAATGAAAATCCCAGTAGCAAAGCCTAATTCCTATTCCTCGAAATAAAATACTTTGTGTGTGACCCCATTCAAACTCTACCATGAGCCTAATTTACAGTTTGATTTCAAACGTCCAAAGTCGAAAATATGGTGACGACATGGACAAATGGAAAGTATACTTTTTGGGAGATTATGCAATATTATTACGTAATATCACATAGACATCAGCCGTGTTGAGGGTTTGAGGATTTTATGAAACCTTAGAATCTCTCCTCAGGATGAGAGTTAATAGTTAATGAAGATAGTGAAAACTCGAAACGAAATCGGATTGTCGCATTTACCAAACGGCGGACAAGATGATAGTTGAAATGTAAACCGCCTTTGCTTCCAGTCAAATCCCTTCTAAACGTGTTAGCCAGACTCAGGAACACAGGTAAATAACAGTGCATTTATTTTGTAAATGATTATGTTATTGCTGATACAGTGTACCCTGTGCTTTGGGCGAGCGAGAAGATTTCCACGAACGAAAATGGAATGGGAGTTTTGAAGCTGTTTACAGACCAAAATTTAAGCTTGTCCTTTTGTCGTTTTTTTTTTTTTTAAGCGGTGATGTGGTGAATAAAATACCAACTTGCGGTGTTGCGTTGATCTCAAACTCTTCGGTGTGCGATGTGTATGTTTTTCAAGCTGCGGTTTCCGGTGGAAAAAAGTATAGGTCGGTAACCAAGGTTGTGATGAAAGATATATCTAGTCCTCTTACGGTCGCATGGTATCTCATACCCCGTGGTGTTCATATTGCCCCAATCACATTTAGTTGTGTTTTCGACAACGTTTTTGTGGCAAAAAAGGTAAGCCAAATCCGGACCAGCCTCTTGGACAATGTATTCGAACGTACGTCTGGATAATCTGAAGTTCTCTTTCACCATTTTTGAAGTTAATTTCCGTGCAAAAGGGTTTCAAACCAGAATTGGCCGCGAAGCCATTAAAACCGTTTCCTCTCTCAGCGATTTCTAAAAGTTGTGCTGTTTTGGAATTGAATCGCCAGGTAAGTGGGTTAAATGAACGGAAACAGAAGTCACATTTAACGAGAGAATGTTAGTCTGTAAACAAAAACCTAGACAGAATGTCCAGTTAGTTGATCAGCCTAGTGAATAGCAGTCAATTTATTTTCCGTGAATGTAAATGATTATGCTGTTCGGGTCCCATGTGGTCTGAGCTCATTGACAGTAAATTAAAAATAACAAACAGAACTTAGCATTGACGCAGATGCTGAATTATGAAATTTTGCAAACCAAAGAGAATTCCCCTTTGGGCAAGCAAGAAGAATGGACGCAAATCGAATTTGCTTACAGGCCAAACTTTAAGTTTTGAATTCATGCTGAGTCAACTTCAAAACAAGCCATAACAGTCACGCAAATGTATCTCATATAATTTTTTTTCGGAAAAAAAGAAATGTATTCCGCATGTTTGATCTATGTACTTGGTAATGGTTGGATTTTTCGTGCCGCATTTCTTCGCTGTCCCGAGTGTTACTGCCAAAGGCGACTTCTTGGGCCAACGTGATTTATTTAACACTCAATATCCACAGGTAATCAAAATCGAGGTTTAAACTGCAAAATAAAACGCAGGACTAAGGATATACAACACTGCACGGGAACGAGAAAGAAATAAACCGAAATAGCAATTCCAAAAGGAAAATAAACTTACATTGTTATGGCACTGTGGCCCAAAGAGATAGACACTCCGTATAACGGATTACTACAAGATGACTGTGCTTAATACAAATATACTCTTCAAAGATCGAAGTAGACTGCACGATGCGCTAGTGAAAACTAATGGTGAAATATAAATTTAGGAATATTTATGCAGAAAGATATGAAGCGAAAAAATGCAAAAACCTTGTTACACGCACTAAACGTTCCCAGAGGGTACCTAATTAACTAAATCTAAATCTTTGGGTGTTAGATCCAACACCGAGTCACGTTATATGTACGTCGCTTGTCTCCATCGCTTTTTCGATTCCTCACTCGAATTTGTGGTCATAATTTCCTTACTCGCTGCTCGCATATTACAATCGCACGAAAAATTGTTTTGCTTTCTTCATTGCTTTCTTCCCCACGGATTCCGCGCAAAATAGGACATCAAGATCAATAATGTTTAGATGCTCTCGTGGAGTCTAGGAGCCTCTAGAAGAACGATCTTGTCGATGGGACGTTCCAGGACCGCGGACTTGGTTTTCAACCTGACTCCCCTCACAAGCCTGTCTCTCTTGTTTGGCTTTACTTCCAGGGTGCAACCAAGGGACCACAAGTTTTCTACCACGAGTCCAATGTCTCCAGTTTCAAAGTAACACCTTTATCTTTGCAGTGATTGCCTTCTCGCTCTTAGGTACTCCAACCAAATGGAATAAACTAAGCATAAACTCAAAAGTACGCATTGCAAACCTATTTTTTATTTCAGTTGTCCAGGTTATTCTAGATGAACTGGAGCCATCTCCCTTTTTAGCATGGGTGGTCTAGTCATGGCATGTGGCATGTGCTTGTGGCCGAGGTCACATGCTCTTTTCTTAAGCCAACAGTGGCCCTCCTCCCCGCAAAAAATTGTAGGCAAATGAGGTAAAGACTCTCTGGCTCGAAAAGCACAACGAGGTAATAGATGATATGCTAAAGAGGAAACCGCTACAGCCAAAAAGTCCAACATGGGATCAACCTAAGACGAAAGCATTTTGTTGTCGGGGCCATACACAAAATTAAACAGCTATAAGGTAAGATCTTAGCTACAGTATTCACAATCTTTCAATAAAACCAAAGTTCAAACAGAAAACTGACAGAGTCCCCTTATCTTCATAATTTTTAATGGGTGGTTCGTGTTCTTGTTTACTTACCCTCAAAGATTTACAGCATAACCGAATGCAAGTGGCCAAACTTCATCCCAAAGACAGTTCTAACGTCTTTTCACTTGCAGTGTACGTTACATTATACATACAATGTAAGGTGGAAAAGTGTTATAGTTATATTGATATCAATAGTCCGTAGAGAGCCACATTTAGTTAAGTTGGCGCGTTGTAAACCATACATTTTTATTACCTGATGTTTTCAAAACACTTACATTCTTGAATCTGTCTCGCAGCTTGCTTGGATCCTTCATGTATTCAGGATATCCAATGTTTTGTCTGATTGCAGTAGCCTGTTAGTTATGAAATCATGTTTAATCAAATATGTATTACATGTACTTCATCACTCAGAGAAACCTGAAAATGCATAATTATATTCAGTAAAAATGGATATAGGTATACAATGTTACACAAACAAGCATATATGCATTCATATAGTATACATGCACAAACAGAACTATTTGCATATACAAATAAAACGGCATTACATTGAATAAAATTACCGTAGTTGTAGCCAGACATGATAATAGTACGAATAAAAAAAATTGTTGACACTGACTAAAAAAAATTTTGTATGAACGTTTCTATTAAAAATACTATAACCTTCTTCAGCGTAAATGGCTTACGAATTCGTGAGCCATTTATGCTGAAAAAGATTATAGTATTTCAAAAAGGTTTTTAGTCAGTGTCAACAAAAGCTGTTTTAATTCTTACTACATTAAATAAATACAAATAGGATTAAAAGACTATGAGCATGACTGGATAAGAATGGATCATGGAATGAGAAGAATAGATGATGGTGGGATAAGGGTGTATAAAAGCCTAACATTTTTTTAATATAGAGAATAGTTTTCGTAGGTAATAAAAACTACAAACACTTGTAAAAAGAATATTAAAAAAACTGGTTTGAATTTTTTTTTTAAATTTCAGTGTTAAGTTTTAGGGATATCATATCGTTTTGACATGGTACTGGATGACTGAATACAATAATTCTATTTCTCTATGTATATAACACTACATATCTTGCAAATAACTACATGAAGATTTACTACAGTCCTAAACAGCTGGTATCACTTCTTTTGTTAACCTGCAGGTCCAGCTGCTAATAAATGTTAAAGAAATCAATTTTTTGGTGGATTACTCACGTGCACTTTCAATTTTTAGAATAAAACATTAGTCTTGAATTTAGCTTGAAGCAAACAGCTCACAATAATTATGGATACATCTTAGATGGAAGTACCTTTTCCTTTGCATATTTCTTTGTTCTAGTGTCCATCCAGTCTAGGTTATCTAGGTTGGCAATAAAACTTGCCCGCAAATCACTGATCATTTGCATTACCTGTAAATAGCAATGTCAGTAAGGCAACTTTCTTCTTTACTTCTTACTTAGATTGATTGAATAAATATAAGTCTTCCAAAGGAAGAGGTATTTTTTTGACATCCCCCCACCTTTCTTACAAGCTAACCTATTGAACAGTCTGAAACGATAGCTCTTTTTAAAACCAAACTTAAAACATTTCTTTTTTAATCATTTTTAATCCTAGTCCTATATATTAGTTTAGCTTGCTACACACTTAAGTTAGTTAGTACTATTATTTTTAACTATCAAGTTTTTACGTTACGTTTTTACTCTTACTTCAGCGCTTTGAGAATTTTAACTGCGCAAATAATAACCTAATCATTATTGTTTCGACAATACGAAATTTTTCAACTTTTACAAAATTCGAAAACGAAACGTAGCGACTACGTACTGTTTTTGTACGAGTTCTGCGACTGCTGAAACACACTGCAACTAACACGACCGATTCGAATATTAACTACTTCCTAACACGACCGATTCGAATTAAAATTAACTAAGACTAAACTAAAGCATGTGATATTTGTTCGGCCGTCCAAACGGACGGCGTATGTTAATAAGCGAACGTTCGCCGGAACATCCTCCCCCTTGAACAGGAATGTGTTCTGTACCTTCCGTCCTCTTTATATCTCCAACGGACACAACTTTGTGATTGGTCGTACATAATCTTTGCCGCCTTTTGTGACGCGTACAACTCTAACCTTCCCGTCAGGGCCAGGAAAAACCTCTTGAATTCGACCCAAACCCAATGCCCTCGTGGGTTGCCGGGATCCACCATCAGGACCACATCATCGGAAGCAATGTTGCGTTTCTCCTCAACCCATTTGTTTCGAGTGTTTAGGGTCGACAGATATTCCTTCATCAATCTTCTCCAGCATTTGGTTACGATATGTTGTATAAACCGTCATCTATTTCTGGGGTTGAACGCAAGGTCATTGATGACCCTGGGTGAAGTTGCCCGCCCGTTTGGCCGTTAAGGAAATGGTTCGGCGTTAAAACATGCTCATCGTTGGGATCGTTGCTACAATAAGTGAGCGGGCGGGAATTCAAAATTCCTTCTACTTCGACCGCTGCGGTCAGTAGTTCTTCATCCGTAGTTCTGGATTCCCCAAGGATTGCGCGCAGAGTTTTTTTAGCGGACTTGATAAGGGCTTTGAAAATACCTCCATGGTGCGATCCACCGGGGGGATTAAATCGCCACTGGATTCCGTCATGAGCAACCTGTTCTTTGATCCGAGTTTAATCCAAATTCGAGACTAGGTCACGCAGTTCTCTTTCAGCTGACGTGAAGTTCGTGCCATTGTCACTGATCATCACCTCCGGTTTTCCACGTCTGGCGACCATTCTGGAAAATGCATTCAGAAAGCTGGCTGTATCCAGTGAGTAAGCTATTTCCAGATGAACTGCTCGTGTGCTCGCACAGGTAAACAGGCACAGATAACGCTCCGCAGTCACCTTTGTAGTCAGCTTAATGACAAAGGGGCCAACAAAATGATGTGCCAAGTCTGGCTTCAGGTAGGGGTGCCATGATTTGTTCACCTTTACGTCTTTTTCCAAGTTTGCAGACATTATACCCTCGTTTCCATCGCTTAATTTCTTCTTTCTCACTGACAATCCAGTACTTCTGTCGTAATTCAGCAAGCGTAAAATTCACTCCGAGGTTATGATGACCTCGATTATAGATGTGGGCGATGACCAGTTTTGAGATGCGATGTCTCTTGGGTAATATGACAGGGTGTTTGGCATCGTAAGGTAGATTCGACATTTCTAGTCTCCCACCGACACGTAAGATTCCATCACTGTTCACAAATGGTCACAATTTCCAAAGGAGACTGCTTCTCAAAACGCTTCCTCCTCCTCTCAAGGTTTTCAATTCCTCCGAAAAGCGCTCTCTTTGAGTTTCTGGAACCCAGTGCCTCTCGGCGTTACTGATTTCTTCCGGTTGTAGGACATTTTCCAGTGGGTCGTTTCGCTTGCTTTCGGTCTCCTGGCTTTTATGAAGTCTTGCTCTCGTACTTTTGGAAATGAATCTCAAGATCCAGGCTATATTTCCTAACAATCGGCGCCAGGAAGAAAACTTCTGGATGTCAAACAAAGGTAGGGACTGCTTGCATTGAAACGTGAGGTGGATTTTAGCCAGCTCTTGTTTACCTTCTTCACTGCAATCACTCAAGGAGAGGCGACTTTCTGAAGGCCAGGATGTCTCCCCTTCATGTAGAAAGGCAGGTCCCTAGAACCAACGACTTTCAGCAGATAGGTTTTTCAGGTCCAGACCTCTTGTTGCGTAGTCAGCGGGGTCTGATTTCCGTTGAATTTCGGAGACTAGATTAGAAACAAATGGTTTCAGTTGTCTTGAGTGACCCTGGATCCAGTAGATTACGTCCATACTGTCTGTCCACAGAGTGTGTTGACTTAGCGGAATTTCTAGCTTCTCTGAGACTGTTTCAGCTAACCGTTATCCGAGAACTCCTGCCATTAACTCAAGGCGGGGATGCTGACGGATTTAATCGGTGTTACCCTTGCTTTTACTCTTGAGGAGGTTTTTCTCCAAAGAGAACAAACGTTTCTCTGCCTCTTGCCAGGTAAAGAGGGGAACTCCTTCCATGGGTGGCTACTTCTTAACGGCCCCCGATCCATTGTCTTGACTTTTCGACCTTTGACATAGCTAAGATCTCCTCCTGATTCAACTGACTGTCGTCTAAATTTCTTACTCCAAGAGACTCGATCTC
>OZ026598.1:12090815-12135815 GCA_964020085.1 Micromussa lordhowensis | reverse complement strand
TCCATATTTTGTGGCAAACACGCAAGATCGAAACTCTCTTCAAACTCAAAGACACAAACATTCATCCATCACACGTAATATACATAGGCACATGTACTTGTAATCAAGCTTACAGTGGTGAAACTGCACGCAGTCTTGAAGTACGCGTCAACGAACATTCCGATATAAACAAACAATCGGAACCGGCCAAACACCTAAAGATACACCCCGAACACAAATTCACATGGGACATCTTGAACACGGCTCACTCATGGACAAAGAGGAAAATTAAAGAGGCATTTTACATCGCACGCTTCAACCCAGTCCTAAACAAACAAGTCCAATCATTCCATCTCACTCTATACCCCATGGGAACTGGCATTACGTAACCACAAATATAAAACAGTTGGTTTATGCAATTTTATCACTCTGAAGATGATCGCCAAGATCAAAAACGTTTAGTCAAACATTTTAACAGTTTTTACCTTTTACTATTTTATAGCTTTGAACTGATCAAACCACTAACACTATATTTGCCAAATTTAGAGAGCAATGTTTAGTTGAGCTAATGAATTGCACTCCGGCAACTTAGAAACAGTTTAGAAAAACTCTGAACATTCAGCTAATTATCAACTACTTTTTGATAACTGTAAATTAACAGATGTAGCAAGTTTAAAAAACCTGACTTTTTGAGGTTTAGCTCTTAGTAGGAACTAAGTCAGTTTGCTCTGACAAATGACTTACTCCAACGCCTTAAAAAGCTACTTTATAGTAAATAATTTCCCTACACTGCAAGTATAATAATGGTATACTAGTACATTACACTACATTGTAGCTGACAAATTGCTTGTATGTAGCCCTTACCGATTCCTTATCTTTCCTGTTAAACTTTTCATCGAGAAAAACAACACCTAGAGGATCTCCAATCTCATTGTCATAGCGACTCATTTCTGTAATGCATTTTTGCCAGATGTCTGTCTCACCCGTGGTTCCCGTGACAACCTTCCGATAGTTGTAGAAAACCCTGTGGTACTCTTCGCTTAAATAAGGAGCCAAATGAACAACTGCTTGCCACATTATGTAGTTAGCAATAACCCTGTCAATGAAACAAATGAATTAATATTTCAGATTACGACAATGAATTGCACGTTAACTCTAAAGTTTGCACCACAACCAATCATTGGGTTTGCACTACCATCAGTAACTTTTTTGGACATCAACCGACTCCATGGGAAGGCAAGTTAATTTCTTTTCAGACTAATTTCCAACATACCTCAACTCAACTTCATGAATGATACATATAATTATATCTCATTTCTACAGTATTGTGCAAAAGTAATGCAAGCAAAGTTCGCCAAATTTTGTACCTCGTTATCATTATTTGCATATGCCTGATGAGATCAGTATGATTTTCGTATGATGCAGGAGATATTTCAATACAAAAACCTGAAATACTAGAAAATTACATTATAGTGGAATAATAAAACCCTTATTCCATGGTTTAACATTATAATGTGTGGCCATTAAATGCTTCTCTTTTGCTTGTCTGTTGGTCCTCAAAAAATACTACGCAACTCACAAAATATGCACGCGTATGACGTTATACCGGAGCCCCATACCATATAGGAAAGAAAAGGAAACCTATGAATGGATTCTCTCATGGTTATCATGGTATTGTTCGTGGGCGCGTACGCACGACGACGACGAAAACTAGACCCTGTGAGTCTATCAACTCGCTTCGCTCATCATGATACGGTCGGACAGCAGGGGGCACTGTCTCTTGGCGGGCCACCCTTGCTTGATAACACGGATAAATTCCTGGATATCAGCATCTGCAGCAATTTGTTCACGGAAAACATCCCGTTTTGGGGGTTCAACTGGAATATGCTCTTCATGATCAACTGTCTCAAGTGCACGAATCTCACAGAATTCCGTCTCATGTCTTTCGAGACTGTTGTTAACTTCTTGGTCAATACTGTTAAATCCGGAATACAGGAAGTCATCTGCTATCACAGCATCTTCTCAGTTGACCGATAGCAGCGTTGACACTCGAGCAAGATCGCTTGTAAATTCCCGCCGCAATTTCATGTCGTTGCCAAACTTTCTTCCACTGTTTCCAATTACTAGCCATATTGTCATCCACTACTAGCGGTTTTGGCGGCGGCAAATTCGCCGAAGGCAGCATGAACAGAGCAGCGGCCACGGGTGGCGCTTCTTCAGCATCAGGCATCAAGGAAAGACAAGATGGCGGCCAGAAGAAATATATTTAACTCTTCAGTCGACTGTTTGCTCACCAGCTTGGCGTTGGACACATCTAGATTCTCTAATCGTCCTGTAGAGAAGCTAGAGGACCACTTCTGACACCATGTTGTGTTGTGATGGCGATAGAATCAAAGAGCTACGGGTTGAAACTACAAAAAAACTTTCAATGTCCAGTTTGGGTTTAGCTCTACAACAACTCACGTGCCACAAGGCACCACGCGGTTCACATGAACTGCTGATTACATGACTAAAATCACGCATGTCACACCACAACGTGGAAGATTAATAAACCATTTTAAGCCGAAGAGAACAGGATTCGCTTAAATTGTAACGTTCCTATGTGGACATTTACATATTGTGGTTACAAAGTATGGGGATTTCTTCGTTTTGTTAGTCCAATTTATTCGGTCTGGCGAAATGCTTGGGTGAATTTCCAGGTTAATTCGGTTGAAGAATGGTACATAAAATGACTGCAAAGCTAAATTGAGTCGTCGGCAACAATACACATTGTAAATTTAAATCTATGAATCAGCTAAATAATTATTAAACTTTAACACTGCAAGTCTTTAACTTCGTTTTCAGGCTTGCAAATCCATTTCTTGGACTTAACTTAAATGACAATCAAGCTTAAACGAATTTTCTTTATCTTTTCTTTCATTTGGTCATCTTTCATTGAGACTATTGTTTTTATAATGTAGATTTCCTTGATTAATTTCAGTTGTTGCCCAATTAGTTCGGTTTCGTGAAATGCTTAGTCGAAATGTTAAGTAGACGATTATGCATGTAAACCCTGTCTGCAAATAAAGCTCTGCTTTGATTTTGATTTGCTATTTGATTTTGTTAGTTCCACTGCTCCCACGTCTCCTATTTTCCTAATGAGAGGTTTTTCTTCAGTGGGGTATTTACACTTATGCAATTTTCCATAAAAGTGAGATAGTGCTAATTAAAAAAAATTATGCGAAGAGCTTTATTCGGTAATGAACAGTGTAAATTACATTTAAAAACTTAGAAAACACTAAGGGCGTAGAAGTCCTCGCGCTGACCATTTCTCTATACAAAAATATCATTTACATACATTCTTCGCAGTAGTTTTTTGTTAACTAGTTATTAACCGAATGTCACCAACTGTTTCCTTTGTTGTGCTTTTTTGCTCTTCGAGAAAAGTTTAAATTTCTTCCTGACTCTTTCTTTCGTCCTTTCCAGCACCAATTCGTTTGTGATATAGCTTTGTGAATTCTCTGCTCTCCTAAAATTTTATTTCGACAGGGTAATAGAATGCATACACTTTCAGTTTGTTCAATCATCGCTTTTAGTCACTACAATTCTCAGGGTAAAAAGCAATAATTTTCTTAATTTCCTTTTGCTTCGCTCTAGGGCCTTTAAGCATGCCCGTAATTGGCCCATGGTCATTACGGGAGAATAATGTAATTAGCCATTATATCGACTAAAAACACAAGCTATGTAATAAATGTATGTAAATGATATTTTCATTGCAGAGAACTGAACAGGGCAACAACCTTCTTCACCCTAAATTTATCTGTATGTAAACTAAGGATATTTTAATTACATGTCGTTAGCAGAGGACAGGAAATGTTCTGCGGCTGTAGTAGGTTTAGATTTGGTGTTAGGGTTATCTATGGTACGGCGGTGTTCATTAATACCCATCGAAAAAAATCTCTTCTAACCGAGACTCCATTCGTTAGGCCAGGGAGCCTTTTTTAATACCAAAAGGCACAATTGTTCCTGATGGTCTGAACATCCGTGAAGAAACATTTTAATCGTTTCCTTTTACTTTATTTTGTTTATTTACTATTTTATTTCTTCATATGTTTATCTGTAATTTACACTGTCAACTATTTCTACGTATTTCCGGTAATATGCTACATAAAAAAACACGCCCCGATGCAAAATTTTCCATTGTACCTGAAGAAGGCTGGTTTGGTCAGCCGAAATATAGAACACTTTCAAAAAAACATTCTACGTTGTGTCGGTTTCTGCCTTTGTATTCTTCGTTATATTTATGTTGTAGGTCAAAATGAAATTAACACCTAACCCCAAAATATTTATGTTATTCGAAACACCTGGGCGAAAAAAACTTTTAATTTGGTTAAATCCTCGATTTTCTGTTCCCTTTCAAAGTAGCGCTTGAAGTGTTTCGCGACGGAGTTTTAGGGAGTCTGGGGCGACGGTCGCTTATGACGTCTACCCAGGAACCAAACACAATAGCGCCTCAGTCAGCTCTCTGTATTTGCTCGAGAAAATAGCTCAATTTTGGTAAATTTGTGAGGGCCCGTTTCTCTAAAGACCCGGTAAATTACCGGGCCCGGTAAGTCACCCGGTAAGTCACCCGGTAAGTCCCCGTAAACATTTCGGGTGTTTCTCGAAACTCCCGTTATTTTCGATCCCGTTAATTTTCCCGGTAACTTGCCCGGTAATTTACGGGAGGTCGTGACTTCCCGTAAAGTGGTAAATGCCACAGCTGTACACTATTGATTTTTATATAATAACCCAAGTTATTCTCGCATTTTGATTGGTTCTCATCTATTAGAGGACAGATGCACGATTGACGTCATCATTAAAAGCTCTTCCCTCTGTGTTTTAAAATGGCGGAAAGTTTTGAGAATTTAGATAATATTTTACGTGATTGAACAAAAGATATGTACAAAAAAGTATTTTAGAGGCATTGAACAGGTACGAGAAGCGTAGTCTAGCAGGAAGATAAAGCCGTTTCTCTTTTAGAAAATGGCTCAGAAAAAATACTCGAGCAGTCGGCAGTCGAGCAAGATTGGTAAGCCGAAAACCTTTACTTTTTCTCGAATTTAACAAACCCAATAAACAAAACGTTTGTGACATTAATTATTTTAATAAATTCAACTTTTCTCAGTCTCAAAATAATTGTTGACACACTGATTGATGTCGGGAATTGCGAAACATCAAACATCAAAATAAACACATAACCTTGTTTTCCGATGCGAATGTTCCAGTCCGTTTCAGTGCACAGCAGCGAGCAAAGTACAGCTCACTACAGCTCACGGCCAACTGTATCGCAGCTAAAAGGTGTCTCCGACACTATTTCAAACTGATTTGAGAATCACCGACCACAGAGGACACAGATTTCCACCGTCACTGGCCCTCTTTTGCTTTCCGGCAAAACTTGGATCGAATGGCCTCCGGGTTGACCGCAATCGCAAGTTTTCCGAGCGTATTTTTTCAACTCCTGCAATATTCAAGGCAACATTCAAGCTCTTCGGCTCACTGGGCTGCTCTGATGACAAAAACTGACTAAACGTATCCAGCATTTTCTTCAAGATATTGTAGATTTTCGCAGTTCAATTCTGCTTTCGCTGTAAGTTTTCATTCCACGAGAAGCGACGCTCGAGTAAAGTTTGACGGTGGCGTGATTTTTCTTGACCAATCACAATTCTTTGCTACGCATAGCAACCAATGAATTTGTTTCATTTTGTATATCATAGATCACGTCAAATGGCCTTTTTCGTGCAAAGGCGGGACAAAAGGCCGGCTTTCACAGAAAACGTCAAAATGTGGTAAGAACATTAGTGACACACTCGGCTATCGCCTCGTGTGCCACTTTTTTGTTCTTACCACATTTTGACATCATGTGTGATCTATCACTGAACAGACGCACGGCAACATGGAATCTATTTGTTAAACAGATGCACTTGGGAGGTTTGTTGAGCACACAAGACTTGAGTCACACTTTGCTATTGCCTTGGGTGACTCTTTTCTTTCAGGCTTAGCAACCTCATGCTTGCGTCTATAATTCAGCTTTTTGAAAAACTCACTCGTGCAAATTAATTCCAAATTGAACGAAAAAAAACGTATGATTACCTATACAAATTGCATTCCACTCAGTTCAATTACCATTATTAATGGCATGGGAAGAATTCTGTCTATTGTTATAATTAACTTGAAAATCTTAAGTGCAATTATTGATATAATACTCAATCTTTATATTACCAATGACCAAGAACATTAAACGCTACAAAAACACTTGTTTCAAAACAGCAGCCCACTTGATTGGCCGATGTACACTACGCGGTAATAATTTTCTTTCCCGCGCAAACTGAACGAAGCCGGCTTGCCAACATGGCCGCAAAGAACTCGACAATACATAAAGAAAAGCAATTGAAATGAGTTAAACGCATCGAATAGGACTTACCATAAATTTCAATGGACCTACCTTTCACATTGTCGCGTTGAAAAATAATGTACACATGTCATCTCTAATCGGGAAGTATGAGAATGAATCACAGAAAATGACAAGACTCCTAAAAAAGAGCGAGTCTTCGAATCGAGCCACAAAAGACAATTGATCCTCAATTTCAAATAATATGGCAATGCAAAATGACGACCTCTCTCGAATGCTCTCCTTTGACACAACGATAACTTCGAAGTTAACTTCGCAGTGTTACTTAGAAAGCATCACAGTAGCAACGACAACAATCGAATGTGGAGACCGTCGAATACGTTATAGTCCCAAGTCTTTCTCCTTCTCTCGCGCACGAGCGTGAAGCGCGCGATAGAGATTGGTAACAAGCCGCTATTTTATCGGGCCCGGTAAGTACCGGGAAAATTTACGGGTACTTCGAGAAACGGTATTCGGGGCCCGGTAAAGTTTCCCGTAAAACGTCCCGGTAGGTTATCGGGCCCGGTAGTTACCGGGTCTTTCGAGAAACGGGCCCAAGTTGCAAAAATTTGAGCTGAATTACAATTCGTGGCCAGAGTTTGTTTCTGCTATTCAAACTCAACCTGGAAGTTTTAAAAAACGCCCAAACTGAAACCCCTACGTGTGAGCCAGTCTAAACCTCCGTTGCACACTCAAAATTTGTTTTTATTGAATTCTCTACAGAGCTTATGAATGTGATAAAGTTGTATGAGAATATAAATGTACGCCAAACCGAATGATTGATGCGTAAGAAGAACAAAGCGTCCCTAGCTAAAGAACTACATAAAAATGTCCAAGCAGCAGATGCCATTCCCTGACCCTCAACGTCTGTTATAGATGGGATGGCTTTTGTCCAGCGTTTGAACAGTAATAAGAAGGCATTTGCAGCCGTTGCTGAAACTCGTCTTTGCAGAGTTCTAAACGAAGGTACAACCGGTGACACGATTGATGCCGTCTTCGATGATTACAGAGAGGAATCCACAAAGAACACCGAAAGAGAGAACAGGGGTAACGGTTCGGGAAGCAAATACCGGAACAAACAAACAACTTCATTGATCATCGCAGTTATACACAACTTAAGCAGTTGTGAAATTAAAGCCTGAAAAAAACATCAGGCCTGAACGGGATTTGAACCCATGACCTCTGCGATACCGGTGCAGTGCTCTGTCAACTGAGCTATGAAGCCAACTGAAAGCTGGTCACGTTGTGAAGAATGCATTCTTCGTCATCTACAGGTATGTTACAAACTCACAACGTGACCAGCTCTCAGTTGGCTTGATACCATTCTTCATAAATTGTTCGAAAGGTAAGAGTCTCATAACCATAGGAAAAATATACACTCTTTTCGAGTTTCGTTTCGAACAATGTACTCTTGTTAATGTATCTAGTAACAGTTTGCAGTTGTCATGGCAACCGCTAAATACTTTAAAATAGCTTAGCTGTCACTTTTGTCTAAAATTAAACATGAGCCTTTGTTTACATCTAAGTTACATTAGAGACATTTAGCAACAAGGTTTTCATTTTAACGGCAAACGGCAAATGTCAGTTTCAGGTTAGGCGTTAGGCGTTAGACGTTTGTGACCTCTATCGGTTTAGCTACGAAGACATGAAAGAATTATTTCACTTGAAGAGGCCGCCAAATTAAATTTCCAGACAACAGCAGTGTTGATTTTCAAATGGAAACAAAAAGTCCTATTTTTACTAATTGGCTAAAAATTATATCTAAGCATGTACTAAGAAGACTGGTTTACTAATTTTCTTACTGAGCACGTGGTATAAACAGAAATTCAGGATATGAAACGTTCAGGTAAATCACTTACGCGAAAACCTACTTCTCGGCGTTAAAAACCCGCGTTGAGAACTCCAATCGTGACCGCAGCGCTTTGTTACGTGACATCTAGCGGTTTGCCGTTTGAGGTTTCCACTGAAAACCTTGGTGCTAAATGTCCCAAATGATGCTTGACTGACGCGGAAAGGACAAGCCTAATGCCGGGTTGATACCAGGACGAAAGAGACTCATCAAGGAAGCTCTTTAAAACTCGTTAGCTGAATAATTTATCCAAGCCAGTGCTAGATTGATCTCCAGAAGATTAAACTTTTATGACAACGTGTATTGTAGTTGTTATTTCTTAAAATTAGGAAGTCGAAAACCTTATTTTAAGTGACTTTTATTTCAGTTGTGGACTCATTGACCATTTCCGTTTCCATGGCAACTAGACAACCTTAAAAAAATTGTATCATGCATATCACTCTGAAGCTGTTAACTTGATCCATGGCCATTTGACGTCATTTCATCAGATGTTTAGAGCAAGAAAGCTACTCATAGAGGCAATCATACCTTAAAATAGACTTCAGTTATTGCAGATTGAGAAAATGCGTGATAGCACTGGTCCTTCCACAAAAAAATCAAATTTTAGGGGTCTTGGCCCATGGACCAAGATTGTCTCACTAGTTTTATATTCACTTGCATAGCCTTCAAATTAAAGTGAAAAAATACTTAAAGTTTCAGGCAAGGTGGAGTGAGCAGTTCTGTAATTAACTCAGGTATACATCATTAAAAACTGCGCCTTGTAGAAAGCCAATCACATTTTTATATTCAGGATTCTGGACCACTGAGAGGCTTGAGTGAAAAAAAAATACTTCATATAGATAATATGTTTCTCACTTCAACATAATGAAGTTAAGTGGCAGGTAGAGTGGATTTTAGGTGCATCAGTAAACTACATTTGAGCCATGTCAGTGGTGGGGTGGAGTGCAGCGATTTGTTGGAAGTGGAATGAAGATGAATTGTGCTGGACCCATAACTCCAAATTGAATTGTGCTATTGTTTGAAGGGGAGGTGTCATTATGACTTGTCCTAGTGAAGTTTGAATTGATAAAGGAGGGGTTTATGGTACTGTCGTGTTGCTGGACTGGAGAAGAGTTATGTTATAGTGGTACTGAAGATCGTTGGGTTGAGTCGGTGATAGTCAGAGCACTTGGTTATGGAGTTCAGTCTAGTATGCTAGACTGAAAGGATGATATAGAGTCAACTATCGTGTTGGAGAACAACGTGGCTGACAAATTGACATGTTATGGAAAGCCTATTCTCGATTTGAAGCATGACAAGAAGTTTTCAGAGTTTCCATGTTGTCTTGAGCAGAAGGAACTTGCGATTGACTATCAGATAAAGAAACTTAAAACTAGAGCGAAGATAGCCAACAGCTTTCAATTCAAAGGTAACAAGATGAAATTTGAACTCAATTGAAGTTTGTTAGACTCTCTTAATTTAGCATCCACTTATCTGTTGGAGGGAACTTTGACCTGAGCAAATCAGGAGTTGAGAATGACAAAACTCTGTTGAATAACCAAAACAAGCCAATATATGTGCTGACGAGAGTCTGGAGGGCCGGATGGGAATGGAGGAATACGAATCAGATGAATTAGCTGATGACACAAAGGATGAAAAGAAACTTCAATTGGCAGAGAGAAGTTTACTTTCCAAGCTAAGTGGGCAATAGCAAAATCGTGATTATTTAAGTTAAAAAGGATTCACTTATGTATAAGCTAATTATATGATACAAACCTCTTTGATGTAACTGATGTCAAATTTGACATGCTTATTAAATATTCCAGGGCAAATACAGCAATCTTTTCATCTTCAGTTATCTCATAACTGGTGTCTTGAAACATTGTCTGAAGGTATAACAGCCAGTTAATCTGAAAAATACAATAATCAAAAACCAGCTTATCAGGTCCCCCATCACCTGTTATTTATTCTTCATGAATTCAACTGCTGGGAAGGTATCTCTTGTGAAGTTATTTCTTATTGTCTCTTGGCTGAAATTTTAGCCCGGTTAGATGGGATGAAATTTCAGCCCGGCCTTTGAAACAAATCATCAAATTGGCGATTACATGGAGAACAATTCAGCCCGGGCTGAAAATCATAGCCCGGTTTGATTTAGCTAGGATTTTTAGGTCCCTGGCAAACGGGTTGAAAAGTCTGAAAAAATCCCGTGTAATCGAAACGGAATTTCAGCCCTAGATGAAAAGCGAGCTTGGACATGCTTTTTCGGCGCTATTTTGATTCTCGTGAGACTCTTCGCGCGCAATTTTATATTTGGCGCCGTGGCTAATATTTCAGCCCGGTCTGGAATTCGTCATGTAATCATGTAATCAAAATTTCAGCCCCCCCTAGCATTTCAGCCCGGGCTGAAATGACAGTTATAATTGGACGGGTTACTGGCGTCACCAGAATGCCATTAATAAGGGCCCGATTACATAGCGAATTTCAACCCGGGTCAGCCCGGTTAACCGGGCTGAAACTTCAGCCCGGGTTCTGAAACAAATCCTCTTAGAATCAAATTGTCGATTACATGGAGAGGGATTCAGCCCGGGCCGCAATTCAGCCCGGGCTGAAAATCCTAGCCCGGTTTGCTCAAACCGGGCTAGGATTTTCTGCCCGGGCAAACGGGCCAGAAAATCTGAAAAAATCCCATGTAATCGAAACGGAATTTCAGCCCAGGCTGAAAAGCGAGCTTGGAAATGCGTTTTCGGCGCCATTTTGATTCTCCTGAGACTCTTCGCGCTTAAATTCATATTTGGCGCCGAGGCTAATATTTCAGCCCGGGCTGAAATTCGTCATGTAATCGGAACAAAATTTCAGCCCCCATAGCCGGGCTGAAATCTCAGCCCGGGCTGAAATTCGCCATGTAATCAGGCCCTAAGTAACTTGTTTACGGAATATTTCAAATTCTTTCCTCACCGTACGAATAGAAAGCTTAAAGAATATGTTGTAATAAAATTAAAGCACGTGGCAAATTACAGAGGTGTCATACTCTAAAAAGTGCAACAGATAACACCAGAAACTAGACCTGTGACCTCTAAAGCGACTACTCATACTACTTGGTCAAACGGATCTACTCTACTTTAAAGTCCTCCTAACATCACATCGCTTCAAAAACAAGTGGGAAGTAATATATCAAACACGAGCGACAGTGTTTCATCAGGAAATCCAAACACCGAGAAAGAGTTGCAAATACGACGCACAGCGGAGTATTTTTGACGAAATTCGAGGTGTTTGGATAGCCGATGAAACACTGTCTCGAGTGTTTGATATATCTTCGCAATCGAAGCAAAAACTAAGGAGAAAATCGAGAGGTAAAATCGTCAAAATCTATGCTAATTAAGACCTCGTTCACGGTTGTGATTTTCTTTGTTTTAGCTTGATGACTTATTAATGAGTTTGAGAAGCATAAATTAAACTTTTCATTTCAAATTAAACAGGACTACGTTACAATAATTCAGCGCATTATATCATACTACATTTAACTACATTACACTACCTTACACTGCATTGCAAATAAATTACATTAAACCATGTTATGCTGTGTTACAGTTTCATTTGCATTGTCTTCTTGTCTTCCCTTGAAACTAAATTATAGCATTAAATAAAAAAGGGAAATTACACATAGACATACGCACATACGCACATAAAATAAATAAATAAATTTTAAAAAATGGCCACGACTACTCAAATTGAGTTGTTGTTGTTACATATGACCGTGCTATTCGTAAAATTTATGTCATAACTAACTTATAAACTAGTAGTAACCAAAAATTAGGAGTGCGTTGATAATAGCTGTCTGTTGCTGAAATCATTATCTTTATGTGAACGGCTGACGTTTTACAGAAATATAACATACTGACAAAGTCCACTATGTTGTGTGGTTTTGATTTCCTTGTTATTGATTTTCCTTGCTGATGCGATTTTGATATGACCTTTGGTGACACGTTGCGTGACTGCTCCAGTTTCGGTAAACTCACAATTTCATACCATCAACACGTCTAAATGAAGAATTTTACAACATGCGTTGTCTAGTTATGTTTATAACCGCAGTTTGTTTGCTGTTTTTACTAAAGTTGAAATGGCCGAAAAATAAGAGTGTCTACGTCTCATTCTCACTTTTACTGGTAATGTTTAGGCATAAAGGCTTATTTTCAAAAAGGATAGTTGTGTTACTTCTGAGCTGGAAGCACTAATATCAGCTAACATCTGTAACATTTGCTCTCGCGTTTCCGTTTATCCTTGTTTTGTCGTAAACAAACTCCCGGACAAACTCCGTGCGACTGGCAATAATTATTAGATCCCACGGTTAACATCACAGAGCCAAGGCGATGCAAAGTCGTGTTCGTGAACAGAATAAAATACGGTCGTCCGTCCCAGCTATGTAACAAAAGCACGTTATCTCGCATGCTGACCAAATAGGCTTCGCACGGTCCAGACTTCTAGAAAAGAGCAATCGCGAACAAATCGTCTCGTATACACGTGCTTTGCGATGATGTAATTTGTTTTCGCCCGGCCAAAAATCTCACGCCGTCTGTATTGGGACTGCATTCTCTTTTTTGTCGAATGCAATCGGAGTGAAAAACGTTGAAAACCACGAAAGAAGCCACAAACAAAGAACAAGCATGACGTAGCAGATGGACACGAAAACGAGGCTCAAAACCCCTGAAAAACCTTACAGGGGCGGCCAATTTGCAGTCCAAAAATTCTCGCTTTCTGGCGCCTGCGAAACAAAATTAGGAGGCGTTCTCTCGTACCTCGAGAACGCAATTATCTGGACTTATTTAATAATATTCGTTTGACAAAGGCAAAATACTTATTTTCATTTGGAATGACATGACCGTGACCTATAGATGCAACAGGTGATAAGTTTCTCATGGGGCATAACAACTAATATATAAATCTTAAAATGCACGGAGTCGTTGAAATAATAACTTATAGTTAGACTGACGTCGTAAATTATTAGGAAAAGAAAGGTTAGAAAAACTCAAAGTCAGTGGCTGAAAATTAATACAGAACGTTTTAAACAGTCATTTGTAAATAGGCTAATCTTCAAATATATCTTATCAATTGAATTAAAATAATATCCTGTTACATTATTTCTAAGCACATGCTAAGCATTTTTACATCTCCAGACTTGCAACTAACATTGCAACGTTGTTATCTATATATTGGCTTATGTTGCAACAGTTCGCTGTTTCACTATTGTTTTTTTTTATATATATTTTGGGGGGGGGGAGATGGTACGGGTATGTATGATGATGAAGCAATCGGTTTTTCGTCTTAATGTCATTGATCAACACTAGCTTTATTTTCAATTACCGGCAGAGGGAGATACTGTTACTTTTACTTTTGATACTTTATTTATTTCTAACCGGCACTGCGAGCACAAATTAATTTTAATTAAAAATCACGGCCAATAGCCGTGCTTCTGATCATGGTTTTACATGGAAGCTTCTGTCATGTTCTGAAAACGATGTTCTTTTAAGTGTAACACTTCGCTGTTTTTAGTGTAGAAATATTTTTTGTGTGTTGATCAAGCGTTTGACCTGAACAAAACTTCTCAAACTCTTTGGAACGACCCGCATTTTAAGAGATTACATCATCCAGCAAATAATGGCTTCGTATCAGGAAATGGCTCAACATCTCACGTTAAGCAAAATTGAATAGCCTTTTGTTCTTGGTAGCCCCAAGGGACTCCGTCCGAAGCCAAGCCAAAACTGTCGTCGTTGTTCGGAAAACATTCGACACAACAATTAAGCTGCACTTGGGGATGGGCAGCGTAGTTTTTTCTCTCGTAAAGTCAATTTCCACCTGTGTACCTCAAGGCAATTTACCACCGCTGTGCGCCGAGCAAGGTAATGACAATTCAAATTATCCACATGAGTCGTATTCGGACCACTTCTCTCTAAATGCATCCCCTAGCCTGCGTAGCATGTTAAGCAATGTGAGCGCTCTAAGGAAGCGGCGAAGCCGCGATAACTATCGACGAAGCCGCAAGGAGCCTGGCTTTATCACTTTGAGCGCTCGCGCTCAAATTGCTTAAAAACACTTGCCCCAGTTTAAATCTCTTTTTATTCTAATTCCGGCTCGTTTTAATAGGTATGCTGCTGAAAGCATTCTTGAGGGTTGTCCAATACTCCGACAAATTCACTTAGCATCGGTATTGTATTATGTCCACATAACAATAGATTAACAATACAATACAATTGAGAACGACGCAATACAATAGAATACAATACCGATGCTAAGTGAATTTGTCAGAGTATTGGACAAGTATGGCATTCTTTGCCTGTTATTCGTGCGGCGTTCTACTTTTTTATTAAGTCTACTGCGCGTTGCCTAGTTTGAGTAAAGAATGTGTGACCGAATTTCTGTTTTTGCGCGTATAAATCTTTCTTTGAAACCTGGCAATCGTCATGGAAGTTATTCTTTTTCAATTTTTTTTAGTGTTAGCAAAGCGTCTAGATTTTGACTCAACTGTTTTCAATCCAGCGCGTGGCACTTTATTATAAACGGGTGTGAATTTTTAGTTTTGAATGAGCGCCGCTGTTTTCATTTAAGCTCGCAGCAAACGAAGGTGTGATCTTGTCTGTAGAACAACTATCAGTCTGCAAATGAAATAGGGTTTCGAATAGTTTTAGATTTTCAGCAGAGCGCACACATTTTATTTGAATTTGTCTTCCATTCAGTCTTTCCGATGTTTAAATTTCGCGCTTGTATGGTAATCGGAAATTTCAAAAATTCCCGCGGGCAGTCTAATCTTATACACCCATTGTTTTAAAATGTCCATATAAGACCAATTTTAAGTCTTAAAACAATGCCCTATTGTTATCAATGTTGAGCAGCTTTACTTGATACGTTGTCTTTTTTCACTTTTCTTTTGGGGTGAAATGAATGAATTCTGTTGAATGAATTTTAACTAAATCAATAAAAGATTAGGCTCACTAAACTGAGCTGATACAATGATATTGGGATTAACCATTGTACCTTAGAGTGGGGGAAGCGTTGTATAATAATTATGTATTACAGTACTATTCCGAAAGTAAAGGACCACCCGAAAATAACGGGTCACCGAAAGTAACGTTAATTTTTGACCTTCCTATTGAACCCCGAAAGTAACGGTGCCCCCGAAAATAACAGCCCATCTGAAAGTAGCGGTCCTTTGGAGAAGTCACTAAAAGAGAAACTCTCTGATGGCAAGCGCAATGGGGATGGAACAGCCTGACTGCAGGACTGACGAACTTGAAGAGTTATTTGTAACTTGACTGAATGTTTCTTGAAACCATGATTTATAAGCTGTATTTGACTGGCACTAGGCCGAAACATGATTAGTCTGATCACGAATAAGACATGTTTTTTTGAACTTTACGAACGCTAAACTCACCCCTCTCGCCTTATTATAAGTTTTGTCCACGCGCGTAATTTCAGGTGATTTTTAATTAGCCAATCATGGCCCACAATGTGCTTGCGCGTACATTTTCCACTTTCGCTGTCGTAATTTTGCGGATCTTTTTATCTTGTTTTTCTCTTGCCGTGTTTTAAGATTTTGGCCAGCCTTGCCGCTGTTTGGAGTTTGAGTCTAGCTTCTTCACCGTTTTTTAATTGTATGTTTCGGATAACGTGTTTTTGGTTGATTAAATTGTTCATTTATTTGGAGTTGGAGCCTACAAATCGCTGAATGTAATTGTCAACATGGTGCCGAGACCCGGGAAGCAAGTGGTCTAAAGAGTTTACGTACGAGGACTCAAACGATAGAAAGCATGGCTGACGAAGAGCTGAAAAAGAAGACGAGAATCCGTGGAGGTCATAAAGGCTACGTGACGACAACTCTGGAAAAGGTGCAAGGTTTACTCGACAACTTCGGGTTCTCCGCGGCAAATCAAGTGAAAACGTATCGGATCGCTCTAACCGAAAAATTGGACATTCTTGGTGCCTTAGACGACGAAATTCTGACCTTAATTGCGGAGGAAAATATCGAAGACGAAATCAGTGAAACTGGAATCTTCAGGGAATCTATTCATCAGATGATAGTGCAAATTGACGAGGCTCTAAATGCAGTAGAAGTGGAAATTTCTGGACACACAGATAAGTCAATTTCTCATTATCCTTCTAACTCTAGCTCCAACTCGTTTACCAAAAGCCTAGGAGCCGGGAAGGCAAAACTGCCCAAGATTATTCTTAAGAAATTCCATGGCGATCCTATTAGTTTCACTCCATTCTGGGATTCATTCAGAAGTGCTGTCGATGACAATCCTTGTTTATCAGATGTTGATAAGTTTAATTACTTGAGAAATTTACTGGAAGGATCTGCCGCCGGAGCCATTCGAGGGCTACCGCTGACAGCAGATAACTATGGAGCCGCGAAAGACATTTTAAGAAGCGTTTTGGGCAGCCCCAGATAATCATTAATGCTTACATGGAGGGTCTAGTGAAAGTAGCGGCAGTAACAGTTGACAATGACTTGAAACGCCTGCGCTTCCTTTATGATCGAGTCGAGGCACACGTTCGAGCCCTCCAAGCCCTGGGGATACAATGTGAGTCGTATGGGAAACTTTCGGTTCCCCTTCTTATGGAAAAACTACCCCCAAGCATGCGTCTAATAATCTCGAGAGCTATAGATCAACCTGAATGGGACTTGGATATTCTGCTGAAGGCTTTCGACTCTGAAATCGAAGCAAGGGAACGTTGCGAGCCTATTGGAACAAACCCGTCTGATTTTTTTACTCCCAAGAGACCATTCCCAAGTCAAACAAATAAGGGTAAAGAGGTCCCGACCGGCGCAACACTAACTAACCAGTCTGAGCAACCTGTCAGCTGCACATTTTGTAAGCAGAGTCACCCAAGCGCAAGTTGTGGTACAGTTACCGATATCGGCGCAAGAAGAAATCTATTAAAACAACAGGGTCGTTGCTTTGTTTGTTTACGGCGCAACCACCTGGCGAGAAATTGCTCACCGAGCAAGGTGTGCCGCATTTGCTCTGGAAAACATCATATGTCAATCTGTAAAAATGCCAACCGTGGCAGTGGTACCTCAGAAATCCAGTCTCGAGGAAGCAGTGTGGTGTCATCTGATGGAGGAGAACAAGACCTCTACAACCGTGTATGTGGACTCGAACACGTCAATCCTGTTACAAACGGCCATTGCTCAAGTCTCGAGGGTTCATCAGTTGCATCCTGTGGTGAACATGCGAATCTTATTCGACAGTGGCAGCCAAAGAAGTTACATATCAGAACGCGCAAAGGCGAAAATTAATTTACCCCCCAAGAGAAAAGAGAAGCTACTTATCAAGACGTTTGGTCAAGAAAATGAATGTGACCTAAAGGAATGTGACCTCGTCGATTTCTGTGTCGGGGGACTGAGTGAAAGCTCAAAGGTTCAGATGACTACCCTTGCAGTCCCTCTCATTTGCAGTCCGTTGAAGGATCAAGCCATACAATTTGCGCAACAGTCTTACAGTCATTTGGCTGACCTGGAGCTCACAGATCACCCAACCGAAGACTGTGATTCAGAAGTAGATGTACTGATTGGAAACGATTTCTACTGGTCTTTACTGGAGACATGAAACGGGGGGAAACAGGACCCGTGGCGATGAAAACGGGTCTTGGATGGGTGTTGTCCGGACCCATGCCCCACGCACCTGTTTCAGGTTCTGATGTTAATCTGGTGGCATGCCACACACTTCTGGCTGTGATGGCCTAAATACCAGTCGAAAGGATGAAGACACTCTGGTAGAACAAGTAAAGAAGTTCTGGGAGCTAGAAAGCATTGGTGTGTCATCATACGAGGGGACTGTACACGACAAGTTCTTGGACACCATTCGCTGGTGCGATGGACGTTATGAAGTCTCTCTACCTTGGAAGGAACAGCACGCACTGTTACCGGACAACTATGCATTAGCAGTCTCACGCCTGGCTTCTGTTCTAAAGCGTCTGCGAAGAAACCCTGAACTACTCGCGGAGTACAGTCGCATCATCGACGAGCAATCGTCGCAAGAAATAATCTCTGATGTTGATCCCAACGCGCCAGTCCAGGTTGGTCGCCTTCATTACCTGGTACATCATCCAGTTGTACGTGAGGACAAGCAGACAACCAAAGTAAGGATAGTCTATGATGCATCTGCCAAGTCTAATGGTCCATCGTTGAACGACTGTCTGCACGCAGGTCCTTCACTAACATCTGAAATACCTGTCTTGATGCGATTCAGGTACCACCAAGTTGCCTTGGTCGCCGACATCGAAAAGGCCTTCCTGATGGTTCAAGTCGCGAATGCTGCCAGAGATGTGTTACGATTTCTGTGGATAGATGATCCGTCTAGCAAAGATCCTAACATTGTTCTAAAACGTTTCAACCGTGTTGTGTTTGGAGTCACCAGTTCTCCCTTTCTGCTGAACGGGACAGTTAGACACCATGTGTCTGATTATGAAGCCGAGGATCCGCAGTTTGTTAACGATTTCCTGAGTTCACTCTACGTAGATGACTTCAATGGGGGGAAAGATAGTGTTCCTGAAGCGTTCCAGCTCTACACAAAGGTCAAGTCTAGAATGAAAGAGAGAGGTTTCAATCTGAGAAAGTGGATTTCAAACTCCGAGAAGCTGATGCAGTGGATTGACCACGAAGAAGGAGTGCCTATCATTGAGGCTTCTACGGTATCTGAAGAAGATAAAACGTACACACAAACTCAGCTTGGAGCAAACAATTCCTCCATTTCATGCGAGAGGAAGATTCTGGGTCTTAATTGGGACATTGTAAAGGACACCTTCATATTCTATTTTGATTGGCTTGTTCAATTTGCAAGAGAACTGCCGTTAAACAAGCGCTCTGTTCTAAAGGTTGTTGCCAAACTGTATGATCCTCTCGGTTTGATTTCTCCACTATTCATTACAGTTAAGGCTCTGTTTCAAGATTTGTGCAAGTTGAAGACTAACTGGGACGAACCCCTCAGTGAAGAACTGGCCCACAGGTACTCAAATTGGCTATCTGATTTGCTGAAAGTCCAGTGCATTCCAGTGAAAAGGTGTTACATACCAAATGTAGACGAAAACTTGGTCTCTCTTCAAATTCATGGATTTGGAGACAGTTCAGAAGTGGCGTATGCTGCTGTCGTGTACCTTAGAATTGAAACGAGCAAGGGGGCTTACACACGACTCATCATGAGCAAGACAAGGGTCGCACCTCTGGCCAAGCAAACAATTCCGAGGCTTGAGCTTCTAGCTGCTTTGATTTTGTCAAGATTGGTTTATCGTGTCCGTGTGGCTCTTCTGCCGGTGATCAAGGTTGACGAAGTTTTTTGCTGGACTGACTCTATGACAACACTGCACTGGATAAAGGGAGTAGGAAGAGAGTACAAGCAGTTTGTGGAGAACAGAGTCAAAGAAATTCGTCAAAACGTGCCGCCTGAATCATGGAGTCACTGCCCTGGGATTGAAAATCCAGCCGACTTACCTTCTAGAGGAATGAAAGCCGAAGCATTGAAACAGTCTGAAACATGATGGCATGGTCCTCCTTGGCTGGTTGAAGGGAAAGAAACGTGGCCTGAATTTGCGAATACTACTGAACCCTCAAGTGTCTACTTTGAAGAAATGCGCGTCAGCGACAGACCGAAGCATTGCACTGGTCTAGTTGTTAACGCTAGAATGCCAGACTTATCAAGCGTGTTCCACCCACAGAAATATAGTAACATTAAGAAATTGTTCCGAGTTACAGCATTGTGTCAAGATTCCTGCATAATTTGAAGTCGCGGAAAAATGGCATGGCAGCAGCTGGGCCGCTGAGTACAGAGGAATATGAAGCTGCAGAAATTCTGTGGTTGCGCGAGATGCAACAAGCAGTAGTAGAATCTCCTCGATTCGAGAGCTTGAAGAATTAGTTGGGACTGTACACCGATGACCATGGTTTGCTCAGATGCAAGGGCAGATTGCAAAATGCAACTATTCCATTTAACGCTAAGTATCCCGTTCTTCTGCCCGCCGATCATTATCTGACAGCACGGATAATTGATGATTGCCATAAGCCAGTTCTTCAAAATGGTCCAAGAGAGACTCTAGCGGAATTAAGGTCGTGGTTCTGGATTGTAAAGGGGAGACAAGTTGTTCGGAAGGTGATTTCAAGATGCGTGATTTGCAAGAGGATTGAAGGGCAACATTACGCCATCCCACCAACTGCACCATTACTTCAATTTCGTGTAGAAGAAAGTCCTGCTTTTACTAGTACTGGAATAGATTTTGCCGGACCATTGTTTGTGAGGCGCGGTGCGAAGGAGAAGGGTGACATGGTAAAGGTCTACATTGCCCTATTCACTTGTGGAAGTAGAAGAGCTGTCCATCTTGACGTTGTACCGGACCTGAGTGCAGAAACGTTCATTAGAAGTTTCAAACGCTTTTCATTTGCAGACGAGGAATACCAAGATTGGTTGTGTCGGACAATGCCAAGACATTTAAGACTGCTGCAAGATTCTTGTCGTCCATTTTTGACCTACCGGAAGTGCAGAGTTTTCTTCTAAACCACAAGGTGAAGTGGAAATTTAATTTAGAACGAGCCCCGAGGTGGGGTGGTTTCTTTGAGCGCATGGTTCGATGTGTTAAACGCTGTCTGAAGAAGATCTTAAAGAATGCCAAGTTGACGTATGAAGAGCTCTGTCGTCGTGGAGATTGAATGTGTGTTGAATTACAGACCACTCAGCCAACGTGTCTTCAGAGGATAGAGTGGAACCTCTCACCCCCTCTCATTTGTTGACGGGAAGAAGATTACTTTCCATTCCTGATGAATCTATAGTCGCCGAAGAAGAGTCAAGTAAAGTTGAAATTCTCACCAGGAGACAGCGTTATGTAGCATCATTGTTATCCCATTTTATGAGTCGTTGGAAACGAGAGTACGTGGTTGAACTGCGAGAACACCTCAGAGTATTACAGAAAGGAGCTGTCAGCAACTCACCATCAGTTGAGATAGGTGATATTGTTACTGTGATGGAAGAAGAAAAGTCTAACCGCGGAATATGGAAGCTTGGAAAGGTCCTAGAAGTGTGCCCAGGAAACGATGGTCTAGTAAGAGGAGCCACGATAGAAGTTGCCTCAAGCAATGGCAAGCGAAAGCGTCTTAGGAGACCTATACAGAAACTGTTTCCGTTAGAAGTTCGCGAAACTGGTGTTGCAGATGGAGAAGAGACTGCGAGGCCTATTGCCTGCACTTCAGAGAGACCAAGGAGGCAAGCCGCCATTGAAGGAGAAATGAGAAGACGTCAAGTCGATCAGTGTCTGGACGAACTGAAAGACTACGATGAACACTGATCGAGGGGGGAAGATGTTTTGAACTTTACGAACGCTAAACTCACCCCTCTCGCCTTATTATAAGTTTTGTCCACGCGCGTAATTTCATGTGATTTTTAATTAGCCAATCATGGCCCACAATGTGCTTGCGCGTACATTTTCCACTTTCGCTGTCGTAATTTTGCGGATCTTTTTATCTTGTTTTTCTCTTGCCGTGTTTTAAGATTTAGGTCAGCCTTGCCGCTGTTTGGAGTTTGAGTCTAGCTTCTTCACCGTTTTTTATTGTATGTTTCGGATTACGTGTTTTTGGTTGATTAAATTGTTCATTTATTTGGAGTTGGAGCCTACAAATCGCTGCATGTAATTGTCAACACATGTTTCGTTATGAAAAGTGTTCACATCAGACAGTGCATTGCGCGAATCATGTTTGAAACATGATTATTCCGAGCGTGATTGAAACAACCTCGCGAGGTAGTTTTAATCATGATCAGACCAAACACGTTCAAAATGTCGGATAGATGAGGAGAGGAGGCGAGTGCCCAAAAGAACCAAAATTGGGGCTATTATGAGGCCAAATGGCTAGTTGAAATGTGACCCGATGAAGAAATACAACGGCAATTATCGGCGATGGGTAGAAAGCAGATTATTTGGGAGAACATCGCCGCTAACAACGGTTACAAGCGTACAGCATCGCAATGCAAAACCAAAATTCACAACCATACATGAAACGTGATTGAAACCAACATCTGATGTGAACAAAGCAATAACAAACCTGTTTAGGCGAAACATGTTTCCTTGAAACATGTTTCCTCTAATCATGTTTCGGCTTTAATGTGAACACAACTTTAGCTGCATTGCGATATAATGCGGCCTTATCCTTTCACACCACTGTACCAACGTTTTGGGCCTTTCTGTGCTTTTTTTCAGTCTGTTTTGTTTAAGATACCGTTCCCTGCTTGTACTTCATTACTATTATTATTATTATTACGTGGGTAATTAGTAACGTACGTAAACGAAACTTTTTATTTCAGTCTGAAACGACTGTGAATTACATGTACCGAACAAACGTTTTTAACCATTCGAAAGTAACGGCTACCTGAAAGTAGCGGCTACCCGAAAGTAACGGCCCCTTTTGCCTGCTAAATCCGAAAGTAACGGGGGTCGTTAGTATCGGAATTCTACGGTATTTATGTATTTATGTATCATTCATTGTAAGTCAACTTAGACCAGAATTCGTAACAAATGCTATGAATATTATATTAACTATATCATATATTATTATTATTAGTTCTCTATTAAATATAACTTATATTAATATTATTATATAAACACTAGTGAATACCAGGATTTTTCCTTTTACTAAAAAATCTTATTATATAAGTACTGAGATTTATTCATACAAACTCGCCGAATAAAAATCGTCTCTCTTTGATGAGAAGCAATCCCATTGGTCATACGACTTTTATCACTAACGAAAATTATTCGTATGACCAATCAGAAGGCTGATACGATTTTTTTTCACAAGTGAGAAAAATCGTATCGGGTTTTCCCGCCTTTCGGGGCGGCCATGCGAAGTAATTGAGAGTGAATGTTTGCAACGTTCCCTGCTTGTCCAAAATCATGGCTACAAGGTTTGCAGACTGTCACGTTAGGATGTTATGCGTGACGCGTGACACGCGTGCTCATTAGAATTTATGACTTTAAACTTTGTAATCGATTGCGGGCGGGTCGCTCTTTGGACTCGCTCTTTGGACTCGCTCTTTTGACATGGCGTCAGAAGTCAAACATGGATAGTTTTCAAAAGCCTAGCGCTTTGAGTTTCTACGGAAACACATCAGAAAATTGGCGGAGATTTAAGAAAAGAAAGACGACGCGGTCAAGATTGCTATATTGCAGGAGGAGAAGGTGCCATTGAGGTCTTCAACACATTTCAGTTTGCCGAAGGCGACGAGAAAAAGTTGGACAAAGTCCTTGAGCAGTTTGAGCAGTACTTTATCCCCTGGAAGAGCGTAGTCTTCCAGAGACATCAGTTTTGGTAGATAACACAGAAAGATTCTGAAACCGTGAATCAGTTCGTCACACGTTTGAAAAACAAGGTGAAATCTTGCGAGTACTCGTCGCCGGTTAATGACATGGTGCGAGACAAGTTCATGTTCAGTATACAAGATCTACAAGTGAAAGAACGATTAGTGAGGGAAGAGGAGCGATTTCTATGGCAAGAGCCTCCGAGGCTTCGAAAGAACAGATTAAAGCGATGGGCTAAAAGGAGCAAAACAATGAAAATCCGACCGTGAACTCGAGCTGGCGGCTGCCGACAGAAAAAAGATCATTCGCATCGACCGAGACCAGGTTCGGGCTCACAAAAAGGAAAGTGTACGTTTTGTGGTTCCTCTCACTCGTGAAGATCTTGCGCTGCTTTGGGCAAGACGTGTGACTAGTGCCAGAAGGGAGATCATTTTTGCGAACGTTTGCCGAGAAAGACTGCGGGATTTTGGCGGGAAAACGGTACACGCAGTCGCTGAGTCGGAGGGTAGTCGGAGGGTAGTGACCCGATTTGTTGACCTTTTCAGTGGAGTCCAGTTATGAATATCCTTCTCAAGATGGTTGGCACGTCTCGCTCAAGATCGCTGATACACATGTGAATTTTAAATTAGATTCGGAGGCTGATTGTAATGTCATTTCCAAGTCGTTGTTGGATCGACTTCCATGTGGGTCCCAAACAGACCCGCCAGTGCAAAGCCAAGCTGAAAGTGTATAACGGACGTCCAATCACACCCAGTGGCAAGATCAGCCTAACTTGCGAGGATAAAGGGAAATTCACCGTGGTTGACTTCATACTCATTGAGCAAGATTCACCATCCATTCTTGGATTGAAGGCCTGATAAAGAGAATTTACCACCTTAAAGAAGATAACCTGGAATCCGAGTATACAGAAGTGTTTCAGGGCCTGGGTGAGATTAAAGGCGTCCAGCACAAAATTCAAATTGACCCCAGTGCCCACCCTGTTGTGCACCCTCCCCGTAGGGTTCCTGTGGCTCTTCGCAAGCCTCTTAAAGAGGAGCTTCAGAGAATGGAGAATCTGGGAGTCCTCTAGCCCACTGTCTGGGTGCACACTGTTGTGGTTGTCAAGAAGAAGAATAACAAGCTCAGAGTGTGCCTGGATCCTAGCGACCTCAATCATGCCATCATGCGGAAACATTTTCCCATGTAGACCGTGGAAGATGTTATTAGCAGAATGCCCAATGAAAACGCGTTCAGTGTCCTTGATGCTAACCATGGCTTTTGGCAGATTAAACTAGCCAAGGACAGTAGCAAGCTAGCTACCTTTAATACCTCATTTGGCTGTTACAGTTAAACACGATTGCCATTTTGGATAGCATCGGCCCCAGAAGTTTTCCAGAATGTTATGTTCCATTTGTTTCGAGACATTGAAGGTGTTGAGGTAATTGTAGACGATCTTGTTGTGTGGGGCGAAGATGTGGAGCAGCATCATGTGAGGCTTAGACAGGCGTTGGATTTTTTCGTGAGCGCAACCTTAAGCTTAACAGGGAGAAATGCCATTTTCGAGCATCTGAAGTTCATTGTGTGGGCCACGTGTTGAGTGCAGACGCTGCTAAAGCAGACCCTAAGAAAGTTGAAGCAATCATCGCTATGCCAACCCCAGCCAATCGTGAAGACTTACAGAGATTCTTGGGTGTGACGACCAATTTCTCTCCGAAGAGTACTCCACTCCGCCAGCTACTCCAGAAAGACGTTGAATGGTCCTGGGGACAAGTAGAAGATGACACATGTCCTCAAAATATCTCCTCAGCTCCAGTCCTCAAGTTCTTTGACCCGAAAAAACCAGTGACCCTATCTGTTGATGCAAGTTCAAAAGGTGTTGGTGCATGATTCGCGCTTACGTAGCGAAGCGTTTCTTGTATTTGAAGTCTACAGTCGATGTACAGATAACCATTTTATTTCAGCACTGGTTGCCAAGGGGCAGCATCATCGGCAACAGTCAAACTGCCAAGCAAATGAAAGATTTGCGTTTTAAATATGAAACTACACTTTAAAGGCTGAAATATTTCCAGCGAAATTCTACTTACAATTCTGTTGGGCAATCCATACATATTAACACGGCTCTTTACATTATCTCTTAACGGATGTGTCTGGTTGATTGCAAGACGAGTATTTAAATATGTTACCCTTTTCATAAAAACGGCTAATTCGTCGCCAGGTCCTTTTCGACTGCATTTTGGCGCCAAAACGGTACAGCTATTTACTTGAAGTATAAATTGGCCGTTTTACTGCACTAGCGCATATCAGTGCAGTTCTTCTGCAGAATGACAGCCCAGTCGCTTACTTTTTTTATAATTCGTTATTTTTTTTATTAAATCATTTCTTACGTTTACATACAAAATAAAATTAAGAAAGAGAAAAAACACCGCCACACGCACACCCAAACACACATATATATATAGTACAAACAAACAAAAAATACAAAGCTAAACGAAGCTATTACAGCAATACAGTTACTTAGTAAGTAAATTACAGTGACTTCCCTTTAATTAATCATAACATCACTTATTCGTAAAAACGCTTATTAACTTTTCCCACTTTCTAAAATGATTGTTTAATTTGTCTCTTTTCCTGGCAATATGGAGTTCGATGTTGTAAATACGCCTTGTCCTGGCTATAAAACCTTGAAGAGAAGGTATACCATTCTGGTATTTCCGAGAGTAAATATAAAACTTACCCAGAAGCAAAATATGGTTAAACAAGAGAAAATCTTCTGCAATATCGAACTTACCAAAAATGACATCTTCCTCTCCAAGGTTATCAACAGAGATATTATTATCGCGCAACCAGGCCCAGTCGCTTACGCGTCCAAAGCCCTGACTCCAAGCCAAGAAAATTATGCTCAGATCGAAAAAGAAAAGCTGGCCAATGTCTTTGGATGTGAACGGTTTAATGATTATTTGTATGGGAAACCAGAGATTACAGTTGAAAGTGATCACAAACCGTTGGAAGCGATCCTCAAAAAGCCCATTCATCAAGCACCTCTCCGTCTTCAAGAGATGATTCTCAGGTTAAAGCCTTATGCAGTCAGTGTTAAGTACATACCTGGCAGCCATCTTGTTTTAACTGATACGCTCTCCAGAGTTTAGTTACCTAACCAAGCTGCAGATCAAGCTGATGAGTTTGAAATTCATGTCCTTACTCTTGACAGTTGGCTGAGATTATGTTCACAAGCTGAGAAAGGGAATAAGAGTGACCCTGAACTTCAACAGTTGCAGAAAGTTGTCATGAGTGGATGGCCGCAGACCAAAGTAGAGACACCAGTTGAGACAAGTCGTCCTGGAACCACCGAGATTAAATAAGCTGCTACGGGGATAAATGCGCAAGGGTGATCACATAATTGTTCCTCATAGCCTGCGACCCGAAATCCTTCAACGCATAGACGCTGCACACCTTGGGATAGAGACGTGCAGAGCGCGACCCAGAAGTGCAGTGGCCAGGTATCAATAGTGCAATCGACGAGTTGGTATCCAAGTGCAGTGCCTGTCAGCAACACCAGCGAAGCAACCAGAGAGAGCCTCTGATTCCTCAAGAGGTCCCTGAGAGGCCCTGGGCGACAGTCGCAGCGGATATTTTCTACTATATAACAATTATTTCATGAGCCCGAGTTGGATATGAAGTGATAAAATAACCAACGAGCGCGTAGCGCGAGTTGGTTATAATCACTTCATATCCAACGAGGGCGAATGGAATAATTGTTTTAGTAAATTCTCAAACCGGGTTTTGCCGCCGATTTTTATTTCGGCCATTATAGAGGACTAAAGTTGAAAACGTCGTGCGGAAAATTTTTAAACTTGGCGCACTATTTTCCATATGACGTAAAACTCCGACTATTGGCTCATAGTCGGAGCTTTTTAGCCAATCAAAAAGCTAGAAATGCAATAGTCGGAGCTGAGAATTTACTAAAAAGCGTCGAAAACACTGCGGCGATAAATGCAAATTCCAAGCATTTTCGCTGACACATAAAACAAATTACTCTAAAACTCTTACACGTTAGTAGTGCAGATAAAATAATTAACATACACACACATAATAGTTCTAGCTTTAGGAGGCCGCTAGAATAATTCCTAAATACGGCCATGCGATATGGACTCTTAAAATGCCGAATGTCGAGTGAAAGCTACTAGTAGTTGACAATCCCTAGAAGGTAAAACCTGAATATGGCTTTATAGCTGCTCCGTGGAGCAGTCGGTTGCGTACACAGTGAGGTTCGATTCCAATAGCGTCGTTAGCAGTAAACGAGCTATTCTGCATCTAAATAAAGGGGGTAAGTTTCTAATGACGCTGTGGTGGTGCTGCGTCGGTGGGGATTGTAACAAGATAATTTGGTTTTATCAACTGAGTTGATAATGTAAATGGGCCACCGTAAACAGATTCGAAAGCTGATGTTTGACGTTAGCCCTTCGCTCCGAAACGAAGAGCTAACGTTCGAAACGTGGAATCTCTTTACGGTGGCCAATACGCATTATCAACTCAGCTGATAAAACCAAATTATTCTACATCTAGTCTAACTACAGTCCAGAGAAGAATAAACTGGTCAAGCCGATCTCGTGTGTGGCGACCATTACTCGCGCTCTACTGACGAACATTAAATCTGTTTGGAAACAATAACAGCAATCAAACTAAAGTACCTTTCGAGAAAAAGAAGTTGCGCTATCGTAGACTAAAATCTATCAAATTTGACGATTTCCGTCGTGATGTTTCTGCTTCCTTGAAACATTTACTAGATGAAAATACCAACTTGAATGACAATGTTGATCACTACAGCAAAAATTTACTTGATGCTCTAGATAACCATGCACCATACAAATTCCATACAAATGTGTTTAAAGGCCCGGTCAAACGGATCCAACATATTGATGCAACATCATCCAACATTGTTGAATCCAACATTTTGCACTCGTTTGGCCACCATGTTGCACGGTTCAATGGCCTTCAGTATAATATTCATATTCATGATTCATTCGCATCATCTCACGGTAACTGTAGTGTCCTCAATCATTAACTCTCTAGCTATATTGTTAAAATATCCCTTTTCTCCTCTTCGCTTGCAATGTCTAGTCGTTTCTCTTTTCGTGGCTCTATCATGCTCATCTTCCAACATTTCAAGCAGAGCAAGAGCGGCTAAACACCTCTTCACAGTCGATCGATCGCGCGCCATTTTTGGGGGCAAACCAATATGGCGCGCTTTTGTTTTCTAAGGTTTCAGGGTAGATTTTGGACCCAGACCTCTCGAGCGCAAGTGTTGAATCCAATATGTTGCATTCGTTTGGCCACCTCGTCCAACAATGTGCAAGATCGTCCAATAATGTTGGATTCGACAACTTTCCTGCAGCTTTTCTTTTGAATTGTATCCTTCAGTGTAACTGTAACCGTCGTCATGTTCTTATCTTCTTTTTTGATTTCATCCTGTAAAACAATAACTGAGGAGACCTAATTAATATAAGCTTCATAGTCTCCTCGCCATTGTTAAATCTACTCTTTCTATTTTTTTATCGTTTTCATTATATTTGTGGTGTGGCAAAATAAATAAATAAAAACAAAAAATCACAGAGGGCTTCATAGTCAATTGAGCGCAGTTTTCGATAGTTCCTAGTTTCCTTCCTGAACTGAGGTTTCTGTAGCAGCAGATTAATTTTTACAGCAGAATGGCCTAAGATCACTGGGTCAAAAATTGAAATCCCACCAAGAAATGCGTCATTTGATTTGGTAATCGCAACATCGAGACTATGACCGTTAAAATGAGCGGCTCCAGTGACATGCTGCCTGAGATTGTAGGAATCCAGAATATCCACAAGTAGGTTAAAATCACCCACAATTAGCAAGCCTCCAGGTGAAACAGCCGTTTGTTTAATGAGTTTTGAAAACTCCTCATAAAATAAAAATCATAGGATGAAAGGTCAGGAGGGCGGTAAATCACAAGAATCCTAATGCATTGTAGACAACGAAGACGAGCATCCATGAATTCAAAAGATTCAAAGGTGTCAGTGGTCTGGCTGTTTACATTTATTGTTTCTTTGAATAATAAGCCAACTCCACCGCCGAGGGAATATGATCACGGAACATGAAAAAATCGGTAACCAGTGGGACATAGAGTACCGATATCTACTTCAACAATGTTCCTGGTCGAAGCCACGTTTCAGTTATTGCCAAGATATCAATATCGTGGTCAACAACAAAGTCTTTCACCTTCATTATCTTGTTTTTCACCGACCAAGTATTCGATAGACAGAAGTTAATGAAACGCGATGTAGGTGTCGATGCCTGCGAGGGAGCTTTCTTGATAGGCTAAGTTGTCCGGATTCACAGCTCGGTGAAACAATGGTCTTGGGTAAACTGAACAATTTGCATAATGGCACTGAATTTTTCTATATCGTCCTCATCTTCGTCCTCTATACTTAAAAATACCGCATTGTTTCAAAAGAGTGATAGCTGTTGAAGAGGGAAAACAGCGTTGTCGTCTTAGATTCATGAGTTGTTGTCGAGAATACGTTAGTATTGGTGCTCTGAACAGGGTTTCAGAGCGATGTTCCATCATGACTTCATGTCTAGGTTGAACTCGATTTTCAACGTTTGTAGCTGGTCCAGGATTAAGTGCAATGTCATTAAAAATCGTAATTTCAAATGGCGGGTCATGCCCAGGAACAGCTAAAGTTGTATTACCCCTCTTTCCCCATTGAATCGCAGCTACCTGCAGTTTGTGGCATAAGCCGTGTTCACATTAGGCCTCGATTGTGATCGAATTATAATCGAATTAAATATGGAATGGGTTCACATCAACTAATTACAGTCCCTGATTACAATTGGATTACAATTACTTCAAACAACCCAAAGGCGGCTGTTTGAAGTAATTACAGTGCATGATTGAACAAAATGGCGGACACGTGGTGGTTTGTCTCATCCGTTGTTGCTGTTTCAAACGGCGTATTTTTCTTCTTCTAGCCTTCGAAGTTTCCTTTGCCTTTCTCCTGGCTTCCAAATCAAGTATTGCGGTGAATATCATGGAAGCTGTTCGATAGGGCGCCATTTTTGTTTTCAACTTTAGATTGCGAGGTTACCCTGCCTAGTTTATTTGAATTTTCGCAGATGTGAACAGAACCATAATTGAATAAAATCGAATGGAGTATGATACGTTGAATCGTAATTCAGTTGAATATAATTAACATTTAGTGTGAACACGGCTATACTTAGTAGTACTAACTATGTTTGTGGTAACCCATCGAAGTTAACTGTAACTTTGACTTGCCGCACCGGTATAACACAACAGCAAAGTACACTAGGTTTCGTTCGCGGATTCTTGGAGCAGCGGGAGAGGTTTCGCTAGTTTTCATCAGAAAATAAACATTGCTGACGGCACAAATGAGTAACAAACCAAGAAATGTGCGAGCATTGGTATTGGCAGCCATAACAGCACCTTCACACTTCATGTATTATATTTTCCTTCTGGGCCACTCCCGAGATCTATTCATGCGTTTGTTTCCTAATTCATATAAAGAAAATCGCTAGAACACTGACTGACTGTTCTTGCTTCATGTTAATGCTACGATGAGACTACCCTGTCAGAAACAATTTCTTTATGATTATCTATTAATTAACAATTGTTGGATTCGGTTTTCGCATGATAGCGATAATTGTCAAGGCCAAAGTTTGTGTTATCTGCCGAAGAGCGCGCACAAAAAAGTGATGAATCTACAGCAGTCAACTTGTAAGTAAACAACTTTGTTGTTTATAAGCTTTTATAAGCTTAGAACTTTTCGTGCGCTCTAAAGCATCCAGTAAGTTTTTCCAAAGCCTAAAACAATTGAACTGTTATGGAAAGTCATTATCGTAAAGAGAAAGTTCTTGAAACGCTCTCACAGGAAAGAGATTGAAAACATTTAAAATATTTTACAAATTCTTTGAAAAGGTCAAGTTTAATGTATGTTAACATCGCAGCTAAAGAAAATGAAATTCTTCGTTATCTCTGAACGAGAGCTGTTTATAATTACTTCTTCTTGTGTGAGATGACTGGTGTGAATTCATACCGATAACTCTTCACTAACCTCTCATCTTGTAGTAATGACTTCCGACGTCTTCCTCTTTGTGCAAATGTCAGTTTTACTATAACTCCGGATGATGGCTCACGGCCATAATATGCCAAGGATTGTGACAGCTGTCGCCCTGATTGACTGGTGTGATTAACACTTGGAAAGTTTTGCTTCTCGCGATATATTTTTCGTTTTCTCACCAAGTGTACGCTTTCCGACCACCATGTTGACGTACCAAACATTCTCAGAAGTTGAGCATTTCTCTTTGGGCGCTAAAATAAAAACTCGTTTAAGGGATTTAGGTGACCTAAATACAGCTCGAAGGAAACCACAGGACAATTTGGACCAGGTTTTTCATACATCAAACCTCCATCGAAACCTTTGTCAACTTCCCGGCGGTTTTTGTTAATTCATCCGTTGCTTTGCACAAGTAGCATGCTCCGGTGCTGTCCGTGTCGAATGAAAAATTTTGTCTTTCTCGGCGACAAAAGTACAGCATTACTTCAAAAAGAACCTTTGATTTGAAGCTTTTCTGGCTCATCCAGACAAAGTCAGTGCTTTCGTACAATTTTTTAAGGTCTTCTTCGCATATCGGTGGCTTGCGTTCAGCTTTTGCCAGCGCTTGTCGCTTCAGGTCCACACACTTCGCGCATAACACTTTGTTTGCGTCGGTAAACTCTGAATTATTGATGATGTCAAAACCACGAGTAACTTTGAAATACATTTGATTACAAAAATGAGCGATATGACTCGACGTTTCGAAGTCATCTTGACTTCATTTTCAAGTGATGAATGTAACGGTCAGAAAACGTTTAAAATTAAGTGGTTGTTTATAACTTCAGCCAACGAATTAGTGCGGGCGCGTTAAAATGTTCTAAACAAATACTTTCGCGCGAATTGAGTCCGACTGTGTGTTCAACTTCGGTTTCCTCTCACGGATGAAAAGCATTTCGCGGATTAGACAGTCAAGCTTTCCCTGACATTTCGGGGTTTGAAATTCCGTGGCAACCTTTCTCACATGTGTACCAACGGCGGAGGCTCTGTTCTTCAATGCGCTGATGGAGATGACGAGTAGTGTGGCCGATATAATCTGTATCACACAGATCACATTTAAATTAATATAGAACACATTTCCTCTCCTGAATTCGAAGTTGCTTGCCAATTTTTGGACTCGTGAATACCGTTTGTATTGGATTGCCAATGTTGTTGCCAAGATCTTTGAGCTGTTTTCGGACGAAGTCCGCAGATCTCTAATCTTTGAAAGGTAGTTTGACCCGAACGATGTTTCCCGCCGACATGGCGTTGTTCTTCTGAACTTGATCTTTCTCCACAAAGACTGAGTTTAGAAACGAGGTAATGGTGACATCAACCAGTCTATCCGGGTATCGTAAAGTGGATAGATGGATGACATTCATTCAAAGTTGCCAAGAGGGTCGTTGCACTTTGAATGTCTGGCACTGAATATAGTGTGTCATCGACATATCTCCTATAGAATGATGGTAACTTGTTCTCCCGTTCGAGTTGTTCTTCGATAGAGCATAGGAAAGCGTTGGCTACAAGGGGGCCTAAGAGTGAACCCGTTGCAACACCATCAAACTGAAACAAAACGTTTTCTTATGCGTAGCTTTGAAATGCCGATTTAATCCAAATCTGAGGCTGTTCAATGTGCTCTTTGAATAAGAAGTGCCATCCGCTTTTGGAGCTTCTGCATAGAACAGCTTTAGCACGCTCGCAGGTGTATCTTTCATTTGAGGTTCATCTGCTTTCTTTTCCTTCAAATACTGATGAAAAACTTTCAGTGCTGACTTTGTGGCCCTTTTGGTGCTTTTTGCATCTTTATCATCAAGAAGGTTTAAATCTTCTTCTGATAGTGTGGCAAACCTTGATTTCGACTCCGCCATGACAAAACTGATCAAACTGCTGGTTAGTGTGTTAGGTGACGTCACTTCTGCATGCATAAAACTATTGTCTGTATGTATGACGTCACTTCTACATATATAAAATCTCTTGTCTGTAGGTATGACGTAAGAGAAACTGGGTAAGCAAGAGTTAGCTGCGTGCTTAAAGCCAATTAAAATCGAGCTGGTGACACCAATGCATAATAATTGTTAAGTTGGTAATGTAGTGTCATGAAATACATGAATTCTCGGTTTTCATCAGTCACGTGATCAAAACTAAAAATCGTAACCGTTCAATAAATAAATTCAAGAATCTGGGATATGATAGAGGATTGCAATATAAACAACCTCGCCAAGAATCAGGTCTCTGCTGTTTTTAATTCGCGCGCTATTCGCAGAAGTGTGTCATCCAAATTTATAGAGATTTGTATGGGACGCCATGTTGGTGCCCATCTAGATGGGCACCAACATGGCGGCCGGAAACCAACAGAAACATCTGTCACTGAGTTTTATTACAAAAGCGTAAATTTATCTCTCGAGGAACTCAAAAACATTAAAATAATTCTTTTCCTAATACAAGAACCCGTTCAGATAGCCACATTTCACGAAATAAGTCCCGAAATAAGTCACTTTTTAAACAACCCGGCCGTCATGTAAATGCAGCGTCACGCAAAAGCTTAGAAATTCAAGCATAACCTATCGCAAAACCAAAAACCCATTCGGGACAAAAAATCGTCTAAAAATTAGTTTTCAGCTGCTCTTATACCTCATTAAAGTAAAATATCAATAGGATCAATAGTTTTGTAGTTTGAATTTTAGTGACGTCATGTGAAAACCGGCAATTGTAACTCGAAGATTGCATGACAAGATTTCACAACTTTGTAAACAAAGTCCACAATTGATCTGCGTGGGTATATTGAGCTAATTAAGGGGAGGAAACGTGCCATTACGAAATTGTTACTTAATTTAGATACTGTGGGATTGGAAATTTACTGAACTTGTAATCGTGGGAAAAGTTACTAATTTTGCAACAAGAAATTAAGGTTTAATTAAGGCTTTTAGATGTTTAGACTGTGAAGATGAGTGTAAGACTGTAACGGATAGAATAATTGTGACTGAGACTGTAAGGATCGCCCGAATAAACGTTAAAAAGATCCAAGACAGATAGAGTTGTGTTTGTACTGACGCAAGTAGGGTCGTGATGCTTTTACGACATACACTAATACTCTGGCTTGAGCTTCTTCTGGTGTGCAAAGAAAGATTTAAAGACCAAAATGTTTCTGTCAGTTGTTTCTGTTCTTGTTCTTGTTATTTTGTTGATGATTGTAAACTGTGCAATGCTATGGGACTGGAAAAAAAATACTGTTTATTAATGCTGGGCAATCCTGTAGCCTGGCCATGTCTTCTCTTGTGATTGCAATAGGCTTTACCTTACTCTCTTTGTCTCATCGGACAAGAAAAGAAGATGTGAGAGAACACCAGTTAAAAGTTGCGTTCCTTTTCCTAGTTTAGATTTCCTGAGTGCAATCAAATCTATTTAAGCGTCACTTTTCATATACTCTTTCCAGCACTCACCTGTCCTTTTGTTTGCCTTTGGAGGTCTTTTACACTCATTAATTTGTACAATTTACTTCTGTCAGCTCTCTTTTCTGCAGGTGCTGATAACTTGAGGAGAGAAAAAAAAGTTAGTCTCAGTAAAAAAATGTGCTCACAAGGGAATTACAAAAAAACGACGCGAACGAGGTCTGCAAAATAAAACGCTATTTGAAGGCCTATTCATGGCAAGAGAACATAAAGTTTATGATCATAAACAAAGAAACCTCCACACCAGACAGGAAGGAAGACACTGAAGCAATTCTTTGATGCTTATAGCTTTTGTTGATATGAGAAACGTGAAAATTCAGTGTGTCCACTACATTTATTATTTATTTATTTATTTATTTATTTATTTATTTATACATTCGTACAATGTACAGGGGAGAGAACAATAGGACACGTAGTCCCCTATTTGGTTCACCCTCCTAATCCAACCCCATAAAATGAAGAAAAACCAACCCCTTACCCCAAAAAACTAGAATTAAATATTTATAATATACGATAGATATCAACCTAAGAGGTAGAAAGAGAAACATGGAAAAGGTAATAAATTGTGGACTACAATGATACTAACGTACATTGTCGCCATCAAAACCATTAAAAAATCGCTTAAAGTAAAAAGATTTGAGTTGGCGTTTGAAAGAGCATAGTGTGGTAGCTACTTTGATATCTTCAGGAATACCATTCCATATTATCGCAATTCTATTGAAAAAGTAATCTCTGAAAAGGGAAGTACGGGCATAATTTGTCTTAACGCAATGAGCAGCATTTGCACGGCGCGTGCGTCCCTGAACAAAAGAGAAATAATGATCAAATTCAAAGGTAACATCAACCATATTATTTAGGCATTTATAAAAGAAAACCAGATCCAAATATTCCAACCAACAATTTAGGACAAAGTAAAAATGGCAAGCCATGTCTTATCCTGAGTTGCTTTGAATCTCTGAAATTTAGTACCTTTGGCAAATTGAGGGTAAATATTCAGTAGTAACAAAACATTAATTTTAGTATTCTCACTCAAGCTGCGGACCACAGCTACCAGTGACCTGCAGTAGTCACTCTTCGATTTAGAATTAGGTTCTACCTAACACTTCATGCCTTCTCTGTAAGACCTCACTTCCAATCGCTTTCCTTGGGTTTTGACCTAAATGAGTGCCCACATCACAAACCATGATCAGATAAATATTATGAAGTTTATGCACTATGCGATTCCCTGGCCTCAATGAAATGCGTGAAAAAACGTCTAGCATCTTAAAATATCCATAAATAGTTAACAAGGATAGTAACACGAGTTATTTGGTGAGTAAATAGTATGCTATCCAGCAAAAAAAAAATCCATAGGTTGCTCGCTGTGCCAATCATTTGAGCCTATACATAATGAAGAGGTTGTCAATCAATCAATGGTTGCAGGTTTATAAACATTTTCCTGTGATGAATAATTCATTAGGTTTAGGTTGGCAGAGTGGGAAGATTTCACAAGTACAATAGGAAAGTAGCAGGATCGAGTCCTGATGGAAGAATTTTTGTTGCCTCTGGTAACTCGCTTTTCGATCGCTATCACCAGATAGGACAATAGTTGTCATATTATTTGAACAAAATGATTATGTTGCTCCTCGCCAAATTAAACCCAGAAATCTCGAGTTAAGAATTAAAAGAGACCAAAGCAACTTTAGTACGTACTGTCTTTATTTTTGTTAGCTGCGAAGAGAAAGACTATTGTCATGTAGTTTCGAAAGGACTGCTCGGTTTTGACTCCCGCGCGAACTGCGGTGCGGCCACTGTATGAAAGGATAAGGATACAGTTGTCAAATATTTTAAACCAAATCCAGACAAGAACAAATTTAGTTCTTGAAAGGGAACGATGAAAACTGGATGACTTAAAAGAAGGCTAAAAATCACAAATACATAAAGATTGACAATCTTATAGAGGCACCATAAAATGGCGTTTCCATATCAGCTAAAATATTTGTTTTTAGAGGGGATTTTTATCGATATTTAATGTGTTATTTTATACTACTAAGGGAAAGCAGATTTGTCAAAACTACGTTATTTTGAGGCCAGTTTTTGAGGTCTGTTTACATTAAATAACCTATATTACTTGTGTCGTATTTCCGGCCTGTCGGCTGGCAGTGTGATCAAGACAAGTTCATAGGTTCACCTGGGCTACTTGTCTAGTGTAAATAATGTTTTTATCTAGTATATCGCTTTCGAGTTCTAAGCTAATTACTGTTAATGACCACTACGTTAATGTAAATTCCACTGATCATAACGATTCAAAGATCATGATGAGCTAAGTAGCCTAGAAATCATGCCGTATTCCACTGATGTTGTCGTCGAATTGCAACTTGATCCATTTATTTTTTAACTTCACAGTGCTAACTGACTCATGAAAATATTTTTTTCTCAAGTACATCTCTACAGATTTCTAAGTTAAATACCCCATTTGAAAGCTAGGTGAATGTAGATTTCACAATATGTAATAATTTAGGGTACACGATATGTTAAACAGCCAAATCACCTTGCCATATTGTACTCTACTTTCCGTTTAATTGCAACATGATTTATTTATCTTTCAACTTCTCAGGGCTAACCGACTCATGTAAATATATTTTTTCTCCATTACACTTCCACAGATGTCTAAGTGCTTGACCATGATTGGCCCAAAAGAATCCAAACCAACTTTCGAAAAGGGTGGAGCTACCTGTAATCGATCTTTCGGGAGGCTTCCCAGCAAAGTAGGTTTTGGCTTGATTCTTCTTCTCTTTATTCTTCTTAAATCCATGATCACAAGATAACACAGCTCTGGTGATCTTGAGGAATAATCACTGGATGCCTGATATAACAAATTCCTGCATAGTCAATTCTTCCACCAGCCAGGAGAATGTCTCTTTCGACCAAGAAAGATTTTACTTTTTTTGTATTTTGTGAGAACTTATTTCGGCGATTGTGAAAGCATGGCTTTCCGAACTGGGTATCAATTTTTGCCATTTTCAAAAATTCATGTTCATTTGGAATACAACATTTTCGCGTTTCTTTTATTAAATTACACGGTAATCAGTCACTCTATTACAATTATAATCGTGTCAATAACAAAATCCTTCAATCTGATTGGTTCTTTAAAGCCCTCATTTATGGCTTAATTTGGCTCTTGCAATATCAAAACTGTCCGATTTGACCTGTCCGATTACTAACAGTCTGTAATCGGACAGGTCAAATCGGACAGTTCAACAGCCAATAAAAGTTAAGCACCAAATCTAATTAACCAATGAAATTTTACTACCTAGCAAGAGGTAGCCAATCAAAACCAAGGAAAAAAATTGAGCAGGTTTCCCAGCTCCAGCTAGAGAACAAAGATGGACGAAATTAGCCGTTTCAATAATATTTATTCAGATATGTTTTCTTTAGAATTTGACAACCTGTTCAGCACTATTGATTTCGAAAGCTTTCAGAGTAAAGAAAACGAAACACTGACGGAAATTAACAATACGAGTAACACGACAAGCACAGCAAGCGAGAGACCTGTCTTGATAGAAACAACAAAGTTTCATGCATTTTGTTATTGACAAAATGTACAATTCAGAAATCGATTTGAAATTACTCGCCCGATTACTCCCTGAATTGTACTCCACTCAGTCCTAATACCATTACTTATTATGTCAGTCACTGCGGGCTGTATCTTAAGACGATCCTTTTCTGTAAACTTTTTAGAGGTTATTTAAAGAGACATATATGGCATCAAAAAAATTCTATTTGCGAGGTTTGCATGTACAATTTTACCAGTGGAGTAAATTTTTGCGGATAAAATTGTTGCAGAACCTTTTTTGCGGATCGTGGAGAAAAACTACAAAGTCGCAAAAATTAGAACCTGCAAAAGTTTTGTGCCACACGGTAGGTGGAGGAAATCTCAAAGTCATCATACTCGCCAACTGCACACTAAGAGCCGTTGCTTGCAATTCCAATGTTGGACTACTCAGTGGTTTCACAGGTGCAACCTGGTTTTTCGCAACAATAAATGTGTATTGTCTCTCGACTCCAGGATACTCAAATTATGTAACAGGGCAGATTGCTCTCTCGCTTGCATCGCCGAACAGATGTACCTGAATAGAGGTAGGGAAGCCATGAAGATGTGATAGAGCCGTAGTACTGAGAATACAGCTAGACTCTCCAGTTCATTCTGCCAAACAGACCATTCTTGCGGGATTTCTTAAGGAATATTTTCGTCCTAGTCTTTATGAAGTTTCCAGAACAACTGAAGAATTGTTCACTCCAAACGACGATCTAGTCGCCGCCAATCTCGCCGATATGAGAGACAGCCAATAGCCAGCAATCTCTCCAATCACGTCTCCAACGAAAGAAAGCACTTCCGACTCAGTGGAAGAAATTTCAGCTTCCCAGGAGCCCCTCCCCCCCTTCCCAAGCGTCCACGGACCACAGAGGGTTTCAGCTCACTACGGAACAGAATCGCCTACCTTGAGACGAGACGCACTAAAGCTAAGAAATCGCTCTGTGTCCTGAAATAACACGTCAGCAAAGGTTCCTGCCCTGTTGGTCTCCAGTTCCGGCCCAGACCGCACCTCAGACCAGATCAGAACTTCAAAACTGACTTGCGAAAGATCTGCGAACGAGCGGAACAGGACCTCCTCCAGCTCAGCAGGAAAAGAACGTTAATACAGACACTAAGGCCATCAACGCCCTCAAGCAGAAATTAGCCACCATGATTCCTGACCAAGCCAAACGTGAGCTAGCAGAGAAAAGAATCCTGTCAGTTACGAGCAGAGCCAACTTCAGAGCTTCTAAACACAGACATGCCAACAAACAGCAATAGAAACAATAGACTAAACTGAGAGCAATAGACTCGGTCAAATATATTCTAAACCTCCAATTATCGCCTTCAGGAAGGACAAGTCTCTTAAAGACCTTCTGGTCAGAGCTAAAATTCCTTCGCACATTTAACAACAACATTTTGGAGTTTTAAACGGTAAGGGTCAAGTGACAATATCGCAAAACTGGAACTAAAAAGCCAATTGGGTCGAATATCGATGCTGTCAGACTGATTACTTTCCGTCATGTTTCCACCGACTCCTTTGGATTGATCTTAAATTAAATGCATCATTTTGGATGTCACTCATTTAAATCACTCCCAGAGCTCTCTCTGTAGGTAAAGTACCTTCTCAAATAGTTGGCACTGTCTGTGCTCACAATCCCACATCCATCCATAACATCACTGTTGTGATGTTATGGATGGATGTTACTGATCATCAAGATCACTAATCATTTCACCTGTACCTCAGCCAATGTCATCTACTGCATAACTTGCACTCTTTGCAAAAAGTTATACATCGGCGAAACAGGGAGACGACTAGGCGACCGATTCCGAGAACATCTTCGTGATGCAGAGAAAAACGACAAAAACGCATCTAAACCGGTCGCGAGACACTTTAATCTCCCCAATCATTCCAAGCATAATATGGCAGTCTGTGGCCTTTCCCTCACGGTATCAACGAACGCTTTTCATTCAACTAATTTATTCTGTTGTTTTTGACGTTACCATGCACCACCAATAGCTTAGTTCCATCTTTCCGTATATAAACCACACACAACCTACAGTTCCTCGATTCGCTCCGACGAAGGGCTAACGCTCGAAACTTCAGCTTTCAAATCTCTTTACGGTGGCCAATTCACATCATCAACTCAGTTGATAAAACGAAATTATCTTGTAGTACTCCCTACGACGCAGAACCATAGTTTCTTAAGAAACTCACCCCCTTTATTCATTTGATATTTGATATCCACTAAATCGGTTTGAATTTACCAAACAAAAATAAGCTTCAAGACTAGGGATGGAGGAGGAAGGAGGGATGGTACTGATTTAAACAAATCCTTTGCGTTTGCTTGCCCAGTGCCTCCAATGAAAGCACGGTCACATTAGCCAATCTTTCCAAAACAGACAACTCCTTGAATTTAGGGCAACTGTGTGGTTTGTGATACTTTCCATCACTCATCGCATACAGAGATCAAGTAGGTTAAAGTGCAGAGAATCTCCAGGAGTGGTGCTACCCTTTAAGGGGCTGTTACTGCACTGTAGACTGCGCACGACTTAACTTATGATCAGGTGGGGCAAATGGTGGCTGGCTTGTCTGCATACCAAAATTATCATGTCTTCATGTACTTCTGCTTGCACGGCTTCAGTCCATTTCTCAGAGTCAAAATGAGTTGAATGTTTCAGGTCTTTCCCTCTTCTGTATACTCTTTCCTCTTGTTTCCAGTATGTAAATCGTTAGTGTAACCAAAGTGCTTAAAGGTTTTATTTGCATTTGAGCATCTGAGGAACATCACATCATATAGATGATCGTCATTTAGTTTGCTCCATTTCCACAGGCAATTCAAGTGAGCCTTCTCGACAATGCAGGCCTTCTAAAGTCTTTATTCCAATTTCGTAAGGGCTTCTGCATACAGCCATTCGCTATATTTCACAAAATAAATATCACAAGAGAATGAAGACTGAAATTTCCGCCAAAAAGGAAAACTTTACTACCAATTACGGCAGCCAAATCCTAAACCCTGAGGTCTACATCGGCGGTTCTGATCCTCTGCTGAGATGTCTAAACTACGGTTGTCATCTAAAGCCACCACCATAATGATGACATAAGATCACTAAAGAATGAGGACTGTAATAGACCAATTTCGATATATCAGAATACAGCCTAGAACAATAGACCTCAGTACGAGGCTTTGGGGAATAACAACAGAGTTTGCGGGGTTTATCTATTGTTTTTGGCTGAATTTTAATATATCGAAATTGGGCTATTTCCCCCAAACACCAACATGGGAACCAAAACTAAGCCATGAGGTCTAAATTAGCCCATTATTGTAATATGACAATAATTCTTTAGATACACAAGATGTACAACCTAAACTTGATAAATGTATCTAACAAAACTAGTACAAACCTAACTCAGCAAAATTACAGTCATTATAGTCGATCCCGAAAATGTTTTGAGAATGGCCAGCTCTCAGTATCACAAAGACAGGGAGTTATTAAACTTATTCCTAAAAATAGTGAAGAACTTTACTACATATGAAATTGGAGGCTGCCAATTCTTCTAAATTATGACCATAAAACACATGTAGCTGCAAAACGGTAGACCTATAGTTGATTAACGACACACCTTCCTAAACTACAGGTAATGGTCAGACTGGTTTTACAAATAGAATAATGGACAACTCAGGGGAAAAAAAACATTTGGCTTATGGATATTGTAATCAGCTAAACCACTGCAAGAAAAATGGCAGGTATGCTACTCTTTTTTATTCTTGTCTTGAAAAGACGTTCAACACTCCAGGATCGCTCTCTATTCATAAACTCTCATTTTCTTCCATCTTAATCCTTTGATTATTCACCAGTTTAAAACATTTTACTGTAACTTGGAAAGTTGTGTTTTGACCCATGGCTGGGCAGGTTTTTTCTGTCCACAGGCTATTCAACAAGGCTGCCCCCTCTTCTTTTTACTCATAAAATGCAAGCCGTTTTTGGTCGCCAAAAGGGGGGTCATAGTCCCAGGCGTTCCTAGCGTAGATCATGGAAACTGGGGATGAGAACGCAACATCTTTCTGTATCGATGTGCTCTCTCTTTCTCTCTCTCTCTCTCTTCGTGAACGCGGTATTATACAGAATGCAGTGTTTTGTGATGGAAGTTTTGGCAAGAATCACGCCTTCACGTACATTTCACATACAAGGGATGTCGATCTTTTTCGGAACGGGTCGGTCCACGAATTATAATGCTTCAAAGCCTGCCAACTAAGCAAAGTTCAAGCTCGACTCGTTATCATGAGATACCAAATGAGCCATGTAGGAGTTCGTACAACAAAAACAGTGGCAAAAAAACTAGGCAAAACATCATGCAATTCGAAGCAACTTGAATAGTGAATATCTAAGCATAACTCTAGTGGTAAAATATCCTGATTCTTTTATTTGTTTTTATTGAATTCAATAAGCTTACTTATAAAGTACGATTTGATACTGCGTTACGAAGCCCGAGTAAACGTTCTTAGGGCGTGTAGTTTTATTATTATTATTAGAACAGCTCAGATTATAAAGAAAAAAAGAGACTCAAGTATTAATGGAACTCTCATCTTTGAAGGTTTTGAAAAATATTTCTCTGAAACCCTGGGGGTCTAGGAAAGCTTTACTGAAGTATCAGGTCTTAGACTCAACCGAGCAAGAAGACCGAAGCTTTATGTATTAGTTCCTCTGCCAGTAGAGATGAAGCAATCTGTCCGGAACATAGCTTTAAACTAGCATAACGCAAAGCACTCAGAGTATGGTTCTCAACAGAAAAAATGCGCAACAGAGTTTCCCATTAAGCAATCAGTAGTTGAAATAAATAACTATAGGTGAGTGTTCTATGCGCTTACGAACATTCAGCTATAAAATTAGTTACATATGAATGCTAAAGTCGTATTTACCAAAACAAATTTCAACACCATTGAAACATATCTTCATATCCTACCTGGGCAAGTTTCTGTTCAAATTCAAACACTTCTGTAAGTGATTGCTCTGTTGAACTGCAATCCTCTCCTAACAAGCTGACCAGCTGAGACATTAGCTGACGGTAAGCCTCCCTGACCTGTAATAAATAACATGCTTTAGACTGTCTGTAATTTAAAAAAAAAAAGCAGATTAATGCACTACATACTGTAAAAGTCTGAAAAATAAGAACTATGGAGGGAGAACTGGGAAAAGGAATGGCTATTTTGATGGTAAGGTCTCAAAAATGTTCTAAGCTAATATGTACAGTTATCTTTTATAGTCCACTTTGATGTACATGTACGTTTTGTCATGCATCGCGCCACTGTACATTTATGCTACAATAGATGCTGTTTTATAGACTGTCTTAAAGACATTATTCTTGTCCATTTTTCAATCCCATTGAGAATATCTGCTGCAGCAACAGGATAAGAGGTTTGCAAACCATCCTGTGTAGAGGAGTTAAGATCAGTCTGTACTCACATTCACTTAGAAATTTCTTAAAGGCCTGAAGAACAGCATTCAAAACAACCACTTTGCTGAAAATTTATTAAAAACTGTACTCCACACTTGAGGAGAGGTTCTTTACCAGGCTGCTGAAACGTGAGGTAAATATTAGAAGCTGAGAAGCAAAACTCCTGGCCAAAAGTCCTTGGGAAACTTAACAAAATGCAACCAGTGACGCATTATTTTGCGTAAAGTAAGTGTAACAGCTAAACAAAATTATTTCCTCTCGAAAACGGCTGCAGCGCCTCTACAAAACGACTACGGATAATTTCCGACCTAATCCTAACTTACAACAACACGTGGTTTCAACGCGCGCAGAGACTGGTACTAGAGGTCTCTTAGCAACGTTACATAATTATTCAATTTTCCAAGCAAACCTCCGCCAAAGCAATGTTGGAATAGTGGGTCTACTTTGGATGGATAACCAACAGCATTGTGTTGAGAGCAGGGAGGGAGAGATGAACAGAAAGACCATAATTATATTCGCAAAAGTCTGGAGTGTTCCAAGACGTTTGGCCAGGATTGAACACTATCTAAAAATAATTTCATTTCCTTTTAAGCTTTGATACTTCAAACAAGTGAGAGAAAACAATGAAAGAAACCTGAAGGGATTTCTGGAGCTGCTCGATAGAATTATTGTGAGCTAAAAGGATGCTAACCAGGAAGCAGATCATTAGATATCACTCTTGTAACAAAGACCTTCTCACTAAGTACAAGCAGTGAGTTATATGTAGTGACAACCATCGAAGTGAGAATGTGGAAACACTGAGAGAGTTGATGAACAGAGAGTCCACTTTTTTGCCACGGCCTTGATGACTATAAGTGGTGTTCTCAAATAAGGAGAAGGTAAGAATGTCCCAACAATG
>OZ026598.1:12050815-12085815 GCA_964020085.1 Micromussa lordhowensis | reverse complement strand
CTGTGTTTCTATTTAACAATTAGATTATGAGCTCAAGATTTCTATCGCGTGATAGTTGACGAGGGCGCACTGTTACGCTACTCACTATCTATCACAGAATAATCTAATTGTTTTAGTATAAATCTACTAGTCGTTCAAAACTTAATCTAAATCCTCTTCTCAACACTTCGAAAACGCCAAGAAACGGCCGTCATTTTGTTAACAAGTGCACACTGTTACGCTACTCACTATCTATCACAGAATAGATAGTGAGTAGCGTAGCTAATCGGAGAACGGCCTTCGTGATAGAACGCTAGTAGATTTATACTAACGAGTTTTAGTATAAATCTACTAGCGTTCTATCACGAATGACGTTCCCTGATTGGCTACGCTACTCACTATCTATTCTATTCACTAGCAGTGTGCACTTGTTAACAAACTGGTGGCCGCTTCTTTTCGTTTTCGAAGTGTCTGTGAAGAGAATTTAGATACAGTTTTGAACGACTAATAGATTTATTCTAAAACAATTAGATTATTCGCTCTCGACTTCTGTCCGTGATATCGCGCGATAGAAATCTCGAGCTTATAATTTAATTGTTAGATAGAAACACGGTTTTAAACCAACCAGCGCGCTTATTTGTTTTGGGTTATTTTCTAATCAATTAATATCATTATAATGGTCATGCAAAGAAAACATAGACTAAAAATTACAAATTTTTAATGTAACAAGAAAAAATAATAAGCAGAATAAAAGTGGCTAACTTGAAACTCGGGCTTTACTCAGGATCTCAGGGTCAAGGTTACCTTGCGCTGCAACTAAACTCCCTTCATATACATGTACATTAGAATAACAAAGAGTGGTAATACCATTATAATGTTGCGTGAAGACTCCATAAGATCCGGTTGCACTTGAAACGTGAATAATGGTGACAGCTTAAGGTATTTGTGCATTTGAACCAAGGTCTTCATAAAATTCCATGAGTCAGAAGTCCAGGTTTTGTTGGTTATATTCCATGAACCATATTTCTCTATTATTTCAAGAAGCGGTGATCCTTTTTCACGTTCTATGCGCTCATAGTTGGTGCAAGAATCATAATACATGAAGGCCTTTTGCACAGCATCATTCTAGCAAAGACAACGATATAACCATTTAGATCATTGTGACAGAAAATGGATAAATCAATGCATTGATTCAGGAAAACTGGAATTCGTCGTATGAAAATAAGTTTACTGTGCACTTTCCTGGCTCAGAGTTAATATGTGAAAGTGTAAGGCATTTGCGCACACAAAAATAATAATTTTCTCCACAATTAAAAATAAAATGAAGCACATCATGTGTTTAAAGCTATATAAAGCTATACTGTTTTTACTTACTTGATTGAATCAACATGAGGTCATGATGTGGAAATAAAAAAAATGATATTGGAAATTGATATTAAAATTTCACTCCCGGTTGGGTCAGAACATGAGGGTGGTTGAATTCTGGGACTAGATAAGAACCGAACAAACAGAAACAGAAAAGGAAGTGAAACATACCAGGAATTCACTACTCTCGAAGAGAAGATGCAAATATCATAACCTCTGCGGATTTTGAGGATCACATTATCCTTAGAGCAGCAGTTTGGCTTTTCATCTGAACAGAAGCTGAAATTTTGCAGGATCACTTGTGTACACAATGTTTGATCAAATGTATTATTTATACATGAACTTATTCTGACTGCCACAAGTTATCACTCAACAGAATTTTTGACAGCTTCACTTAACACTGCCATCCTCCATTCATACAACACATTCCTTAAAGTAAAAAGTATGCTGCCAAGAATGTCCGCTTCAGCCCTTTTCTCTGCTGCAATGCTACCGTCCTCGAGGCCAGCCATCTAGGTATCTTAAAACCTCTACTGTGGTACTTGAGGACTGTGTTGGTATCCGAGTTCTTCTCAAGTTTGAATTTTGTCACTTTCACTTATTTTCTTAACACTGAAATTCTTGTAATGACCATGTCTGATTGGCGAAAACAGAATCAAATGACTAAGTCATTAATATTGATAGACAAATTTGGTATACCAATCAAGATATGACACTTGCTCCCTCCTATTAATTCTGCCTGTTTTCTACTCCATGTTGTACAGAAGATAGTAATAATAATAATAATAATAATAATAATAATAATAATAATAATAATAATAATAATAACAGAGAAATAACAACAACATGAAATTACGTAAATTCTAGGAGACACGTAGACTCGGAAAAAACCCGAGCCCCAGATGGGATTTGAACCCACGACCCTCCGTGATCTAGTCGGATGCAGCACGTGGCTGTGTAGCCGCGCGATGCGGTTCCAGTCAATACCCACAATTTGACCCTTGCTCACCACAGAGTCTCCAGTAGCTCAGTGGTAGAGCATCCGACTAGATCACGGAGGGTCGTGGGTTCAAATCCCATCTGGGGCTCGGATTTTTTCCGAGTCTACGTGTCTCCTAGAATTTACGTAATAATAATAATAATAATAATAATTAAAAACAATATTATAATAGTAATATGAACCTTCCCAGCATCCTTTGCAGTTGAACAATGTGTATGCTTAATAACTTTGTCAGTTTTAAAGTTCGGCAGGTTACTACAGTTTTAATGAAATAGTTGCTTTTTTCAAATTTGGTGTTTTTGGATAACATGAAATACCCCACTTTGCAACTTTAAGGTGTGGGAGAACCGCAGAGCCTTGGCTGCATACAGCTTGGAGTTGTCTTCCTGAATCAGTGTATTGATTACTTTTTATTAATTAATTTCTTTGCAGGTTATGGTCTATAATGCTATTGATTAGCTTCAAACACTGATAAACTTCCACATAAACTTAATGGTGCCTACAGCTCTATAACAAAATTCTCGATCCTGATTAGTTCTCAGCACACCTTTTTATCGCGTAATCAGCGTGCTGTTGTGTGGGTGTCCAGTTACAGGTATCCAATTTCAACTTTTTGTAGTTGGATACTTTTAATTTAATGGCCTCCTTTGTAATGTTTCCTACCGTTTTAACAAGTTATGGAAAACACTTCTAACTTTTTTTACTCAAAAGAAGTTAGAACTGAAAATACTTTTTCATCTCGGAATTTGTTAATGATACGATTAATTAGTAATTAAACCTTGTGTCGTACAATTTGGGAAAAAATCATCCTCGTAAATTCAAATCACCCTTGGGCTGCGTGCTCATCCAATTTTGAAATTACTCACCCATACTCCACTCGATCCAATTACTATAACTAATACATGTATGTTGTAAGGAAATATGTACATTGTATACAACAAGAAAAATTAGAGGAGGTAAAGAAACTTGGAACCTCCAAATAACGGTCAAGCTGTGACAAACGAATCTTCTTAAAATTTAACTCCACAATCATGTAAATCCCACAATACAGTATAGCACAAACTTTTCAGGGCAATCTTGCTCAAAACCATATTCTAGTCCAGTGTTCTGCCAATGTATTTAAGGCAAGGTGGCCCGAAAATTGGCTTTAAAATTGCAATACAACATTCAGCCATAATTATTGCATATCACTGTATTCAGCTGATACCATGAAATGTCGACAAACATGGTGAACATGGAAAAGATAAAGCAGAAACAAAGTACTGGTCAAGCAAATTGAGCTTGTGGTTTTTTTTTTTTGCAAAGCGAAAGAAAAGTGATGAAAAGTGGCAAAAGATTTGCCTAAAACAATAGCAGAGTCCACCGAAATCATCCTCAAAATGCTGTAAAAAGAGATTTTATCCGGGGCGATTCAAGGACTTTCCTTGGTTTGAACCAGTTTTTTAGTTTGATAAAAATAAAAGTGGAATACTATACTACCCCTGTAGTAGATTCTGTAACCCGATCTAAAATATCAATCACAACAGATAAATTTACAGCACAGTACAATGCTAATAAATCAGTCAGAATATCATCTTTTCCTACTGACAATTTAAGAACATTTAGTTAAATTCATTATAAATACAAAATATTATATACAATCTAAAGACTAAAAATCTTTCATAAGAGCTCTTTTGTAGTTACATGTATATATAATTTGTGGTAAGCTAGTGGAGAGACAAGTGATTACCCACTCTACGACCCTGCCCTTTACAATCACCTCCGGAGAACACTGTCCATAGTCGGGTTCACTACCTAGCGATTTCCTTTGATGCGTGGGAAAATGATGCTGACTAATGATCACGAGGTTTAGTTTATGTACCAATATCTTGACAAAATATCACCCTTTTCTCCAGTACATTTGCACTTACGAGAATATGAATTTCAACTCAAATGTTCCAGCAAGTTTTTTTCGAGTGTTTGTGAGAAAGGAGAGTACGAGAACTTTTGATCAGTGATGCATGGAGATAACACATATGACAAACTTGACTTACTGTCAGATATCTCTTTCTAATCCTGCGATCACCAAGGAGTGTCTTCAAAAGTTGATCATTTTTTGTCTTTAGAACTAGTACTTGATTCCAAAGCGGTTCGTTAGGTGGAATGGGGTTGTTCTTTATCCAGCCTCCACACGCATGCAAAAAGAAGTCATCACATGGATCCACATTCTGGTCAACTGTTTGTAAAATATCTAATACATACCAAAAGCAAAGCAAAATAAACACATTAACTTTTGGCGGCTAATTAAAGCTTTTTTAACCAAACACGTTTGTTTATTGTTATGTCAATTTCAGTAATAAGTTAATTAGAATTAAAATTTAAAATCTAAAAAGCCTAAAATAATTAGTCTATTACTAGTAAAAATCGATATTAAAGAGAAATCAAATTACATTGTACATAGACTACAGGCGGTCTGACAATTTGAATTAATTAAAATACTTTTCCTTGGTTCTAATTATTTTTTTAAACTGTCGTAGACTAACTGATTTCAATTCCTTAGATATTTTTTCCCATAACTTTGGACCCAAATGCATAAGTCATTCAGTTAAAACGAGGTATAGAAAACGAAATTAAGTCTCTTAGGTTGTAGCTGTATATACTTTGATGTCTCTGGAAAAGATAAGCGAGCGTTGCGGGCATAGATTGTTTTTTTTTTCACTTAAAACATCAATATAACTATATCCAGTATTCTTCGATTGTACAATGTTGGCAATGCAAATAGCAGTTCGTGCTATAGTCTGTGATTAAAGTGCAACTAGCCCTCTAAATTTTTTTCGTTTAATGAAATCTACTAGTTTTCCAGATTACTTCGATTGATAAAATCCCCGCGATTCTACAGGCGTTTAAAGTTTTAATTTTCTGCCCCACGACCGAGCATAGTGGGATCTGGGTCAGGCTTCTTGTGACGTCATCGAAGGACAAGGCTCAAAACACTCCAAAAGCCAGAACCTGACGATAATTTCAGGACATATAAGATAAACGATAGACCGAGTAGATTCGTCGCGTCTTTAAGTTTTGACACCAAATGAACGAAAACAAGATTTTAAATGGCAGTTATATTTCGGTATAAACTATACCATCATCAGACTAAAAAATGTATACAAAATTAGCAGCTTAAATAGTTACAGAAGGTATACTCAAGAGAATAAGCAAAGTTCCCTGCTGGATTTTAATCCATTGTTAAGAGATGGTGATTGGCGTTTGATGTGAAAGGCCTCTTTATATAATCGCAGGTTCCAATTATCGTCAAAATCTAACACCGTGGTGTTAATCTGAACTACATTGATTACGTAATCCTTGTTGCTGGAAATAGTTGGTGCGGTGTCGAGTAAATTGAATAAATTATGGATAAAGGCTAAATGTTCGCACGTGCGTAGATGTTTGTAAATCGCACTCTCTTTATCAGTTACTGCATGCTCACGTGTTCGGGTGAGAAGGGTTCTGTCAGTTTTGCCAATGTATGATGACTGGCAGCCGGGGCAACTGAATTTGTAGACGACGTGTGATTTGTTTAAAAGGGGTACTTTGTCTTTGTTGTTGGTGTAGAAGCACAATTTTGTGGTTTTCTCGCGAATTTTGATCTGGGTGTTAGGGTTTTTTAAGTGTCTCCGCAGGGAATAGAAAGCCAGATAGTGACGGGCTCATCTTTATCTTTGGAGTTGTTGGAGTTGTTCTTGTTAAACACGGAGCGAGCCTATAAATGGAGGCTGAGCGGCTCAGCCCGTCCGTCACAAATTGAAATACTCTGCTTTGATTGGCTTATTCACCCAGGCGTGTCGTACTCCCGCGAAATTCGCACGAAGTAATATTTCAGGCGACCACACAAGTGAAGGTTTTTCGTTTGATTGTTTAAAGTGGAAAATTCACTGCGATGATCATTCTTCACTTTCATCTATAACCGCAGTTCAAATATATGAATTATTTCATATATACTTTACATTAAAATAACTATGGTAAATTGTTTCAACAGTTGTCGCCGGTTAGTAATTCCTTTTTCTCCCTTCTCCCAGAACAATAACCACTGCCCTACCCTACTCCACGCCTTCTTACAGGCTTTTTCAAGCACGTACGTATTTAAACTCAGAATTATGATATAAAATCTCAGCACATTCTAATATTAATAAGCCTCGAATAAACTTTTGTTTTTGGGCCATGCCTGACGCTAAAATGTCAAAATGATCCCATTTCATGTTGTGACCAGTGGTTTTCACATGATCAGCAATGGCTGATGAGTGGTCACTTTTAGCGAGGGCCTTCAAATGTTCAGTTTTTCTGTCATGGAGTCTTCGTTTTGTTTTGCCAACGTAAATTTTTTGTTGGCAAAAAAAAAGGAAGCACAAAAAACTGGTCATGATTTTCATTGCAAAATTAAAGAGACTGTTCATTTAAGAGTTAAAGCCTTCCCTAGCTGTTACCCCTCATGATGTACAAACAGGTTAACGTACTGTTGCAGATCATTTTTCTCAAGTCTATAGGTTCCAGGCCTCTAATATTGATGATATATAGTGTTCAATGTTGCGTTGACTAGCATACGAAAGGTCAAGTTTTGTATTAAAATGCGTTGGATACAACGTTTCTCACCGCTGTTTGTGTTTTTATCTGAATAACGCCTGTTTTTGAGAATCCCCTCGACTAAATGTTAGTAAGTGTTAAGTGGTGTTCTGGAGATTTTCATTGCGCTTCATCTGTGAGTAAAAAATGCTAACAGTAGGTGACTGACAAACTTATATACAAGTACGAATAACAATATTCTAGGTCGTGAAAATACCAACGGATTATATCAAGAGGTTATCAATTTGTCGGTACTACAGTGTATATTAGTTAAGTAGCCAAAATGTACTGTACATGGCAAAAGTACGCAAAATAAAATGTGCTTCATTATGATTGGCTGCAAGTTAGATATCCTGCTTACTTCGAGTACAAATACAATATCATACAATTTAGTAACTTTTCTAATTGGTATTGCTTGAATATTGTTAGGCTTGTCGCCTTGTTTAAAATGATATGAATGTGTTGGGAAGGCAATGCGATACAGAATGGTAGTTCATAGCGGCCATTCGTAATTTGTCCACTACATTTACAAAATCTGGTTTTCTAGAGCATTTTCCCAATAAAAGTCAGCTTTTAAAAAGATTAGTTGTAGCATAACACATCAGAATGTTTCAAATTAAACGTGACCACACAATTAATTAAGTAAGTACTTGATCCATGAGAGCAAATTTTCACTCATTCCATAAACTAACCAAATCATTCCTTTTTTTGTAAACTGATGAAATGTTTCATATACACAGAAGAACTGAAAAACTGAACACGAGCTCGGGAATAGGAGACGCTGAACTATGCACCCAAAGCTCTTTACACAAACCGAGCGCAACTATGTTTTTAGAGGAGACAATTTTCTTCTTTAAATTACTCCTAGCAAGAAAGGTTTTCCTTAAAAAAAAGACTTTCGAAATTTCCCACGTAACCTTAGACGACTGTTATGAGCTGTATGCCTATTATCTAAAACCCATAATACTCGTGTAACAAACGAAACCACAATATCGATACAAGTTTCTACTTACTGGAGGAAGCGAGGACACACTGGGCACTGGTACATGGCAGAGTTCCATTTTCGCTCGTGTCTGGGTCGTTTTTGCGCATTTTTTCTATCGCCAAAAGAGCTATTAGCGCAATACACGCCAAGACAAGTATGACAATCAGGAATGCAAGTACTGAAGTGTTACAGTTTTTCTTTCGTACCCGTTTACCACTGGGCATTATTTGGACCTCAGTGTTGTTTACAGTTCCGTCTAAATGCGTCTCTTCTTGCTTTGTTAAGCGATATCGCGAGTCTGTCATTGTCCTCTCAAATTGTCGCTGAAAATTTGCTATGATCCACAGAGTGTACTGGAAATGTACTGCCTTCGTGAGGTGGCGAAGCGACGTTTAGTGACGAGGAGTGTGTAGATACAAGAAGGAACACCGCAGCAAAACAATATGTTGTATTTGGCAGCTGAAAATGTTTTAATTAGTCCATTATAGATATTCTAATTTACCATTCGCTTTTATTTACCACATGCTTTGTTTGTGGCTTCGAAGCAAAAATGGCCTAATAAAGAGAGGAAATGATTTCATTTATGGTCGACTGACTAGTTGAATCCACCTGTTCTAAGCGGCAAATGTAATAAAAAATTATTATGATTATCACTTAAGCTACTTAAAACTGTTCCATAGATGAACCGCCATTCAGCTATCCGCTAGTGACGGATTAAGTGTCTTCACTTAGCCGCGACGCACAGATGTTTAAATGCAAGGTTGAGATTCTGTAGTGTTTTTCTGTAGTCATTGGAACGTTGAAAACCAATTGTTCAAGTATATAATACCTGCCAGTCGGGTGGTGATATATAGTTAACACCTCAAAATGCCTCATTGTTTGGCATTCTTGTTTCATTGTTTTTAATAGCGATTGTGTGGATTTTTCTCTTTAGATTGATGCTTATTACTTAATATTTCACACCATGCTCTCAAAGTGATAAAGCCCCTTAATTTATGCCGTTTGCTGTGATATCGCAAATTCCAATCTAACTGACCAAAAATATTTTGGGAGCGGAATAACTTTTTTCAACTTGCTTGATTAGGCAAGATAGCTACTGCAGTCGAGATCATACGACATACTAACAAGCAGGTATTCCAAAAGAAAAATTATAGGAATTAAAAAGCAAAAATCTTATCCTAAACGACACTCTCCCAGAAAATATCGAGGTATAAGATTGACATGTAATACCACAACTGAAATGCAAACGACCTTTCAGAACCTGATAAAAATATTCGTTAAAATCCCTGAGCCTCTTCCATGAACTCGTCTAAAGAGAGATCAAATGTGCGTTGCGTTTAACATAACGTTTCCCCTCCCGAAAACCAATGTGGCTCTCAGAAATGTTTCACATCATCTAACCCATCTCTCCAATTCTTGTGGAAACAAAGAAGAATAACTGACCACGTTTACTACTGTTCCAAAAATAGTTCTTACCGATCCAGAGAGCTACCAAGGCCGAAAATTCAGATTCCTGGGGTTCTTACTAAGCATTATGAAAGCATATTAAAAGAACGGCAAATTTCCGCGCTGGGCATACAGACAGTTGACTGTTGTTCATTAATTGGCCTGTATTCAGTCGTGGCGAGTCCTGTGTTGAGTAAAATGATGCTAAGGTTTTAGGCCGAAAAAAGCAGAGATTACAAAATAAATAGATCATTTGGTATTCCTGCAAATAAAAGGAAAAAAATGTTTTTTTCGTTTTTATAATAATTTGACAAGGGTGGTAACTCTGCCTAAACATTTTGAACGCAATCCGAAAATTTCTAATTTCTCTAAATTTCCTTGCTTTCACAAAACCAAACAAACACAAAAAAAACTGAATTTGTTTTCGAATACTTTTGCGACAGTCGGAGAACTTTAGCGACTTTTGCAAAGTTTTTTCTCAAATCGCTTTACATGATCGTACCGTAAGGTCGCGTAGGAAAAAAGACAACTGGAGACTATGGTAAAGTATTCATTCTTTTCAGTCCTTTATTTACTCTCTTTCTACTAAGCAAGCACGTGTGCTCCCTGTGGTGAAACACGCGAGGAGTGGCCTAAAATTCCGGAATAAAATCGGAATAATCGGAAAATTCCGTTCCATTCGACCATTCCTGCTCAGGCCCAGTTTCTTCGAGCCCGGAAATCGAACTCAACATGGCTGATCCCCAAGCTTCTCAATATCATCATTGACTGTTATGTTTCTATCTGACAGACGACTTAAATCTCTTACTTCAACTTTATTGCAGTGTACTGGCCACAACAAGCTTTAGTAAGTACTGCGAAAATACAGGTAAGCTACGTGTAATGTGGGAATGACCGCGCAAGTGAACATCTTGCCTCGTCATTCGTCATTTGTTCTGTTCGAGACTGGCGCAATCAGATAAAACGGCTAGTTCGACCCATAATCCCATATACAAATGTCGATCGTAACTGATTCAGACGATCCCCAAATCGAACCTGAAATGTCGAAATGTCCACAAGTAGTTTCAGGAATGGAATGAAGTAAGGACTCCCCCAAAACACTAAATTTAGCAAGGGAGAAAGTGAACATAACATATTCACCCATTAAAATGTCTTATTTTTTCTAATCCTGTCCACGTATAAATATAACGGTTAAGGCGAAAAAAAACCCTGCATAGTTCTAAAAACCCTAGCAATGCTAAGCTATACTTTTCTTTGTGTCATCAGAGACATTTTGCAATTTCTGAGAGAGTTGACAATTGAATAAGGAGCTTTGTTATGTCAGGGCAACTAACTGCCTGGGTCTAGTTGATAGTACAGAGGATATACTTCTACACCATGTACTTCTAATTGGTAGATATCACATTCATTCATCGAAAGTAACAAAAACCCTCTCGAACTTACAAGTATTTTCACAAACTTTTCTTAAGTGCCAAGAAATCGAAAAATTTTATGCTTATAAGACGAACACTTAAAAGAATACAAATTGTGTAAATTACAGATAAACATATGAAGAAAAAAAAACAGTAAAAGTAAAAGGAAACGATTAAAATGTTTCTTCACGGATGTTCAGACCATCAGGAATAATTGTTCTGCCTTTTTGGATTAAAAAAGCCTTCCTGGCCTTACGAATGGAGTCTCGGTTAGAAGAGATTTTTTCGATGGGTATTAATTGCATGTCGTTAGCAGTGTGGTTAGTAGAGGACAGGAAATGTTCTGCGGCTGTAGTAGGTTTAGATTTGGTGTTAGGGTTATCTATGGTACGGCGGTGTTCATTAAAACGGTCTTTTAAACGTCGTTTCGTCTCTCCTATGTATTGAAAATTACAGCGGTTACATTGAATTATGTAGATGAGGTTCTTAGTGTCACAGGTATATTTCTACTCCCCTCGATTACCCGGTTTATGTAGTTTGGTAAAGTCTGCATACGAGCCAAGTGGCCCATCAGGCCGGAGCTTATCCCGGTTTCTGTAGCATGAAGCGACTAGGAATATTTCTACTCCCCCCTGGATGGGATGCCAGTCCATCGCAGGGTTACCCCCAGCATTAAATTCGCCGGTACCCATTTATACACCTGGGTGGAGAGAGGCACCGTGAGAGTAAAGTGTCTTGCCTAAGGACACAACGCAATGTCCCAGGCCAGGGCTCGAACCCGGAGTGCTCGCTCCGGAGTCGAGCGCACTAACCATGAGACCACCGCGTCTCCCTCTTTATGTATTTTGGGTAGAATGTAAAATCGTCTTGGTGTAACGTCAGACTGTATAAGGTATTGTCTGGTTTTGTCGTTTATGAGTTTGTCCTTATGCATTCTGTTAACGTAAAAGGTGACACGTTTTTGTATGTCAGCAGTAATGTCTTCGTTTTGGCGTCGGTAGAATTTGGTGTCAGTAAGTTGTCTGTTGCATTCGTCGATGTACCAAGTTTTGTCCATAACAACAGTACCAGAACCTTTGTCAGCGGGTTTTATAATTATATCTTGTCGTTGTTTAAGTTGGCGTATGGCCTGTCGTTCTGTAGCAGTAAGGTTATCATGAATAGTTTTGGGTTTGTCCGTAGTTATGTCAAGTTTAACAGCGTCTAAAAAGTTGTTTAGAGCTCGTTCTCTGTCGTTGGGGGGGGGGGGGGGGGGTTCCAAGTACTTTTGTTACGGAGAGGAGTGTCGTGTTCGTAGGCTGTGGGGGTATTGCTGTTTTCGTCAAAAAAAAAATACTCGGCTAGTCGCATGCGTCGTGAAAAGTCGTAAATGTCGGCTGAAACTTCCGACCAGTTGATATGTCGCAGTGTAGGGCAATCACCGTAAACGCCGTCAGCGGTGTTACCATGTTTACGGTTTGCATGTGTCAAGAAACCGAGATATTAATAGACACAGGCAGAAAATTTCTTAAACGGATGCGTAATGTGAACAATAATTTCAAACATGAGAGGAGAAACGTATTTCGTCTGAACATGTTTACTGAATATGTTTCGGTGCTAATGTGAACGCAGTATTAGAATCATGTAGTGCTAGTTGGAAAGATTGTGCATCATTTCAACTATACGAGAAATAACTGGGAGATGATTTCCTGTCTGTGGATCATTTCGGGATCTGTTTTTTGATATGATGGCTAGGGGCACATAAAGAGTCGTCTGCCACAGAAATACTTTCTCTTGCAATTTGTTTCAAGGTCCTCGTGGAAGGTCTAAACATGGTGGAATAATGGCTAGACTACACAGACGTCAGCAGCTTTTAAGCGCGCGGTCCTCAATAAAATTATGTGCAATAAAGAAAAAAGTTATGCTGTGTTAGGTCGGGTCTTCCGTCCGACCCACTCAATAACTACTGGTAAATAATCTCAGGTGTATCGCATCACATGGCAATTTTCCAATTGCCATAGGTTTCAAGTGTTGCTCTTGGTCGATAGCCAATGTTTTACTTCTGCCCAGTTTTTTTTTAAATCCAAGCTGACCGAAACCAAATTTGACGTCCAAATGAAAATTTCAAGTGCCTACTGGTAGGTTTTTCATCACCGTTGCTCACTGCGCGAAACTTAGTAAACCCTATATGTCTAACATAGAAATTATTGCAAACTGACAGACGTAATTATTGCTTTATCTTCTGGCCTTCTTCTGGGCCTGCCTTTTGTAGTGAATATGATATACTGATTGTAATCAGGCGTGAATTGATCTCGCACAGAATTGTTCTTAATATCCGAAGACTCGCATAGGAAATATGGTGCAGGTTTCTGTTGATCTGTTAGTCTGGTTTTTGCAAATCAAGTCTAGCTCGTTTGCTAGATGTTTACCAAAAATAAGAAGTACATGACCCTTGCTTAAGATTACGAAATGATCTTTCCCTAGAAAGTTAACGTAGCTAGTCGCGTTGGCGTGTAAAAAAGCTATCTGCTTGCATGTCTAAAGGAGTCTGGCATCAGAGCTGTGACGTCACTAAGAATCACATACGTGACTTGAATAGTTCTTCACCTCAGGGTTAACTGAACAAAATCGCCTTTGTCAAAAGCGCTATTACTAGTAGCATCTGTCGTCTAGCGGTGAATATTGTCAGCTTAAGAGGGCTTAGGTACCCTGACGACTGAATCAAAATAAATCAAACGGCGAAACCATAATCTGTCGAGTGAAACCGACTCTTGATGGACGAAACAAAGACTTGCGAGGATCACAAGCCAAGGAGAAGGACAGCGTCTGTGTTGCTGGAGGTTAAAGAAACGAAGAGATGTTCAACGCTTGTGAAATCTCTCATTCTTGCCATCGCTCTTCTGGTCATATGTTGTCTCATTCTATTAAATCTCTACTTGATTGAGCGTTCAAGAACCGAGGCAGGAGTTGCAGACAAACGAGTTGAATCACCTTCACGGTCACCGGAAAAAGAAAAATATTATGGAGGATCGTGCTGGAGAACAGAATGCCTACATGCAGCATCAGGTAAGAGCGTTGGCAAATCCCCGGGCAAATCCCCGGGTAAATCTAATTTAATTTCGTTTCACTGAAAAGAAAGCTATGAAATGTAGGTCACACCAACTAAAGTAACCTTGCTTCATTAATTTGATACTGGAGACAACTCAAAGCAGTAATTTACGTTCCAATGTTGTGGTGTTTAGTATTGGGTATTTGTCCTTGTACTTTATTTTTAGCTGAGTATCTCCTATCTGTAGAGGGTTACCCGCCTCGGCTAAGCCGATTTTCCTGAGTTATTAAAGAGACACCATCACGGCAATGGTCACAACAATGGATAGATAGATAACCTAGATGATGAGGACAAGAGCGAAAAGCTTTTAGGGCTGCGTAAGGAGATCTGTAGCTAAAAAGAAAATATAAAAACTGTAAAATATACATAAAATCTTCAATCTAGGCTAATAAATCTTGCTCAAAATAGATACATGGCATTCATGGAGATCAGGTTTGTTATTACAGTGGAACCTAACGAAGGACCAAAGGACTGGCAAAATATGTCTGCTATAACGAGGTTTCGTTGTATCAAGGTTCTTTTACATATATTTTACTGGGGCGGAAAATATCATTCATTATACCGAGGACTTTATTATAGAGATAAAGAGAGGTTCGTTAAATCGAAGTTCCACTGTAGCACGTCAGAATGAATCTGAAAGGAGCCAGACTTCGCATCTAGCCTGCACGGGAATTTCTTCTTGTTTCCTTTAGCAGAGTTAGTAACTGAGAAAAACTGGAAAAATGCCATGAAAGTCAGTTGGCTTTAAATTGGGAGTGGTTTGGCAAAGGACGTCATCCGTTAGTCAGTCAGTAATCAGTTTAACTCAGTTTTAATTATATAATGAGCCAGAAGTATATATGAGAAGTGTTTAGGCCTTTCGTGTTCGTGAAACGTATGCCCCATGCAATATGTCACAAAATTAACATAATGTACTCTTTGTAGAGCGCTTTCTAATTTTTTGGCTAAGTAGTCTTAGAGCGATGATTTTCAATCGAGTTTCGAAGTAATCATGCAATTACTTGGTTTTGGTTTTACAATTTCAGGTAAGTTATTGCTTTGAAAACCGCTCTTTTGGGTAAGTAATTGGTTTTGATTTCACGACAACTGACACCGCTCTATGCGCACATTCATCAGTTTCCGTATAGTGCAAATTGTTGAAACCGAATAAAACTGAACATTAGCAGTCTTAACTGTTGGTTTCTCCGAACAGATATATTTCCGCAAACAAATATCCGTGAGTGTAACTGAGTGTTTTCGCGTTGTTCGTGTCTATTTTCTATTTAGACACGAGATATCGCGCCAATTTTTCTAAGTGCTTCTGGTAACTTTTTGCGCGAGAAATAATGCGAAGGAGGAAGGTCGGAAGAAAGTCCAGTGGCACATTGGTGGAAGAGCTGACTGAAGATGAGAGGTAGTATCGAAAGCGGATGCATACTGACGCTTAATTTAACCACAGTCCAAGTAGGGCTTTCAGTTTCCTCCAATTCAGCCAAAGAGAGAGTGAAAGCTCTCCTCAAAAGCACCTATGCTTGACAGGCTATCTGTTGCTATGGCTACCTGTTGTGTCAAGAAAGCGACCACCATTATCAGTGGAGCACTTACACTCTTTTTTAATACGAATATTGTTTTTCTGGCCGAGGCTGAATATTCTTATTTTTCTGCCGATTTTAGACTGAAATAATCCTGTGAACATTTCGGCTTAGCGTATGGCATTTCTGTTTTCGAATAATTTGGAGTCTGGATGATGTTAAAGTAATGTTGGTGCCTGCCTACAGGCATTAAAGCCTGATATCACGCACAAAAGTTCTTGCAGAAATGTCATTAGCATCGAACATACGGCTAGTGCTGTTTTTGTTGCTTTTGGCTAGTTTTGCCATTTAGAGAAAGGAAGAAATTTATACGGTTTAGTTAAAAGCGTATACTTGTAGGGTATTTACAATTTTTTAACACAAATTATGTTCTTTTCAAAATTTCAGCCTCGGGTTTGTTCTTAAAATATTCTTAAAATTTCGCAAATTTCAGCGTCGATATTCTTATAAAACATTATCTTATAAAAAAGAAAGAGTGTAACTCTGACAGTTCAAGCTCTGAAACGCCCCGGAAACCGTAGCCAGTCACGTTAATAATTTCCGTAGTGCTAAGAATTCATCATCAGTTCTTTCTGGATCCCTTGCAGAGCGGAATATAGCGCCGGGAAATCAACTCCCTCTATCGATGACGCGTAACAGCTAAGGCATCGGCCTTAACTGTTACTTCCAACTCCAGTATTTCTCTCTACACTCTGCGTCTCCATGATTGTCTTCTCAGTCTCTTCCCGCCTCTCGCACCCAGCTGAGTGTGGTGTGCGGGATCTTATCGTTCTCAGTTCGTAACACATGACGAAGCCACCGCCACCGCCTCTTCATCATTTGATTGCCGACCAGATCTAATTTCCCTTTTCATCTGACTTCCTCGTTACTCATTTTCATATAGGCCAATATGTTTCGAAGATTCTCCGAAGACAATTATGTTGGAAGCTCTCAAGTTTTCCATATCTTCAGTCATGCGCCAGACCTCAGAACTATAAAGCAAAACAGCGATCACGTTTGTTTTGAAAGTTTGTACTTCTGTACTCCTACTGTGTTAAGAGTTCCGCTGTAGTCGACTCGGCCTTCGGACTGAGAACGATTCCATTTATCTTCGGGCCCTCAGTCTTCAGCCTCGTCAACTCAGCCATAGTGTCCATCCGAGCAAAATACCCGGATATGTAGAACTCGTCCGTGAAAATTTTTCTGTAAACAAGCGGGCTTATAGAAAAGAAACAACAACAACAACTTTATTTTAACAACAACAACTTTATTAAACCAAAAACTAGACGCTCTAAGAGCGTTTACTTGGGCCTCGCTACGAATATGCGTATTGGACGCTAAATATAAAAACAAATAAATGAATCACGATATTTTAGCACGACTGTATTATTCATCAGTATATCCATTAGTGGTTTCGTCTGGTACCCTTCTAATCCAGTCGCAAGTTGTGAGTTTCAATCAGTTTGGTTCAAGAATCAAGCACAGCTGTCTACACATTTATGGAGAACTGGATTGCAAAGGATTTTCCAGGTCTTTTTACAACTTATGGCGATTACATTGTACATGCTAGTAAAAATTGTACGAAGTTCATTTACTGGTCGCAGCGATCCGAGTGAATTGCTGGAATTGTGCAGCTACACACAAATCATGATAAAGATAAAACAACAGCCTAACGACAAGGTGTCAAATTACACCGAACAGAATTCGCATAAACTTTCAAGTTGCGCGTTTTTTCGCGGATAACTTCCGAGAATTTGCGACCCTTAACTAGTTTATAAAGAAATATTCAAGCTACATATTTTTATTGAATTAAGGCAGGTGTATCTTTAAAAAGAAACTAATTTATAAGGGAAGATGAGACATTCTGTTTTGCTATTTATTTTGGTTTCTTACTCGTCTAGTCCATGTCACTCACGCAACATGATTTAACAGTAAACACAGTTTCCTCGAAGTAGTAGTGATTGCTAAGACTGCTAAGTATTTTTTAACTACTAGTGAAAGAAATTGAATTGGCAAACCTATCGTCAATGCAGATTTTGCTTAGGACTTCAAGAACATTGGTTCGTAATCCCGCACAATTCCCCGCACAATCGAAGCCGTTCTAATTTTCCCGGGCAATTTGCCTCCAAAATCATACAATGATATCTTTTTTTTCACCTTACTAGAAAGCCAACTAACTTGAAGGTACGATATTTCATTCAAGTTACCGAAGGTTTATCTTTCCAAATTTGGAGATCAACATATTTTGCGCGGTGAAAGAAAGAAGTCGCATGTTTTAATATTAAAGTTACGAGTCTCCAACAACGTTTTCGTATTTAGCTCGTTTCACTGCAATATGATTTGTTTTACTGTCATGTTCAAATAATAACAGCCGTAGCTACATACCGTCGTTGACTCCGTATTGTTTGGTCAGAATTTTCGTAGTTTGGACTCATTCCGCGATCGGCTCAGTTGTTACCCTGGTCCCAGAGGCTTTCTTGTATTCTTGTATTATTGTGACGCGAACCTCTTCTTTTAATTTTTTTTTACTGGCACGAAGCGCTGAGAGCCGAGGAAAAGAAAGCCTCTGTTATCTCACGAGAACGTTTCAAGCGTAAAGTTTGCTTACCTGGCTGTCTTTCAAGCACTATAATTCGTGGACTGACCCCTTCCGAAAATGATCGACATCTTTGTGACATCTAAGTATAAGGCCGGCGATTCTTGCCAAAAAAGTCTCCGCAATACTCAAAAAGAGCGAGGTCTTGTCCCCAGTTTCCACGGTCCACGCATGGAACGCCTGGGACCACGACCCCCCTTTTGGCGAGGAAAACGGTTGCATTTTATGACTCGGGACCCCCTGCGGGGCCCGAGTAATAATAGTTAGTGGATGGACTACCCCGCAAATAGCTAGAAAAAGCTAATCGAGGCGGGGTAAGCCAAATACAAGAACACACCTATTGAAAGACAAATTTACACATCAACAATTAGTTTAACAAATTAAAGGTACAGATTACAAAAGGACTGATTATTGACGAATATCTCTATTGACTGATAATTAAGACCAGCAAATCTACTCCCAACTATATTTCACATACTAATTAGAAAAAAACACAGTTTACAAGGAACTTGGTTATTTCCAAAAAAAGAGAAAAAAAATATATATATATTATTATTAGTCAACTTCTCCAACTTTCTTAATTAGTTTTATTAAGATACTTCTTACGTGCCTGACCCCAGGCTGGAAGACCGTATGTTAAATAGGGATTCAATAGTATTTTCCAAGGTACATAATGACGTAGTTTTGCAATAAGCCCAACAGTTTTACTAATCTTTGTAGCAATAGCATCAATATGGTGCTTCCAGGAAAGATTTTTATCAATTAATACACCAAAGTACTTAATGTAGACTTTAGACTCAAGATCAACATATTTATTTTGCTCATTGTCAAACATGCAAATGTTTGGCTGATAAGCAAGCTGTTTTTTTATAAGGATGAAAGACTATGAAATTTGATTTTTTAGTGTTAAGCGTTAATTTGTTGGCTGTTAACCAGACATAAAACTTTCCTAATTCAATATTAATTGTTGTTTCAAGAGCCTTCACATTTTTATCAGCGTAGAGGATATTAGTGTCATCAGCAAAAAGTTTATTTGAACATTTGTGAATATATGAGAAACAATTGAAATTGTATTAAGTGGGTTTTTGTCTGTTTTCTTTTTGAAATTTTACATTTGGCTTTCATGGGTTTCATTCAAAACAGTTGAAAATAATTTAATATGATTTTTGTAACTGGCGCGCGGAAGAAAATTTAGTGGGGAACAATAAAGACAATAGAGTGTTTGTGTCTCGGAACTATCGGCCTGATAGTTGCCTTTGGAAATTTGAAGTTCTTAAAACTTTGGAGAGCCACGCAAGGAACGGAAGAACTTGCTCGAGGCGCCGGGCGCTACGATCGCTATGAAAGATAGAACTAATTAAGTCACAGCAATCGTTGGAGAATGGTTTCCTTACGATCACTAGGATTGCTGAAGCTTTTTTTGCAGCGATCATATCGATTACATGGAAACCAGCCTTTAGTTAAATAGCCAAGGAAAAATTAGCTGTATTAGGTTATACCTACTCAATAGGGTAAATTTTCAGTTTGCTGTTAATGCAAGATGGCTAAGTGTATTCTAAGTAAATGGTTTGAACAAACAAATCTATGCTTGTTATTCAGATCTGATGAATTCTGTGGACCCGTCAGTAGACCCATGTAAGGATTTTTATCAATTTGCGTGCGGAGGATGGATGAAGAAATATCCACGGCCACCTTCATCAAATAGATGGGACCAGTTTGAAAAGCTTACTACTGAAAACAACGAACTGATTGAAATGCTCCTCAGAGACAAAGAACTGAAAGCCATTTACTCTAAGGTAGGAAACATCACATATCTTCATGTTCATCATTCCGAATACTTCACTATTCGCTCTTTTCATACCATAAAGTGTGCATATATTAAGGGAATCCCATATTCTATAACTTGCTTCCTCGCACAAGGTAAACCATATATGCGTGTTCCATAATTTAATGTCAAATCAAGGATTCTCAAACTAGTCCATTTCGTAATGTCATATAACATTGTCCAAGGAATAGAGAATATTTTTATGTCTCCTGGTCTCGAATTCTACTAAAACAAATGCAAATCCTGCAATCTGATTGGCAAAGCTATCGTACACTATCAGTTATTAGCGATGCAAACTCAATTTGTATTATTAATTCATACCCTGGGGGCAAATGACAGCATAAAATGATTTACCTGTGTTCCACCCCATCACTCTTAGGCGTGCCCGCGATGGCGAAGAGGTTGGTGACCCACCCTCTTTACCCTTTCACTCAACGAGCAAGCCGGCGGGCTTCATTTTGCCGTCCACTTCTATTTTCGCCTGATCTTAGGCTATTCCCAGGCCAGAGCGATTCCCTATAACTTATTACCATGACTGATAATACCCAGGGTAGAATGTTGCATTGTGTTCCATTGTAAAACCGGCAGAAACAGAAACGAGTGATCAGTATGTGAACAACCTGCGTGAGCATGGGTCGTATATCAGATGGTGTTTCAGTTGCCACGTACACTTACGACATAGCCTGGGTGAGACTTTTCAAGCTAGACTTGTGTAATAAATATTTTTTAGGTTTCCTAGATGTTGTCATTAGGTGTGTCAAGAACTGTGTTGAATTGCTGGTTCGATTTGTGAGAAAGATGCACCAAGAATAGGGAAAGTATAGAGACCAGCACAAAAGGAAGGCTATTTTATAGGAGGCCGCCGATCATTTGTTTAACTGTATTCTAAAATGCCGTTGATTTCGACCATCACTTATATTGTCCCTCAGGTGTTCTGATATAGTTAACTGAGTCTAAGCTAGGCAAGCAAAAAAATACATTTCCCGTAAACGTACATTAGCATAAATATTAGTCTCAAGAAATAAAACCAACTCGTTCTGTCACTCTTTCGCTTTAGGAAGAAGCAGTGTGGAAGGCCTTGGCTTATTATGATTCTTGTATGGACTTAGATGAGATCGAGAGACTTAAAGGTGAACCCCTTAAGAAACTTATTACGGAATACGGATCATGGAGCATCACGGATGAAAACTGGGTGGAAAAAGACTGGGACTTTGTTACCAATCTCGCAAGGGTCCACAAAGATCTCGTCTTACCGATTTTATTTTCTATGGCAGTTGTGATTGATAACAAAAACAGTTCACAGAATGCCATAACGGTAAGATGGAGTTTCTTTAAACCCCTCTTTAGTTAGTTGCACCCTTAAATGTATGGCCTAGAAGGACGCCTCCATCCTTGCCCAGTACTGTCGAACAGATACAAAATAATAAGTACTTGTACGGGTCGTACGAGTCGTGAAATAATGGTTTATGGGTCGTACAGGTCGTGGAACAATGGTGACCTGCATATCATTAGCAAGACAGCTCTTCAACCTCGACAGAGCAACCCGTACGAGGTCGTACTGGTCGTGGAACAATGGTTTACGAGTCGTACAGTCTGTGAACTGCATAGATTATTACATACTAATGGGAAGCAATATCATTCGAACACATACGACCCGTGAATGGCTCGATAGACAAACATGCTAAGCATGAGAGGCCAAGAGCGCTTCGGAGTTCTAAAGCGGGAGAGTCGAAAAGCGCTAATTAGAATTTATATACATCGTTCTAAACTTGAATGCCCCAAAGCGCAAAACACAATGAATATTATTCGTTCTCAAAGCGTGGGAGCCCAACTGCGCTATATGCTGTGTATACTCTTCGGAGACCTAGAGCGGGAGAGTGCAAAAGCGTAACTTGAAAAGTATGCTTCTTGTATGCGTGCCGACGTCTGGACCAGCGGTTTGTTGATATCTACATCCCGTCACAGTCACTTAGCAACGATACGACACTTAAATACGTATAACATTGAAGATGGCTACCGTTTTCAAACATTTTTCATATTTATGTTGTTTTTTGCTAGTGATTAGTAGGATTGGGAATGCATTCCTTAATCTGAAAGAATTTACTACTGTAGTTGAGCGTTTTGTGTTTGGCTACGATGTTCACCAAGTTATTGAATACAAATAATACCTTCGCCGCCGACGACATGTACAACTCGTACGAGTCGTACGGGTCGTTGACTTGTATATGCCCACTAAGTCTCTCTAATGATATACAGTTCACCGACTGAACGACTCGTAAATTATTGTTTCACGACCCGTACAACTCGTACGGATCGTTGACTTGTATATACCCACTAAGTCTCTCTAATGATATACAGTTCACCAACTGAACGACTCGTGAATCATTGTTTCACGACCCGCACGAGTAGTACCAGTCGCACAGGTCGTCCACTTGTATGTAAACTCTAAGTCTAACTAATGATATACAATTCACCAACTGTACGACTCGTAAACCATTGTTTCACGACCCGCACGACTCGTACGAGTCGTGGAAAAGGGAAGATGCCAGTATACGGACCGTATCAATTCATGTATATTGGACAACATGACTGAGTTGGACTTTAAGCTAGAAAGTGTTGTTACCTGTATTATATCAGCCCGTGAGGGTTGCAGTTTGTTATACCAACGCTATACGCGAGGCAACGTTTTTTATCATTTCAATGCAACATTGTTACAGCTAGGAAAGGTACAAGAAATATTGCCCTTTCACCTGGGTCCATCGCACTTGTAGACATGGAAAATAATATGTTACACCTTTTGATCTCAATTCCAAAGTTCCTCTGAAGTCACATGACATCTGGCAATGAAACTGTCCCCAATCGAAGGTCTAGTCCAGTACGTCAGATGGTAACCATTGTTACTCACGCACGTTGACCGACGAGCGCTGTCCTGCGGCTCGTGTTCCCATTGCATTTCTTTTCTCCCAAACTTTCTGTAACTGGATAAAATCGCGTGTTTATCTTTCAGTCCTTTAGAAAATACTACGTGAAATAGAACGGAAACTCGCTGGGTTGTTTTGATGATAAAAATATTCTTTTTGTCAGTGCCATCATTACTGCAACAGCTCTTGCTTGTTCTGAGTTTCTATCGAGTCATTTAAGTACAGCTTTCGACGCACACTTTCTAAAAGGTTGTTTGTTGATTTTGTTTTCCCCTCTACGCCGCCTCAGAAAGTTTAACAAAATCAATTGTTTACCCAGCAACCAGTAATTAGATTGAATTGTTGTTCTTCTACTTTAGTTCGGCGAGTCTTACACGAGTCTTACACAAAAGGAGCTCCTGACAAACGACTCCGAGAGTCTGCGGGTAGGCAAGAGCTTTATTATGAAACGGACAGTACAGTTTATTAATTAGTGGATACACGAGAGTGTCATTTCCTACCCGGGTTTAGTTTCCTATCGCCAAATGTAACCTCGCAGCTTGCCCACATTTGTTTCTCTCTCTCTTTCTCTCTCTTTAATTAATCAATAGCATTTCTTTAAATAATCGATGAGTATCGCCATACTAGTCCTGAGTACAAACTCGTTTTGCCTACTTTTGTTGTCCTTTTTAGATCCGAGAAGCATACAAAGGTCTGATGAGAAACTTGACGAGAAAACTGGGAGCAAAAGACGCTTCAGAAGCTCAACTGATAGAAATATTTCAATTCGAGAAAGAACTTGCAAAGGTCTTGTTTGTATTGTAGAAACCATTACGTGAAATTTTGCGTCCCTTTGATGCCATATGCGTCCCTACAGTAGGCTCATAAATATATAAATTAAAGTGATCAATGTTGGTGGAAGTGTCAAAATCTTAACAAATGTCCAGACGTTTCGGAACTGTGCCCTTCATCAGTGGAATGTTCGTTATGAGTTGCGCCACGATTCCAGGTGTTGAATTTAAAATTTGAAAGTTGCGTTTTGCACGCGCGCGCGACCTTCAAATGAAGTGAAAATCAGCATTGAGCAATTCCGCTAGACGATACCAACCAAGGATACCAACCATGCGCTTCAGATCTTTAGAACTTTTCAGTTTGACGACAATGACACCAGTCCACGCTTCCTCTACACAATGGACATCAAGTCCCTTTACACCGTGATCCCGCACAGCAGCGGTCTGGATACTTCTCGGTGACACTCACTCGTCTAGCGGAATTGGTGCTTACCCTGAACGCATTCTCGTTCAACATCAAGTGGGAGGGGTGGCTATGGGCAGCAAAATGGGCCCAAATTACGCGTGTCTTTTTGTAGCATATGTAGAAGAACAAATCGGTCAACAGTACACTGGTACAGTACCTCGGCTACACAAGAGATACATCGACGATGTGGTTCGCATCGCGTGTTGTAGCCGCGTTGAACTTGAAGAGTACATTGCCTTTGTGTCCAATTTTCATCCCGCTCTGCAATTCACACATACAATCTCTGAAACTGAACTTCCTTTCCTGGATATCAATCTGCGCATTTCTGGCGATCACATCCGCACTTCCATCCACTACAAAGCCACTGATACACACAGCTATCTCCACTATGATTCATCACATCCCCGCCACTGCAAACAGAGTCTCCCATACAGCCAGCTTCTACGCCTTCGACGCATCTGTTCTGACCAGGCCGACTTTCTAAACAAAGCCCAAGAGATGGCCTCTTTTTTTGAGAGACGCGGCTACAGCGCACAAACTCTGAAACATGACCTCGAGAAAATGAAACAGCTGTCTCAAAGCGACGCCCTTACCAAAATCAATTCAACGAAGGAAAAGATGAACAGGATTCTTTTGATACTAACATACCATCCTTTGAACAGACGAGTACAACGAATCCTGCTTGACAATTTCAAAGTGATTGCAGACGACCCAGCAACCAGCTTCATCTTTCCTCAACCACCAATGGTTGCGTTTCGACGTGATGACAACTTGCGAACATCACTAGTTCACACGGCGGAGAAGCAGGCTGCAACACGCGCAGGTACTTATCCATGTCAACACCCACGTTGCCGTACTTGTGGCCACATTTCCAGCGAAACCGATCTTCTGGGGCCAAAGGATCACGTATCTATTACAGACTCTTTCACTTGTTTGTCCTCTTGTCTGATTTACTGCATCTCCTGTCGTCGCTGCCCTGCCATTTACATCGGCGAGACTGGGCGCACTCTGAGGGAACGTTTTGGTGAGCATCCCCGAAGCATTAACAAGAATGCGCCTGGTTTTCCCGTCGTAGAGCATTTCAGTTCTAACGGACATACCGCAGACGACGCACTGGTCCGTGGGATTAAACTCTGCGAAGGGAACAAACAGAGGAAAAGGCAGGAGATGCGTCTCATCTTTCGACTCGGGACATGCCAGCCGCGCGGCCTCAATGCTGATTTTCACTTCATTTGAAGTTCGCGCGCGCCTGCAAAACGCAACTTTCAAATTTTAAATTCAACACCTGGAATCGTGGCGCTACTCGTAACGAACATTCCACTGATGAAGGGCACAGTCCCGAAACGTCTGGACATTTGTTAAGATTTTGGCACTTCCACCAACATGGATCACTTTTATTTATGTAGTAACAAGTGCCACGCAGCCTACGAAGTCTTTTTAGCTTCTTGTATATATCATAAATATATACTTTATCGCTTTTGCCAGGATTGCACTGGAATTAATGATTGAATGAAAAAGTGATTAAACGAACGAACGAATGTCATGGGATGTTGTCACTGTTATTTGCAAAAGCAAGTTTATTTGGCTGGCTGTTCCAGTACGTACTTTTTCAAAATTGACATTTCTTTGGTATAAACTGATAAGTGAGCGCCACTTTGTTATGTCATATTCCATTTAGAACTTGATTTAGTTAACCATATTCAGAACGACTTCCTGCAAAGTTCTAAATATTCAGTTCTACCGAGGGTGGTGGTGGTGGTGGTAATGGTTGTGGTAGTGGTAGTAGTAACGGTCGTGCTGGTGGGGGTGGAGGTAGTGGAAGTAGTAGTGGTAGTGGGGTCGGGATTGTAGTAACTGTAGTTGCAGTGGTAGTGGTAATAGTAGTGGTAATAGTAGTGGTAATAGTAGTGGTAATAGTAGTGGTAATAGTATTTGTAAAAGTAGTTGTGGTAGTGGTAGTAGGTGGAGAAGGGCAAGTATTAGTGCTGGTTTGGGTAATAGAAATAATTTTGGTCATTCAAACTAAAATTGTTCTCTTACTTTGTTTCGTCTTGTTTCTAGATATCCACTCCCCGATTTAAAATGCCAACGTTCGAACAGGCTTACAAGAAGCTCGCGCTGTCAGAGCTACAGAATTACACAGGCAATTTTGTGAGTATCTTTGCATTCGCTATATGGGATGGGATTCTTACATTGTTTTCAATTTCCAACTGAATATTTGTTAACTCTGTAGGTCAACTGGACAAAATATGTGGCGGTTATGATGGAGGATAATTCATTTCAAGTTGACAGTCAAACAAAAGTTGTTGTATACTCTTTGGAATATCTCAGAAGGCTGGTCAAAATACTAAGCAAAACTCCTAAAAGGTTTGTTGTCAAAGGAAAAAGTGAACTTTTAAAACACCCGTGATGAGACGACTCATGCTCTGTGAATAGGCAGGGTCCATTGCATTTTGAATTTTATGAAAGACTTATTGGATGAGATCTTTCATTATACTCACAATAATTAGGTGTACCTAGGTAGGTAGAGCTAGGTGGTTTGGGTCTTGGGGGCAGTACCGTCTCAAACCTGCTATCGCGTGTTGTTTCACGTGTGCGCCTAAGGTGTCGCCTATTTCTTCTGTATACTCGTCCGTCTTCAGTTTGGACCTGGTCAGATCTGTTGTCAACTTTCCCTTCAACTCTTGCAAGTGTCCAATCCTGCTTCTTACGGAGCTGAGACTGTTGCGGCTGCATTCGAACTAGGTCTCCAGTGAACAACTCTTTCACCTCTTGCGTAGTATCATTGCCTGCTTTGACTTCTTCAGTCTCGACTTGTCCTCAATATTTCGGAATTCTGGAATTCTGGGCTTCAGTAGTGGATTAGATGTGGGGAGAAGAGTTCTGGTTCTTCTGAAAAGCCGCTGAGCTGGCGAAGAGTTAAGGGCTTCTGTTGGAGTGTTTCTCTAATCTAAACGAGAAATGCTGGTCCCGCCTGGATTGGGCTCCCTTTTCTAGGAGTGATTCGGCCATCTTGACGGCATTTTCTACTTTCCTGTTTGACTGGGCATATGTGGGGGAGCTTGTCACGTATTCAAAGCCATAACTGTTGGCGAACTCGTGAAAGCTATCAGATGCAAATATGAACTGGTATGTCATATCTGGCTAGATGGTCTTTGAGCTTCCTAATTACCCCTTCAGCTGTTTTTTATGTTAGACTGTCAACTTCAAAGCTTCAGTAATAATCGACAGCGACCATCTAGATCTTTGCCATTCGACTGGAACACGTTAAACGCTATCTTTTCCAACGAACGAGTTGGTATCTCATGACAGATCAGTGGTTCTTTAGTTTGTTTCTTGGGCTGACTGTTGCAGACATCGCATTGGGAGATGCAGTTCTCGATGCCTCTGTTCTTGCCAGGCCAATACAATAACTCTCTTGCTTCTCACACACTTTCAGTTCCAACCAAGGGTCTACCTTTGAAAACCTTGTATCTGCCAAGTTCATCTCGCATCCCTTCTTATAAGTAGCTCTAGGGTCATACTTCTGGAGTCGAAGCATCATGCGTTTTAGACGCGTTGGGGCACTGATTAAGCTCTTCTTTAGGATGCACTCGAGGGGCTTATGACTGTTTCAATCTTGACAGGTATTCCTTGGACATACTGTTCAAACCATTCAAGTCCAAATACAATGGCGAGAAGTTTGTTTTTCAATGTGTGCATAGTTAGTATCTACAGATGTCATTGCCCTTGAGGCATACCCTACTTGCTGACCACTTTACATGAAGCACACACCAAGACCTTAGTCAGGTGCATCACACTTTGAGATCAAAGTACTTTAGAACTGTGGACTCTGAGGATTAGTTGCCTGCCCCCTCAAAAATTTGACCTTGAACTTCTTCGTCCCACAGGAACTTGTTCTCTTCTTTCATTGGGGCAGTAGCTTCGGAAAGATTAGGTAATTTACCATGCCGAGTAACGTGCCATGCCGAGGAGCCTCTTCACATGGCGCTTACTCTTTGGGGTGGGCATCTCCTGAACCCCTTGGATCTTAGCTGGATCAGGCTTCAAGCCTGCTTTGGATATGACATGTCCCATGAAGGAAACGTCGGAAAGGCGGAACTTGCACTTCTCTTTATTTAGCTTGATCCCTTTGTTTCTGCAACGCTCTAACAGGGCTAGGGGCTGCTGGTCATGGTTTCTCCTAATCGATAAATCACGATGTCATCAAAGATAGGCACAGCACCCTGAAGTCCTCCTAACGTAGTGTCAAGGTGCCACTGAAACTCTTCGGGTGCAGGTGGCATTCTTGTCCAACGGTAGCGGCCCCATGGCGTACCATAGGTTTTGAGAAAGCCGCTGTCAGTGTCCAACTGGACCTGCCAAAATCAATCCTTGGCATCTACCACACTGAAGACCTTTGCCTTTGACAATTCTGGTAACAAATCATCAATTACAGGGAGTGGACAATGGTTGCGTTTGAGGGCTTGGTTCAGAGACTTTGGGTCAATGCACAGACGTATTTTACCATTGCTCTTCACCACAACCACCACAGTGTAGACTAAACCTCTTGTATTTAGTCTCGACTGCGACTTGAAGAAGTTTTATTTTTTTGTGGTTTGGAAACAATTATTCCACTTGCGCTCGTTGGATATGAGATGATTATAGCCAACTCATATCCAACGCGCGCTCGTGGAATAATTGTTAAACATACGTTACAACGATCGTTTTTATCTCATTTACGTCTATTGATACATAAAAAGATAACTACCTACCTGAGCAGGTTCGTACATACATACATTAATTAAACATCAGGTAAGCTTCAAAAAAGCTTTGAAAGTGTTAAAATAATAGGCATAAAGGCATAAAAAATATTCGTCTATAGAGACAAAAACTATTAAATAGGCTCATAGAACAGTGTGCACCGCTGGCGCGATTTCACAGTGGATTTCACGCTGCGTAGTGTTAATAAGTAATTGTAACAGGACTGAGTGGAGTCCTATTTGGTCTGTAATCATACGAGTGATAACAAAATCGGACGACCGCGCAGCGGGAGTCCGATTTGTTTTAACACGAGTCTGATTACAGACCGAATTAGACGACAGGAAGTCTTATTACCAACTTATCATAAAATTTACAATTTCCGACAAAGGAGAAGTAAATTGTCTCATGTGGCTCTGAAATTAATATTGGTTGATTTAAACTACAACTTTGAATGTGATTGGTTGATTTGAACTACAACTTTGAATGAGATTGGCTGATTCAACTGTCTGATAACAAACTGTCCAATGACAAACTGTCCAATAACAAACTGTCCAGTAACAAACTGTCCTGTAACAAACTGTCCCATAACAAACTGTCCAATAACAAACTGCCCAATAACAAACCGCCCAATAACAAACTGTACAATAATAAACTGTCCAATAACAAACTGTCCCATAACAAACTGTCCAATAACAAACTGTCCAATAACAAACTGTACAATAACAAACTGTCCAATAACAAACTGTCCAATAACAAACTGTCCAATAACAAACTGCCCAATAACAAACTGCCCAATAACAAACTGTCCAATAACAAACTGTCCAATAACAAACTGTCCCATAACAAACTGTCCAATAACAAACTGTCCAATAACAAACTGTCCAATAACAAACTGTCCCATAACAAACTGTCCAATAACAAACTGTCCAATAACAAACTGTACAATAACAAACTGTCCAATAACAAACTGTCCAATAACAAACTGTCCAATAACAAACTGTCCAATAACAAACTGTCCAATAACAAACTGTCCAATAACAAACTGTCCAATAACAAACTATCCCATAACAAACTGTCCAATAACAAACTGTACAATAACAAACTGTCCAATAACAAACTGTCCAATAACAAACTGTCCAATAACAAACTGCCCAATAACAAACTGTCCAATAACAAACTGTCCAATAACAAACTGTCCAATAACAAACTGTCCAATAACAAACTGTCCAATAACAAACTGTCCAATAACAAACTACCCAATAACAAACTGTCCAATAATAAACTGTCCAATAACAAACTGTCCAATAACAAACTGTCCAATAACAAACTGCCCCATAACAAACTGTCCAATAACAAACTGTCCAATAACAAACTGTCCAATAACAAACTGCCCAATAACAAACTGTCCAATAACGAACTGCCCAATAACAAACTGTACAATAACAAACTGTCCAATAACAAACTGTCCAATAACAAACTGTCCAATAACAAACTGCCCAATAACAAACTGTCCAATAACAAACTGTCCAATAACAAACTGTCCAATAACAAACTGTCCCATAACAAACTGTCCAATAACAAACTGTCCAATAACAAACTGTCCAATAACAAACTACCCAATAACAAACTGTCCAATAATAAACTGTCCAATAACAAACTGTCCAATAACAAACTGTCCAATAACAAACTGCCCCATAACAAACTGTCCAATAACAAACTGTCCAATAACAAACTGTCCAATAACAAACTGCCCAATAACAAACTGTCCAATAACGAACTGCCCAATAACAAACTGTACAATAACAAACTGTCCAATAACAAACTGTCCAATAACAAACTGCCCAATAACAAACTGCCCAATAACAAACTGTCCAATAACAAACTGTCCAATAACAAACTGTCCCATAACAAACTGTCCAATAACAAACTGTCCCATAACAAACTGTCCAATAACAAACTGTCCAATAACAAACTGTCCAATAACAAACTGTACAATAACAAACTGTCCAATAATAAACTGTCCAATAACAAACTGTCCAATAACAAACTGCCCAATAACAAACTGTCCAATAACGAACTGCCCAATAACAAACTGTACAATAACAAACTGTCCAATAACAAACTGTCCAATAACAAACTGCCCAATAACAAACTGCCCAATAACAAACTGTCCAATAACAAACTGTCCAATAACAAACTGTCCCATAACAAACTGTCCAATAACAAACTGTCCAATAACAAACTGTCCAATAACAAACTACCCAATAACAAACTGTCCAATAACAAACTGTCCAATAACAAACTGTCCAATAACAAACTGTCCAATAACAAACTGCCCCATAACAAACTGTCCAATAACAAACTGTCCAATAACAAACTGTCCAATAACAAACTGTCCAATAACAAACTGCCCAATAACAAACTGTCCAATAACAAACTGCCCAATAACAAACTGTACAATAACAAACTGTCCAATAACAAACTGTACAATAATAAACTGTCCAATAACAAACTGTCCCATAACAAACTGTCCAATAACAAACTGCCCAATAACAAACTGTACAATAACAAACTGTCCCATAACAAACTGTCCAATAACAAACTGTCCAATAACAAACTGTCCCATAACAAACTGTCCAATAACAAACTGCCCAATAACAAACTGCCCAATAACAAACTGTCCCATAACAAACTGTCCAATAACAAACTGTCCAATAACAAACTGTCCAATAACAAACTGTCCAATAACAAACTGTCCAATAACAAACTGTCCAATAACAAACTGTCCAATAACAAACTGCCCAATAACAAACTGTACAATAATAAACTGTCCAATAACAAACTGTCCAATAACAAACTGTCCCATAACAACTTGGCAAGTGAATTAGTGGAAAATAGGAGTTTTTTAAACCAATCACAATCGAGGAAATTGTCTGTAATAATAGGATACTCAGGAAAAGGCTTCAAATACTCAACTTATTTGTAAATGTTTTATTTTGTTTTCTTTAGAACTATTGCTAATTATTTGATGTGGAGAGTCGTCAAGTCAAAGTACATACAGCTCAGCAGTGATTTTAACGAAATATTTAAATCTTATTATCTACAAGCGTTTAACTACTGGAGTGACCCGGACCAGCACCAGCTTTGTTTAATGTCAACTTCGCATAAGTTTGGAATACCTCTTTCAAAAGTCTTCCTTGATCAAAAGTTTTATGGAGACAGCAAGAAATTGGTAAGTAAAATAAAATATAAATACTGTATGTATTAAGTTTAAGGTGTCTCGATACAGTTTTTTCTCGACCATACCGCACTTTCAAATAGATTTTTTCCAGCCTTTCCTTCAACGGATCGATGTGAAAATTACCTTAGTTATTTTTTGCTGCCCGTTTGTCCGATTTTGAAATTACTCGCCTGCCGATTATTCTCTGAATTGTACTCCACTCGATCCAACTACTATTACGGAAACATTTATTGGTATACGTAACTCTTAGCTTTAAATAGTTTTAGTATTCGTAAATTAGTATTTTTAATTATTTTAGTATATGTAGTATTTTAGTATTTGAGTAGTCGTTAATTGGACAATCAAATGAATTTTGGAGGGCATATAGTTCATTTGAGGCCCGAGTAGCATCGGGCGCAAATGATGCTACAATGGACAGAAATAAACTATATGCCGGACAAAAGTCATTTGATTATTATTATTATCAATACACAAGGCCAAATCGTACAAATTCATTTAAATTAATGAGAAAATGTTTAACAGAGATGTAGCGTGAAACTGTGATATGGAAAGTTGTTGCTACAATGCTACAAGAGCCAAATAAAATTCCTTTTTGTTTACAATAAAAAGTCAAACATAATCTAGTTTTAAAAAGATTAGTAACAATGATTAACAAAAATCAAATGACTGCCTTGTAAGCTCCCGCCATCCCTCCCTGCCGTGGCGAGCAAAATAAAAACACAACGAAAACCAAATAAACTCAACTACCTTATTACAGGAAATTAACGATGCACTTTATTAACGCGATTTTAAGAAAATCGCGTTAATTTAATGCAATTCTTAATTAACGCCGATGTTAATTTAAATCACACTATTTTACATCACCTTATTTCAATAACAAAACCACATCTGCTCATAGCTCCCTTATCAATACCCTGGAGTCACTATCTGCATGACAGTTCTTCTTTAAGAATTGAGTTCAAAATGTCCTTCGACTTTTTGCGTCGAGCCGTTTCCCCGAGTGGATGGAGGGATTTGCATAAAATAAAGTTAGGCGCACATTGCTTTCGAAAATGTCGCGTTAATTTGATTTGTGTAAACCTAACTTTTGGAAAATTCGCGTTAATTTTGTTTAAAGTAAATTTTCTTCGCGTTCAGTGTCAACGTGCATCGTTAATTTCCAAACGCCGTACGTGCTCTGCCCTTCCATGAAGTATCCGTTCAATTTCTACCTGTCTAGATATCTCCTGAATGAAAAGATGATTTGTGTTTTGGTTTCGCATCGTTTTCTTTCGTAAATAGCTTGGTCTTCGCTTCAAACATTTTGATGGCAGATACAAGTTCATTGTCTTGCAAAATGTTTGTTTCGGCTGAGTGGAGCACAGGTTAGATGACAATGAATGGCTGCTCTAATCCCAGTCAATGCACTTGGAGTAATGCTTGGCCTTTCTCTGTTGGCCTTTCTCTTTCTCTGCACTTTCGCAGAATTTCTCTCATGTTTGTTGGACTTACTGTTTTGAGTTCCGCAGTAATTTTACTTTTCTCACATCATTTCTCGAACTGTTTTACTCCCCACTTCAGTGGTGTTTTTCGCTTGAAGTTTTTTCTCAATTTCATCCAGTTACTCGTTGTCTAAGTCCGAGTTCTGACTAAAAAAAGCTGGGACTTCCAATTTAAAATAAAATCTCCAAATGTGAAACGTTCAGTACAGAACTACAAAGTGAGCAAGTGCAAACTTAGCCACAAAAATTCGAGCCAACTCTGGCAAGTTTAATTTGTTAATGTGTGCTAAAGTGTCATCATAATTCACTGTTATTAAGTAAAAAGTATCATTTGAAACGTTCTATGCGATGTACTCGTGGGCAATTCTGGCTCACGCACAATTCAAGTTTCGCCGATTTTGAGTTTTTTGGTTATGGTTTCCATAAAAAATATTGATTGCCCTAACAATAATAATACCAAAATAATAATAATAATAATAATAATAATAATAATAATAATAATAATACCAATCTTCAATCTAGCTCCAGTAACTTGTAGAATTTTAACATCGGTTCGATTATGGAAAAACTGGAACAATCCTGTTTGAAATTGCTAGATAACTGATCAAGAGGGAGGAACCATAGTGCCAAAAAATGCTTGATATTTTCGTCCTGAAGTAAACGTCTGAAAATCGAGTTTATACTAGACACTACTTGCACTCTAAGGGGGCAATATCATATATGTTCATTCATGAAAACCGAGAAATAATGGTCTAGTTTTGTTTAAAAGTTACTATGCACGCACAATGAAGCTATAAATCGGGTGTTGACGCATGCTTAGTTGTGATATCAAATAGAAAATGTCTTGCAGAATTGTGTTTTAAGAGAAGTGTCTACGAAACTTCTCTTAAACCTTCTCTACTGTATAATGTCCCTGAGTACGTCATCAGAAAGCTCCAATCTGTACAGAATGCTGCTGCTCGACTGATCACACATTCCCGTAAGTACGATCACATCACCCCATCATTTTCGATCTTCACTGGCTTTCTATTTCTGAGCGAATCAAATTCTAAATTCTACTTCAAACCTACAAGGCCTCTCTCCGACCTGCATTCAAGAACTGATAACTCGATAGTCATCGTCTAGAACACTCCGCTCATCATCCACACTTCATTTTAACCCTGTCAACGTTAACCTAAAGAGCTATGGATCCAGACCATTTTCTGTCTCAGCTTCAGAACTTTGGAACAAGCTACCCAATGATGTGCGCTCATGCGATAATCCGAGTCTTAAACGTAAACTAAAGACGTATCTTTTTAAACATAATTATTTTAGCAAGAAATAATTTTTTAATTTAGTTTATTTTTATCATTGTCTTGTATCTTTTTAGCTCGTGGAACTTTCTTTTTAGCTCTTTTGCATTTGTTAAGTGCTTAGAACAGATCTGGATAGGCGCTAATTCGCTCTTCCACTATCAAAAAGTGATAAAATACTTTCATCTAGGACACTTTTCTTAGTCATAATGTAGTGTGCTTGATCAAAGTTTTTAATGCATCTTCATAG
>OZ026598.1:12028315-12045815 GCA_964020085.1 Micromussa lordhowensis | reverse complement strand
TGTGGTCATCCTTTTTATAGAAGAGATTATCATAGCACCAATTCAACCGTTTAGAAACATCCTAAATTTAGCTTTAAATTAAGCGCTTATAACTCAAAACGAGTTCGGTGATCCCCATAAGCATAATAGGATGAAACACATTCTGTGGAGGGGGTTCAGAGCCACCTTAAATGTTGAAGTTAAATTAAACCAAAGTCAAACACAAAAGACGTATACATAAAAACTCCAAGAAAATACATGCAGCTGACTAAAAGCGCCGGAAAACGTGTGCAGATGAGGCTTTCAGCCAATCGCTTGGCGTAGTAATAACCAAATCAACTTCCACAATTAAGTAAACCCCACTCTAACAAAAAGAAAGTAATTTTAACCGCCCTGTTTCAGGCTTTATAGAGCTTCTTGCATTAGTTTTATGGTTGAGTAGGGCCTTGTTACAACTCTCTGACTGACTTCTCTGTTACTGGAAAGTGGTCGATAAAGGTTTATTGGAAGGGAGGCGGGTGGGAGGCAATGAACCTTTGGACATCTGTAGGAGAAGAGGGAAGAGAAGCCGAGGGCTGGAATTTATGAAAGGAGCGATCGATAGCAGGAGAAATACAAATCTGAGAAATGCAAACCGAGAAATACAAATCTGTTTACGCTTATCAAAATGTAAGTGATCTCTATGTATATAACAAAACAAAACAAACCCGGACAGTACCGTAGTCGAGAGGTACTAGCAAAGTCGGTATTGGGGAAGCTGGGATTTTAACGCATATCATGTATCGCATATCATGTTCCGAGTGTCACTCTGGGATCACATTAGCTTTTTTTGAAGGAAAAAGCAAAAAAATTAGTCAAGCCTTGACAGGCTAATTTAAAGTTTCTCTAACGTTCTTTTTTTTTAATTGCTGTTTCATTCCTTGAACTATGACGTCTCCTTGAGGATTCTAAACGACACTGTATTGATAAAATCTGTTATTGGAATTATTGGAATAGGGTGGATCAAAATATGACGAATGTCAGTGGGTAGCAGTCTAATAGCCATTCTTGACCCTGCTTTTTAGAGCAATGAATTATGGTGCTATTGGAGGAGTGATGGCACATGAAATAACTCACGGATTTGATGACACAGGTTAGTAAAATGGGGGGGTTGGGTCTAGGTTATCGATGTTGTTACCAGGGTGAGACCGACAGGACTTGTGACTGAGAGACGATGATAGCACAACTTGTAAGCAACTGATTAGCTTCATTGTTATGGTCAGCGGTGTTTTCATAGTGCTCCTTTTCCTCACAGAATTGGACAGCGAGTGACTGCCATGTTACGCACTCTTCGGATACAGATGGAAGTTGATTTCGAGCACAAAATTTTGTGTGCTACATTTTTTATACTGAGTCACATTGGGCATCTAACAGACTTTAAGTTTCCGTGAAACTGTTGAGAAAATCCATTACAGCTCCTAGATGAAGAAAATGTAAGAGTTTCTAGATCTGCCAACAGCACTTTTATAGCCACTTATGCATATATCGTATATTTATTATCAGTTGGTGTCACCGTTTCAATTCTGATTGGCTAAAAGCACTCAGCTAATTGTTGTTGGAACTATTTCGTTGCGCCATGCAATGGTTTTCCTAAATGTAGAAGGGTCGTCATATCTACAGTGAACAGTTCTCATACACTGTAGAAGTGACGTGTTTTAGACCTTAACGTGGTAAAACTAAGCGGCACACGAAAAGTTGTAGGCTTAAAAATAAAGTTGTATACAAGTTGATGTGCTGTACAGTGACCAGTTTTTACGCTCGCTCTCTTCTTTACAGGCACTCGGCTGTATGCATAATAAAGCAATTATTATTGGAGTCAGTTTCGCACTGATATGGTGAATTATCAAGCGTTAATTGGTTTGTGTAATCCGCCTCAGCCTTCGTCTTCGGCAAATAACGCAAACCTCGGCCTTGATAATTCTCATTATCATGCTCAACGTCATCCAATAAATGTTTATTTCATTATAAACCTCGGATGGACTCTGATGCTTTTTTAGCTTTAAGAAATGGTAAGCGTGCAGCGTGCAACTATCGAGTTAACAAATTGACGGCAATTTTTCATGCGTCTGTCCTGTTATTGATCGTGAATTGCCAAAGTAGTTATGGATCCACGAGGTGATAGCCAATAACAAATCGTCGAATATTTAATTGTCCGCTTTCGGTGCTCGTTGCGTCATAAATTCATGTGCCTGTCCGCTTATTGACAATGAAAATTAGCCAATGAGCGCGCGAGAATTTCTGCAGTTATTGTAAAATTAACAAATTGACGTCAGTTTTTCATGCGTCTGTCCTGTTATTGATCATAAATTTCGTCATCACATTGTCAAAGTAGCTACTTTGACAATGTGATGACGAAATTCATTGTCAATAGCAGGACAGACTCATTAAAAACTGACATCAATTTGTTTTTTACAAATGGTCGAATTGCCCGCTCTCGCTCGCTGACGCGTCGCACGAATTTCAAATTCATGTGTCTGTCCGCATATTGACGATAAAAATTAGCCAATGAGCGCGCGAGAATTTCTGCAGTTATCGTAAAATTATGGTTGCACGCGGGAGGTTGCTAAGCACGAAAGAAGCGTAAGACTTGACTCTAGCTCCTTGAGTGCTTAGCATACATCCAAAGTGCATCCATTTAACAAATAAAGAAGCCTAAGCCGTGTATTACCTGGGATAAAACACGACGGGCATTTGAGAACTCGAGGGAAATATAGAAAACTCGAGCCACAGACGAGTGTTAACACGGATTAGGCTTCTTCATTTGCTTTATGATATATATTTTACGCGCGCAAAACAATAAAACATCCTTTTTCTATGTTTTATACTCTGATAAATATGGTTTTTTTACCAGCTTGTTGTTTTTACCCGCCCCTACTAACTGCCCCTGGGTCTCCGAGGATGAAGACACTCCGGACATTTGAGAAAACTCGAAGGAAATGTAGAAAACACTCGCCTGCGGCTTGTGTTTTCTACATTTCCTTCGAGTTCTCAAATGTCCGTCGTGTTTTATCACAGTTTTACTATATGGCTAGCTCCGCGAGCGGGCATGATGAATCAAATCTTGCGCTGTGATTAGCTACCCGAGCGGGCAAGATGGAACCATCTTGCCCCCTCGGGACTACCCGCCTTGTCACGCCAAAAAAAAAAGAACTTGGCCAATATCTTGCCATCTTGACCAAACAAGCCTGATCAATAACCTATTTATGTTTTGTGCATTCTCATGACCTAATATGGTAAAAGGGCGTAACAGTGGAATGATAAATGTTAGATATTCATGTCATAACCAGTCTATTTTAGTTGTAAATGTAATTAGGATACAGGCAATGTCTAACTGAAAACATTCTGGTAAGGACATATCGGTTGTTTCTTCAAGTCTTTTGTCGTTTTACAATTATTGCCTTATTGTAAATTACATGGTATTGTAATTTACATGGTCTACTGGATTCAAAAACATCTTTTAGTAAAAAACTCTTCCAATCATGTAGGGAAATTATACGACAGTGAAGGAAATAGAAGAAAATGGTGGAGTAACTCAACCCTGAAAAACTTTAATGAAAGGTCCCGCTGTTTGGTTGATCAGTACTCCAACTATACATTTTATGGATATAAGGTAACACAGCTTTTATTTTTATATTTAAGTCTCGCCCGAGCAGTGGCGTATTATGCGCTCCCGTCACGTGACCGTAACGTAGGCGACGGAGCAGATGAGAAGGGGTGGTTTGTAGCCCCCAAACGAACTGGATGGATAGCACCATCCGAAAATATCGCTACCGCACCTTAGAATGAAGTCCTAAATAGCTTTGACAAGATTTCCTCTCACAAACGCTTTTGGGAGAGGCCCACAAACTCCTAAGGCTGTATTTGAAATTACCAGTGGCATCAGCGACTACAGGACGTACATTTTCTGCCCTCCGGCGACTCAAGAACTGCCCAAGAATCACCACCAAGATCATCTGAACAACTGCCTACTTATCATTTATGCATTGTCACAAATCGATTACGGAGACCTTATGAAGAGGTTTGCATTTTGCAAGACGAGGGATAGTTTTTCGCTTCTTGTGAAAATGCAGCCAATTTTCATTGAAACTCTACCAAAAATGAGTGAGGACTTATCGTCTAGGAGACTGATAAAGATTATAAAGAAAACCGTCATGATTTGGACCATGAAAAAGAGAAGGAAACTAATAGACCGGAGAGATGTGTCAGAGAGGGTGGGAGAAGATTCTGCTGGTCTATTCGGGAAAGTCCTGCTCGAAATGGGGACCTTTCTCAAGCTGCAGATATATTAAAGGGTAGTTCTTTATGAGGGTGTGTATATTTCCAAGTACATTGTTGGGCAGAGCTTTCCTCGACTAAGGCTTACAGTGGAAATTTAGCAGCGCTGAAAGTACAGAATTTGGCCAAAGAACTTAGATGAAATATTTTGTTTTGCATTTGGTGTAAGTTATGATTGATTTAACCTTTAAGGTAAACGGCGAGAAAACCCTGTCGGAGAACATTGCAGATAATGGAGGTGTTCGAGTAGCTCTTTGGGTAAGATGGGTATATAAATTGAATTTTGTTAGCTGAGTTTATGATATGAGTTGGGGTGATAGAGATAGGGAATAGAGATAGAGATAAGGGTGATTCCAAATAAATTAAGATTAACAAAAAACAAAGTGACTGAATTCTGATTGGTTTAGAACCAGGAGGTCACCCAGGGGAAACTAAAAAAACAAGAATAAGACAGAACGCTATAGGTACTTCTTTAGCACAGTTTAAAACCTCGGTTAAAACTCCCAAAATACGGCAAGTTAAATTGGAGTTCACTTATCACGCTTCTTGAGGCACACACCATATTGATTTAGTCTCTGTTCAAGTAAGCAGTCGTGAATATGAGCCAAATTACTACATATAGTGGATCATGAGACATTCTATCACAGGGGGTAGGGGTCCCAGGCTATCTTTTGTAACCACTGCACGAGAAATGTGAAAAGTATTCCATTGTTTTTTTTTTGCAATTTATCAATGAACTTTGCAATACTCTCAGTTTTACTCAGAGATCTGGTTCAGTGTAAAGCACCATGGAAAACACATGACTGATAACATTGATTTGAAACTTCTGCCTCTCATTCTCGTGTCAGTATTCTCTGCAATTTTGGCTTTTGGATTTTGCCGACTGGCCTCAGGTGTTCACGCACCTCTTGAAGTTTCGTAGATATAAACAATGTTAAACTCGACGCATTTGAACTCAAATGTCATGTCATACACTGTCTATCACACGATCCTTTCGATTCCCCTGTCTTTTGCAAACCATACAATTATACACAGTGACTGAGTAGACCAGCCTTCCATACTTGAGTCCAGCACCAGCCATTTAAAGCAACCTAATTTTAGGGATTTGTTGTAACTGGGACAGTGGCGTAGACGGAACAAAGGAGTAGTTTTCAGGCTGAAAACTGCGGTAAAACTACAGCACAGGGAAACGGAAAGCAGGCGCAGAGGTTTTAAGATTGTGGAAAGAAAGCTTGGTTTTAATCCGGGGGATGGGGGGGAGGTGGTGGCGTTCTTCCTTATAAGAGGCTAAGGGGGATGTGTTGCTCGATGGGGTCGCATTTTCACAACTGGATTGACTATCATGGGGTCCCATTTTCAATGGAGTTACTAGAATGGGGTCGCACATTTTCTGATCTTTGGGGTAAGACAATTCTTCATATTCACGGTTAGCAAATGTACCAGAATGTTTGTACTGTAGTTGAAAAGTAAAGTGTTCTTTATTCATTATAAGGTACATACATAAATAGAAAGTGACTAAGTTGGGAACGCGAAAATTACATATTTGCCCAAACGTGACAAAGATGGAGTCTACAATTGGCCACAGAATAGACTATAATGGGATAGGGGCTCTGAGAATCCAGCAAAAATTAACTTACGTACCTCCCCCGGGGTTTTAATATGTCACTCTCCAAGTTTTTGCAAGTCAACAGTCGACACAGAAAAGTGTTTGCACTCGTATAAATTTAATTTCTCCCAGAGTGGATACCTTTTTGGAAAACACGAAAGCTCCAAGTTCATGTATTTACTTAAGCTTACTGAATAGTAAAGTTGCTTCTCTTGCCATTTTTTACTAATTCTATACTCATAGGCATACCGGAAGTGGGTTGGAGAGCATTGGGAGGAGCCTAGGCTTCCTGGAATGATGCTGACAAATGAACAAGTGTTTTTCATTAGTTTTGCGAGGGTAAGTCGGAAAACAGAATACAGTATACATGAGAAATCCATGTGTCTATCAACAAAGCCAAAGTACTGGTAACGAGCAGTATTCACACAGCTGTAGAGTGACATGTAAAGCCGACAGGAGGGCAAGTCAGTCAAGTGATATATCTTAATGTTTCCAATATGCGCCCTTCTTCCCAATAAGCGCCCCCTTCTAATAAGCGCTACCTAATGAGCGTGCGCCCGTTTTCTCAACCCCCTTCCAATAAGCGAAATCTGCCATGTGATATTGAATTTGCCATTCAACACACTGACATGGAATAGATTTGTAGAGCCTTTTCACTCACCTGGCCAGCAGCCATGCAAATTTATTACAACAAAAGAAACACTTTACATAAGAAAAGAGTTCAACTCCCACAACGTTGATTCGCTCAACATGGATATTTTGCTTCGACTACATCTCGGCAAAAATACGAACCATATCAAAATTCGCCTGATATCTCTCTGAATTAAAAAAAAACGTAAAGTAAAGTACGGTTAGGTATGAAAATTGTGCTTGTAAAAGGCAAATGTTTTACCTATAAATAATATGTTGAGCATATTAGTACCTTGTGAGTTGTGAGGCTCGACCATACATGTACCTTACCTTGCCATGTACCTTACCTTATTTGGCCATCCGAATAGATAGGTGGATTATGAGAAAACACTTTTTTCTTCACAATTTCCTCATTTTATTTCACCGAGAGAAGATAAAGGTACTTACTTTGATCTTCTCCTGACTTCACTGATTTTAATTAGTTCAAAGTACATTTCAAGAAATCCACAGTTTCTTTAGGACATTGTTACCCGCATTGGGATTATCGCATGTTACAGTGCTCAAAACTGCCACGCAGTTACGGTGTTCACCTTGAATACGAATACACTTTCCAACAACATAGTTTGTTTACTTTTCTACAGAACTGGTGCAGTCATTACAGCAATAGAGCTGCCCGCCTTGCTACGAAATACTATGAACACAGTCCTATGCCATGGAGGTACAGAAAAACGAATTGATTATTTTTATCTGTTTAAAAGCATTTGAAGAAATGCCAGTTCTTATAGAGTTGCAGGAACATGTTTGAGTTAATTAATATCTGCAAGAAGTAAAACATTGTGTCTGCATTAGTATAAAACAAGAGAGGTTTACAGAACGAAACAAGTAAACTAATTGGCTACAATCTGTACAACATTTGTGACGAAGCTTTCGCCTGCAATCATGATCAATGACTGGACGTTTGTGTGCTCAGTCTGCTTCAGGAGAGGTACAAAGCCTTGTGTACCAGATTATGTTTTAAAAACCATCTGAATGGTCAGTGTTATTAACCAAGTTATAAGGTTATTCTCAAGAGGTAAAGTTTGAAGAATGATCATGATGCCAAATCTTGAATAACATTGAGAGGTACGAGGTATTTCATCCCAACTAAACATGATCCAGCCAAAAAATATTTTGAATGCAGATCTAAGAATTACGTCTGAGGCAGAGCCCTACAATAACAACTTATGCAAGAGGTCTTATGAACAATTTTTCGCACTTTTGAGTAAACTAATGAGAATTTATTTTCTTCCTCATCTGCAGGGTAAATGGTACACTCATTAATTTCCCAGAGTTTGCAAAGGCCTTCAACTGTCCTTTAGGTTCGCCTATGAATCCAAAACACAAATGTAGAATTTGGTGAGCGTTAGAATAAATGTGCCAGACGTTTCTAAACTGTTACCAGAATGTTAATTAAGAGAAAATGGACAAAGCTGAAAAAGTTTGCAATTGCTACAAATTTTCGTTCGTTTTGTCAGCTGGTACTGTGTTAAAGCATGTAAAAGTTACATTTGAAAGGAAATTGTACTGACAAGTTTAATTTTCTTAGGGTAATTTAAAAAAGCAGGCGTGTAGTCTGGCCTTGAGATAAGCCAAAGCAAAGTGATTTCGTCTTTTTATGCCGGTCGGAAATTAAATACGCCTATCACCGCTAAATGTTACTTGTATTTTAGAGGTTTTGAATTCTTTAGTAAAAATCCTTACGGCTACCTCTCTACAATGGCCGGCGCCACCTCTCTACAAAGACCACTTTTTTTGGTGCCGGGGGACAGTCCATACATTCCCTCTTATTTTGTCCTCTCTATAACGGCAACGGCCACTAAAACTCGTCCTAACTATCAAAATAACCTCGTGATAAGGCCAGTTAATCAATGATTGAAGTGCGGTGTATACAAAAACACATATTTTATTGTAAAAAGTCACCAAACATGATCCGTAAGAAAAAAGAAAAATGAAAGAAATGAAAGAAAAATTCGTGTTTTGAACACGCGTTTCCATGCACACTACATTCAAGTTGTGCGTGATATCCACTACACCATCGGGGCAACCCCGTTGGATACGTGGCAACTTGTTGATGTGAGTAGACAGAACGCAGCCAATCGAGAAGTTGTGTGTTCCATGGCTCCTTCCCGTCAATCGGGGTAACGTAACAAGTAGAATAGAAAGTATTTGATTCAGGAAAGCCTTAGAAACAATGATACAAAGATGTAAATAACTAGTGGCTTTCGACACACGTCTCTGAAACGACAAATTGGATTAGCTACTCACATCAATAAATACCCACGCATCGGTTGCCCCGTTGGTGTAGTGAATATCACGCCCGACTAGTATGTGGGGAGATGTGGGCTCCAATCCTGCTCGAGACAAGAAGTTTTCATTCATTTCAGAGACGGGTGTCGAAAGCTGCCTGTAAGTTATTCACATCTTTATATGATTGTTTCTAAGGCTTTCCTAGCCCAAATACTTTATAGACTTTATATCTTGTATGCTAAAAAGGCATTTTTTGACAAAAAAGTTGCACTCCCGAAAAAAGGAGGTGTCATACTACACCCACACCTCCGATAACGACCACTTCCCTCTGTCTCCAAGGTGGCCGTTGTGGAGAGGTTCCACTGTATTGCTTTGATGTACTACCGTAAACTTCTGATAGTAACGAACCCCCCCTCCCCGAAAGATAGCGACCCCCCGAAAGTAACGTCAAAAAATTGTGGCCACTAATTAATCCCGAAAGTAGCGAGACCAATCCCCCTCCCCCTACCGAAAATAGCGAGACCAAGGTTCAGTGCTATATCTATTTTTCCAATCACTAGTCACGTGAAAGTTAAACTGAAATGAAGTTTTTACGAATTTTTGCCTTGTATTTCGTAAGGCAGAGCTCAGTCGTACCAACTTCATGTAACGGTTTTTTCTCTCCGAACTTAACGACCCCTCGAAAGCAATGTCCCCCCGAAATTTATGTGTGCCAAAGGCTGTTAATATTCCGAAGTAACAAGGGTCGTTACTCCCGGAAGGTTTTGGTATGAGCTTTTCTCCTTTGAGAGATATCATTGTAGCTATATAAGGGTGCGTTTCTTTAAGAAAATCCAAGATTGGATTCTTAAATCTTGATAAATCCGAAAACGGCTTTTGCGTTTCTTTACTAAACAGATTAATCCAAGATCACTCGGGTCATGATGCATCAAAGGACGCGAAGAATCCATGTCCAGAGCAGATTCTTCGGTTCCTTTGACGCACCATGATTGGGACCTAAGAATATAATCTTGTATTCTCTTAAAGAAACGCACCCTAAGATTATTTCCGTTACTGAAGAGAGGATAAGTGGTCTATTCTCCACCTTAATTCCCTGAAGGTTTGACATGTCTGTAATAAAGTAATAGTACTGTTAAGTAAGGAAATTATTACTGTTACCAGCAGTAATTGCTTTTTTTATAGCTTAATTATGCTAATGGACTTATTTTGTTTGCCTAGAAAGACTTACCATACGTCTGACATTAGGTGCATCTAGTGAAATACGAGAAACATATCTATACCTGTGCTTTAAAATCTTGTGAGAGAGACTGGATCCTCCAATAATTCCAAGATCTGCACAATTATTGTCCCCAGAATCACCTGTCCTTCTTGGCTGGTGGGGTCTAGGCAAGAGGAAAAGGTGGCTCAGGAGAACAACAATTGTTTGGATTACCTAGCTTTTTATACTAAGATGTTCACTAATTCGACACTGACTTTCGTCTTTAAAGTATCTACTAGTTGATTGATAGCTGAGACCATTCGATTACATCAATTAAATATAAACTTAAACAGATTTTAACGAATAGAAATAAAAACAACTTTCAAACAGGGTTTCATTGATCATATCAGTGGTTTTCAGAAAGGCACTGTATACAAATCAAAAACAATTTTTAAAATCAATTATAAAATGTTGGAAAGACAAAAATATATGTAAGAACAAAGGGGATTTGAAAAATAAAATTCTGAACGGAAGTGGCATACTGGTACTTCATTAGTATGGAAAACATAACCAGGAGCCTATCACTAGAGATGGGCTCCTGACATAACTGAAAATAAAAGACTATATCACATCTCACTTTTGACTGGATATGTGTTTTTCAGCCAGGGGAAATCTCACATTTGAGCACAGAATACGCATATCATATCTTACATTTCATTAAGACATGCACTTTCTAGTCTATCGTTCTCAATAATTCAAACAGCAACTATTGTAAATCCTCGAATTAGCGCCTCTCCTCGAACAAGTGCACCCCCCTCGGCCAAAATTTAAAATAAGCACCCCTCTCCCCTTTTATGGACAACAAAGAATGTGTACTATTGGTCGCGTTTAATCACATACAAAGTCAAGTGATTATATATGGACTCATTCAAGCACAAGCACCATCGAAAAGGATGGTACTAAAGATTCGCTAACTCATTGCCTAAAGCCCAACCAATCTTGTGTAGCAGGGCTGGACCGGATAAAGGGGTTACTTCATGTAGTTGTTCAAGAGAGAGTGGATCCTTCTGTGTCTTCTGAGGGACTGTCACAGTCTGGTGGAGAGGACGCTGCTGATATTTAACAATTATCCTGCGAAATCGCGCGGAATATTTAACAATTATCCTGCGAAATCGCGCGGAATATCGTCTGATACTTAGCCGACAAGACCGTAGGCCGAGTCGGCTAAAATCAGACGATATTCCGCGAGATTGAGCAGGATAATTGTTTTATTATTCAACAAATTGATAACAAAACAGCCTAAATCCTTGAAAATCTCTCTGTCGACATTTTCTCAGTTCACTTTTTCTTCCCACGTACGAAGCTACGTATACCGCCGGATATCTGTTACCTACGGATGACAGATATCGAGAGCATCATGACCATATTTGGATAGTGTTACAATTTGTTGAATAATAATAATATGGATGAGGACGAGAAAGATACATTGTATCGGCACTGATATTTAAAATGTGATCACGTTCGCTGAACTACTGAACTAGTTAACTGCGTATGCAGTATTAGATTTAGATCCGACGTTGGCGGATGTCTACGACGGCGAGCGGAAGTTGAAAATATTTGCTTACTCATTTCCGGTAGCCGTCGCGCGAGTTTTCCCGCGGAGCTGTGTTGTCTGCGACGTCAAAGCGAATTGTTTGCCGTTTTGTCTAAAACGTGAGTAAATTTCTCTTATTTTTAGGCCATTTCAAAGGAATTTATCGAACATTTTCGATTTTTAATGAAGTGACAATTTTTTCCTAGCCTGTGACAATTGTAAACAGGTTGTAGAACTCATTTAAAGGCGAAACTTGACTGAAGTTTCTTTCTCCCCCTAAACAGCTTCGAAAGTTCATGTCTGCAAAATAAGCTTCAATGGAAATGATCTCAAAGAAAACAGTCCAGCAAGTAGTTGTCAACTCATTTTTCCTTCTTGATGAAAGCTAAACCAGAATTTAATTAAATAATTTACCCAAGTCTGTTTGAGCAAAAGTTTGTTGAAGCTAGATATATAGAGGATATTACATGACCGCGCGTGGATATGAATTTTATCTTCGAGTGTTCAACTCGATATCTCACGAGTGAGCGCAGCGAACGAGTGAGATGTCGAGTTGAACACGAGAAGATAAAATTCATATCCACAAGCGAGCATGTAATATTCTGTTTATTACATAAACATACTAATGAAGACGTTTTTGACGATTTTCCGAAGATTTCCGACCACTTTCCGAAGATTTCCGAAGATTCGCCAAAATTGTTCCGAAGGTAAGGCGAACGTTTCCGAACATTTTCGGAGATTTTCCGAAGATTACCGAAGATTACCGAAGATTTCCGAAGATTTCCGAAGATTTCCGAGGATGCACCGATGATGTTTCGATCATACAGTAACATATCTAAGTACTTTTTAAGGCGGGGGTCCACCTGAAAGCCGTATTTTGGCTTGGTATTATGTTCTTAATGCAAATATCTCGTTTACGAGAGAAGAATCTGTTCACTCATTACACACATCTATGTTTTGCGCCGTTTTGTAAATTTTTTGGTGATTTTTAGGTTTATTTGGAGACAGATAGTTTTTCTCAAAGGATTAGTAAAATTTATGGAAATAGGAAATTTTGAAGATTTGGTGTTGTTTTAAAATTAGAGTTTGAAGTTAAAAATTGATAGATACACACCAAACAGTTGCCTAACAACCCGAGTGCCATTGTGGGGTCGGGCAACTGTCTGGTGGTGTTCCATAACCTTTTCTCCCCCTTTCAATCTCTCTTTAAACTTCCTCAAATTTCACTTTAATTCAGGTAAACCCCCACCTTAAAGGAGGACAATTTCGAATATTCCTGACATTTAAACCCAGGTTTTTTTATGCCAGATATATTAATCTGATATCGATACAAGTTAAAACGCGTGTTTTAACATGTTTGTTTAAGGGGAAAAAAAAACGAAAAATAATCCAAACAAAATGCTCCTCGTTCTCTGCTCCCCCCTACCCCCGTCATGGGGTAGAGTTAACGGGAGCAGAGTCTCTGCAGAGTCCCACCCTCACCGGTCCACCCGCACGAGGAGCCTCCAACACCCCTTCGATGCGACTAAATTTAAATAAGAGGTGAAATGCTCTTTGCCTCCCTTTTGGGAGGCATTTCTTAGACTCGCACGAGGCGAAGCCTCGTTTTGGCGCTAAGCTTATTGTTGTCCTATAATGCCATGCAATCGCTGTTTTCATATCTAATCGTGACAGACGCGTTAAATTTGTGATTTTCTTCACATCTATTAGCTTGACAGTAGCTACAGCTTGAAAAACCTTGAAAACTTCTCTTAAGGCGGGGGTCCACCTGAAAGCCGTATTTTGGCTTGGTATTATGTTCTTAATGCAAATATCTCGTTTACGTTTCAAGCAATCAAGAATCTGTTCACTCATTACACACATCTATGTTTTGCGCCGTTTTGTAAATTTTTTGGTGATTTTTAGGTTTATTTGGAGACAGATAGTTTTTCTCAAAGGATTAGTAAAATTTATGGAAATAGGAAATTTTGAAGATTTGGTGTTGTTTTAAAATTAGAGTTTGAAGTTAAAAATTGATAGATACACACCAAACAGTTGCCTAACAACCCGAGTGCCATTGTGGGGTCGGGCAACTGTCTGGTGGTGTTCCATAACCTTTTCTCCCCCTTTCAATCTCTCTTTAAACTTCCTCAAATTTCACTTTAATTCAGGTAAACCCCCACCTTAAAGGAGGACAATTTCGAATATTCCTGACATTTAAACCCAGGTTTTTTTATGCCAGATATATTAATCTGATATCGATACAAGTTAAAACGCGTGTTTTAACATGTTTGTTTAAGGGAAAAAAAAAACGAAAAATAATCCAAACAAAATGCTCCTCGTTCTCTGCTCCCCCCTACCGCCGTCATGGGGTAGAGTTAACGGGAGCAGAGTCTCTGCAGAGTCCCACCCTCACCGGTCCACCCGCACGAGGAGCCTCCAACACCCCTTCGATGCGACTAAATTTAAATAAGAGGTGAAATGCTCTTTGCCTCCCTTTTGGGAGGCATTTCTTAGACTCGCACGAGGCGAAGCCTCGTTTTGGCGCTAAGCTTATTGTTGTCCTATAATGCCATGCAATCGCTGTTTTCATATCTAATCGTGACAGACGCGTTAAATTTGTGATTTTCTTCACATCTATTAGCTTGACAGTAGCTACAGCTTGAAAAACCTTGAAAACTTCTCTTAAGGCGGGGGTCCACCTGAAAGCCGTATTTTGGCTTGGTATTATGTTCTTAATGCAAATATCTCGTTTACGTTTCAAGCAATCAAGAATCTGTTCACTCATTACACACATCTATGTTTTGCGCCGTTTTGTAAATTTTTTGGTGATTTTTAGGTTTATTTGGAGACAGATAGTTTTTCTCAAAGGATTAGTAAAATTTATGGAAATAGGAAATTTTGAAGATTTGGTGTTGTTTTAAAATTAGAGTTTGAAGTTAAAAATTGATAGATACACACCAAACAGTTGCCTAACAACCCGAGTGCCATTGTGGGGTCGGGCAACTGTCTGGTGGTGTTCCATAACCTTTTCTCCCCCTTTCAATCTCTCTTTAAACTTCCTCAAATTTCACTTTAATTCAGGTAAACCCCCACCTTAAAGGAGGACAATTTCGAATATTCCTGACATTTAAACCCAGGTTTTTTTATGCCAGATATATTAATCTGATATCGATACAAGTTAAAACGCGTGTTTTAACATGTTTGTTTAAGGGGAAAAAAAAACGAAAAATAATCCAAACAAAATGCTCCTCGTTCTCTGCTCCCCCCTACCCCCGTCATGGGGTAGAGTTAACGGGAGCAGAGTCTCTGCAGAGTCCCACCCTCACCGGTCCACCCGCACGAGGAGCCTCCAACACCCCTTCGATGCGACTAAATTTAAATAAGAGGTGAAATGCTCTTTGCCTCCCTTTTGGGAGGCATTTCTTAGACTCGCACGAGGCGAAGCCTCGTTTTGGCGCTAAGCTTATTGTTGTCCTATAATGCCATGCAATCGCTGTTTTCATATCTAATCGTGACAGACGCGTTAAATTTGTGATTTTCTTCACATCTATTAGCTTGACAGTAGCTACAGCTTGAAAAACCTTGAAAACTTCTCTTAAGGCGGGGGTCCACCTGAAAGCCGTATTTTGGCTTGGTATTATGTTCTTAATGCAAATATCTCGTTTACGTTTCAAGCAATCAAGAATCTGTTCACTCATTACACACATCTATGTTTTGCGCCGTTTTGTAAATTTTTTGGTGATTTTTAGGTTTATTTGGAGACAGATAGTTTTTCTCAAAGGATTAGTAAAATTTATGGAAATAGGAAATTTTGAAGATTTGGTGTTGTTTTAAAATTAGAGTTTGAAGTTAAAAATTGATAGATACACACCAAACAGTTGCCTAACAACCCGAGTGCCATTGTGGGGTCGGGCAACTGTCTGGTGGTGTTCCATAACCTTTTCTCCCCCTTTCAATCTCTCTTTAAACTTCCTCAAATTTCACTTTAATTCAGGTAAACCCCCACCTTAAAGGAGGACAATTTCGAATATTCCTGACATTTAAACCCAGGTTTTTTTATGCCAGATATATTAATCTGATATCGATACAAGTTAAAACGCGTGTTTTAACATGTTTGTTTAAGGGAAAAAAAAAACGAAAAATAATCCAAACAAAATGCTCCTCGTTCTCTGCTCCCCCCTACCCCCGTCATGGGGTAGAGTTAACGGGAGCAGAGTCTCTGCAGAGTCCCACCCTCACCGGTCCACCCGCACGAGGAGCCTCCAACACCCCTTCGATGCGACTAAATTTAAATAAGAGGTGAAATGCTCTTTGCCTCCCTTTTGGGAGGCATTTCTTAGACTCGCACGAGGCGAAGCCTCGTTTTGGCGCTAAGCTTATTGTTGTCCTATAATGCCATGCAATCGCTGTTTTCATATCTAATCGTGACAGACGCGTTAAATTTGTGATTTTCTTCACATCTATTAGCTTGACAGTAGCTACAGCTTGAAAAACCTTGAAAACTTCTCTTAAGGCGGGGGTCCACCTGAAAGCCGTATTTTGGCTTGGTATTATGTTCTTAATGCAAATATCTCGTTTACGTTTCAAGCAATCAAGAATCTGTTCACTCATTACACACATCTATGTTTTGCGCCGTTTTGTAAATTTTTTGGTGATTTTTAGGTTTATTTGGAGACAGATAGTTTTTCTCAAAGGATTAGTAAAATTTATGGAAATAGGAAATTTTGAAGATTTGGTGTTGTTTTAAAATTAGAGTTTGAAGTTAAAAATTGATAGATACACACCAAACAGTTGCCTAACAACCCGAGTGCCATTGTGGGGTCGGGCAACTGTCTGGTGGTGTTCCATAACCTTTTCTCCCCCTTTCAATCTCTCTTTAAACTTCCTCAAATTTCACTTTAATTCAGGTAAACCCCCACCTTAAGGGATTAAGGAAACCATAGTAATAGCGATCATTTTAGTAGCTATGATAACCATAACGACGGTGATCTCTTCACGTGTGAAGATATATATCTTATTAGACGTTTTGGTGTGTAGTATCGCTGTATATTTTTACGAGTTGTGCAGTGTTTTGACGAGCCCGTAGGGCGAGTCAAAATACAAACAACGAGTAAAAATATACAGCGATACTACACACCAAAACGTCTAATAAGAGATTTATTATCCAACGATTTCTTTTCCCAACATTCTGACTTGCCAAGGTTTTGAACTTCGCGCGGCCGGGAGGAATGAGACGAGTACAAATATCTGTTATTTGTACTCGTTCGCGCGATATTTGTACTCTAGGAAGCAGAGTTGGATAATAAAACAGGTTATCATTCGATACATTTTTTCCTTTCTTTACATTGGCCGAGAGCCCACCACGTGACCTGCAAATAACTGCCTACAAATAATGGTCTGCTCATGCGTAGTACCGTCTAAACGTGTTTTGCTGCAAATAACATTCTGCTCATGCGTAGTTGGAACCACGTTCTCGAAAGAAAAATGGCAGACCGCTTCCCTGAGCTTCCAGGAAGTGATTAAAAAATGAAAACAAACTTGGTGATCGAATGATAAAACAATTATTGAACTCGGGTATCGCAAAATATCGTGATTTGTCAGTGTCTCGCAGATCAATTATTTGCCTCAGCCTTCGGCTCGGGCAAATAATTGATCGGCTCGCCACTGACAAATCACGATATTTTGCTCAACCTCGTCCAATAACTGTTAATTATCTTCACGTGTGAAGATATGAAGTTTTCGCGGGAAAGCTCACTTGGTATTTCACTGGTGTTTATGTAATACATTGAAAAGGATATAATTATGATTTTTCAGATCAAACATGGAGTGGACGGAGGAACATGACAACTGCTTGTGTCAAGAAATTTTAGTACTTGAACCCTTGAAGTACAAACTGAAGGAAGCATTTCTA
>OZ026598.1:11998323-12023323 GCA_964020085.1 Micromussa lordhowensis | reverse complement strand
TTTTACTAATCCTTTGAGAAAAACTATTTCTCTCCAAATATACCTAAAAATCACCACAAAATTTACAAAACAACCCAAAACATAGATATATGAGATAAGCAGAGAGATCCTTGATTGCTTGAAACGTAAACAAGATATTTGCATTAAAAACATACTACCCAGCCAAAATACGGCTTTCATGTTTACCCCCGCCTTAAGATCCGTCCTCTTCCCGCTCTCTTTTTACGCCTGATGCATTATACGCTTTAGCTTGTGAGTGCAAAGGGTTACGCGAATATGGTACATTACATGTCCCCATACATAACATACCTACCGTTACATTGCCTCTCCCCGCTTGATAGCTTTTAACGCGGGCTCGAGCTTAATGGCGACATTTTTGACGCATCGCGTCGATGCTTCAGATTCTCTTTAAAATATTTTTGTAAATAGATTGAAAATCTTAGCTTCATATTGTTTTTAGACGTTCGTGCTGTTTTTTAGACAAAATAACAATGGGAGTTCCAAAGTTTTATCGTTGGGTTAGTGAGCGATATCCGTGTTTGAGCCAAGTCATTCAGGAGCATCAGGTAATGTACATGTAGGCCTATGTTTAACTTTAAGGTTTAAGTTTAAGTCTTAGTTTAAAGGTTGACGATGATTTTTCAAATTCCTTAAGTCAGCCACCTTTTGTTTTCTTATTTCGTTTATCTCCATTGAATTTCAGATTCCGGACTTTGATAATTTGTACCTGGACATGAATGGAATTATTCATCCATGTTCTCATCCAAATGACGATGATCCTCACTTCAGGAAAACAGAAGAAGATATTTTTGCTGATATATGTCATTATATAGAAGTAAGTGGCTACATTCTTGCCTACGTTTTTAAAGTTTGTTAATTTTTTATACATTAGGCTCTTTAGTTCGAGTAGTGTAATCTTCTGGGTGGGATTAGTTCAGAAAATAACTGTTGTTGGTGACTGGCATTTGGAAAGCCAGGTTGGAAGTAATCTTCAGAGTCAAGATGTAGAGGTGGAAGTTGAGATGACTTTTGCTTAGGTTGTTGAAACATCGGTCACCATCAACAGTTCCGTTCACATCTACCCTCATCCAGATGATTGCAGTATATAATGATTGGTATTGACATAAATTAATATTTTGCTGAAATGGAGCAGAGAGATTTATGGCCATTTCGCCCCATGGTCATTTCGCCCCCAGTTACTTCGCCCCAACCAAAAGTCACTTCACTTCATAATCAAAGTCACTTTGCCCCATACAAGAGTTACTTTGCCCCATACAGAAGTTACTTCACTCCATGTAAGAAATCTGTGAAATTTGTTGTGAACTTTGTGTTTTGATGTTGGAGTTGGACGGATTTGAACTTCATGTCGATCAGTTCAGATTATTAACTAATGCAGCTTCCAGTCATGTTCGCTTGCACTTCGTAATATCATTTCGTACGATTACTTTCCTCAACACGAATTTTTATACGTTGTAAACCCTCAAAAACCCCTTGAGTCCTTGTTGATTCTTATCGTTATTGGCTTAGTAGTTTTGCTTACTCGGTAGAAATGGCATTCAGTAAATGTCGTCAACAAAAGCGCTTCATGTAAATGTTGTCTCACTTTTACCGCGCATGATTGGTTGAAAACTTTCCATGACGTGAGTCACTGTGAAAAGTAGCTTGTGTGCGAAACCGCTTTTAGAAGAAAAATTCAGTTTGGTAACAAAATTTGTTTGGATTGGTTGATCCAAATTTTGTTTGATTGGTTGATTGGAACAATAGCTGTTTACTAATAATTACTGAAGTCTCACCATTAAAATTTGCACATTGTATGGGTTGTAGATGTGAAAGATTGGCGTGTTGTACCCAAAAAAAAAGCTCACCTTGAATTAACATAAGTTCAAACAGGTACATTATGCGTGGGTATGTGTGGCAAGAAAACAACAACAAAGTCTTCATTAGCAGAAGTTCTGTGCAACTACACGCTCAATAAATCAAATACATTCAGACTCGATAAAAAGGGTTTTGAGGGCAGTTTATTAAACAACATGCGTAAAGCCGTGGAAGTTTTTCATGTATGATCGGCCAACAGACTTTGTTTGACTTTGTTGCTATGTAACTACCACAAGTGAATGGTAAACAACGCACGTAATCAAACAAAGATATTTAGATTCAATATCTCCTTGAATACGTCAAGGTCAAATATAACTGAAAAGCTTTTACAGGTGGTTGAAACTTTACAGGGTAAAAGTCATTGGATGGTTTTCAAAGTTTTTAAAGTACAGTACAGGTCGAGGATATTGGGCCCAAAATGCGCATCTAAAACGCGCCTGCGTGTCAAACACGCACGAGTCTGCGTCTTTGACACGCGCATGAAATGCGCGCACAAACCAAAGTCATTAGTATTTATGAGTTAGCCTATTGTTCGCCTATTGTAGTTATTTTGTTGTTAGTTTTCATGGCTGTTTGTCATCATGTTTCGCCAGACACAGCATCGATGCTCTCTAATTCAAGCTGAATTACAGTATGTTGTATGCTTACGCCGTCAAGAACCAAGGATAAAAACTCTCACATGACGTGTCGCGTGTCTTGATTAAAACAACATGGCAACAATTTGCTCACCCAATATTTACGTCGAACGGGTTAAAATGTTAACCCTCTCCCGTTTTAAGCACTTTCTTATGCTTTGTAGAACCAGAGATGAAAAGTCAAAACTTCTTGTCGCGAAATCGTCAAAAGAATCAGTTACTATTATTGTCACACAAGTCGACGAGAGTCGCATGTCTTTGTAAAAATGAGAGAGATGTAATCCGCTCGCAAAAACCCGTCTTGTTTGGCGCGTCAAAAATAATTTAATTTCTAATAAGAGCTTAAACAATGGAACATTTTCCCGTTTCAAGCGCTTTCTTACGCATTATAAAACCAGAGATATGAAAATTCAAAACTTCTTGTCGCGAAATCGTCAAAAGAATTGTCACACAAGTCGGCGCGAGTCGCATGTCTTTGTAAATATGAGAGAGATGTAATCCACTCGGCAAAACCCATTTGTCTGGTGCGTTAAAAATAATGTCATTTCCAATAAGAGCTTAAACAACGGAACATTTTCCCATTTCAAGCGCTTTCTTACGCCTTATAAAACCAGAGATATGAAAATTCAAAACTTCTTGTCGCGAAATCGTCAAAAGCATCGGCTATCACACATGACGCGTCGCTTGTCATTATTAACATAACATACACAATTCGCTCGCGAAAAGTCGTCTTGTCTAGCACGTCAAAATGAATTTCATTTTAAAAAAGAGCTTAAACAACGGAACATTTTCCCGTTTTAAGAGCTTTCTTGCACCTTATAAAACCAGTGATATGAAAATTAAAAACTTCCCGTTGCGAAATTGGCAAAAGACTCTGTTTATCGCACATGACGCGTCGCTTGTCATTATTACAATTCGCTCCCAGAAACTCTTCATGTCTGGCGCGTCAAAATGAATTTCATTTCATGTAAGAGCTTAAACGACGGAACATTTCCCTGTTTCAAGCGCTTTCTTCCGCATTGTAAAACCAGAGATATGAAAATTCAAAACTTCCTGTCGCAAAATCGTCAAAATAATCGGTTATCACACATGACGCGTCGCTTGTCGTTATTACAATTTGCTCGCAAAAACTCTTCATGTCTGGCGTGCCAAAATAAATTTCGTTTCAAATAAAAGCTTAAACGACGGAACACTTTCCCGTTTCAAGCACTCTCTTACGCCTTGTAGAACCAGAGATATGAAAATTCAAACTTCCCATCGAGAAATCATCAAAACAGGACATAACATGTCGATAATTTCGATAGTCGTTGTCGATCAAATTTGATACTAATCAATCGACAAATATCGGATGTCGATAAAAATCGATCACACAATTTTTTGTGATTATCGACTTTGATCAACTTTATTGCCATACGGATTTACTTTAAAGCTGTTTACAATTTCATGGCCGATTGAAAAAATGTGTCTACATTTTTGTCGATAAAATCGATTAATCAGTTGAAAATCTTGTGATTATCGACTTTTATCGACAAATTAAACTTGTCGATTGACAATTATCCACAAATATAGAGTATTATCAACTCATCGACTACATTTTCGATGATGGACTTTAATCAACATGTTACGTCTTGATCAAAAGAATCTGTTATCACACACGACGCATCATCCGTCTGAATTAACATGACTTTTCATACAACGCTCGCAAAAATTTGTTATGTCTGTCTCGTCAATATAGATTTCAATGCCAATAAAAGCTAAACAAAGAAACATTTCCCATTTCAAGCACTTTCTTACACCTTACAGAATTAGAGATAAGAATCAGTTTCTTTTCTCAAACTTTACATCACAAAATCGTGACAACAACAAATGTTGCGTTGCATGTCATGTTGAAAACAACATAATTCAAGTTCGCTCGCAAGCACTGTTCATGTCTGGCGTGTCAACATAAATTTCATTACAAATTAAAACTCCAACAACAACGCGTTTTCCCGTTCTAAGCACTTGCTTATGACTTGTAGAACCAGATATTTGAAAATTCAAACTTGTGTTTCATTCGTTCAGTGATATGATTGTAGAGCCCGATCGAAAAACACGGCAAAGGAAAAACGTATCGGCTGTTGCTTTGTCGGCGGAGATATCCTTTTAGCGGCGTTTGTGGAATTGCCTTTTGTTTTGTTTTCTGTTGTAAAGAAGAATGCCACACAAAGCACAGTTATGAGAGTGAATAATAAAAGGAAACACACGCATCAAATGCGTGCAAATGCGCGTAAAAACACATTGTCGCACGCGTTTTTTGACACGCGTTTGCGCGAAAATGGTGCGTGCGTTTTGCGTGTGCGTAGGCCGCTTATCTCTGACCTGTACTGTACATGTATGATCGGCCATCAATCAATCAATGGACTTTGTTTGACTTTGTTGCTATATAAGTGCAAACAAGTGAATACTAAAGAACGCGCGCAATCAAACAAGGATATTTAAACTCAATCACACTAGTACTTTATGTAACTACGCCAAGATGTCGGTTGCTTTTTAAGTTCTCTACAGAGTTACAGTTTCTGAAATTTGATCGGCAATCGATTAACCAGCGCATGTTACCAACGAGCGCATCAGCAACATTGGTATGGCATGGGGGACAGAGAGAGATTAGGGCAAGTGAAACTAACAATTACAAAATGTCATTAAGATTGTGCTTATAATTGGGACGACTACAGTACCGCTCAGATATACGTTAACCAAAAAATGTGCATAATACGCATATAAATATACAGGTATTTGCATATAAGTATACGCCATGTGCGTATAAGTATATGCGTATGTGCATATGAGTATACGCATATCTACGTATAAATATACGCGTACATGTATGTGCGTATATGTATACGCGAATGTGCATATAAAAATGCGTACATGTATATACGCACATTACGCATCTCTTCATTTGTATGTATGAGCTGGCTTATTGTCTTTCTATTGTTAGCGGATTATTGTTCTAAAGAATAGCTTGACAGCACTAAAAATTACACAACTACGAACTACATGAAGTCTTCTCCCGATACGCTATTGCAAGTGTAAACGAGTTAGATACTGTAGAAAGCATGTTCTTACCGATATAAACGGGTTATCCTTTTCGAACGGAACTTTCATGAGCAGAGGCGATGTTTTTCATCACTTACCAACACTACACCCGTCGCGATGGCTTTGGAATGTGTTCAAAATAAATTTAATACTGTGCATCGTATTTCAGCAGAATCAACAAAGAAGCCCGTTTGTGAACAGCGTACTGAATATGAACCCACACATGATGTTTCTTTTATGGCTTACATGTACACCATTGATAAACAAGTTTTTTCTCAGAAACTTCTCCATTTATTATACATTGTACATACTCATAAAAAAAGTTCTACCAGGCCATTTTAATGGTGTTGCGTTATCTGTTGCGGCTACATGTTGTTCCAACTCGGGTCTGACCCGTATGCAAATTTTGATGAATTTGATTCGCCTCGCCTCCAGTTTAGTTATTTGTTTTAAAAATCGATTTGAGTGGTTATCATGTTCTTTGAGTTGTGTGGGTTCAGGATGTGTTTTGTTAAGTTTTTTTTTTCGCCGTGAGAGAATTAATATTCTTGTCTTTGCATAATTTATCTCTAAATCTCTAGTCATGAATTGGCCGATTTGCGTTTGATTTGATCCCAACTTGTCATAGGAGCAAATTAAAATTCTTTTACAGTGCAGCTCAGATATAAGCGAACTAGGCATACGCGTATTATACGAGCGTATTTTGCGTATACGCGTATGTCAATACGCGCACATACGCGCTTATATACGTGCGTATATGCCTCTTTGTTATGCATTCCCATAAGTTTCTTGCATGAAGCATTGTTGGTCGAACAAAAGACTTCAAAAACAAAATTTGCATATTGTTAAAGCGACATGCTTAAAGCGACATGCTGATCGATTGTTCGATCACTTCGCAAATTCATTGATACCGTTTCTTTGACACTTGCTTGATCTTAAGCTACCAAAAATGGGAAGCAAAATTGAAACAGTCACTTGTAGTCCCTATTCTAACACGTGAACTTTATGTTTTGACAAGGAAAAATCTGTGTTTCGGCATGTGTCGGCAAGTCGTTTGCGAAATGTTTATTGTCTGAATTTAGCGTTCTTAAGATCCTCGTCGAAAAAATGTTATCTCCGGTTATATTTGACACAGATCATTCATTCAAAAGATAAATTGCTCATTCTTTAACCAAATTATTGTTTATCAAAGTTTCTATGGTGCGCCGCTCACGTTTAGTTTTTTTTTACTTCAAGGAAAAGTTCTGTGTTTCGACAAGCGTCGGCAAGTCTCTTGCGAGATGTTTATTGTCTATAAAGCGTTTCGAAGACCTTATCGAAAACATTATATCTCTGGTTATAATTGACACAGATCGTTCACTCAAACGGTTAAATGCTCTTTCTTTAACCAAATAATTGTTTATCAAAGTTTCTATGGCACGCCGCTCACGCTTAGTTTTTTTTTTGCTTCAAGGAAAAGTTCTGTGTTTCGGCATGCGTCGGCAAGTCTCTTGCGAGAGATGTTTATTGTCTAAAGCGTCGAAAAAATGATATCTCCGGTTATAATTGACACAGATCGTTCATTCAAACGGTAAAATGCTCTTTCTTAACCAAATAATTGTTTATCAAAGTTTCTATGGCGCGCCGCTCACGCTTAGTTTTTTTTGGTTCAAGGAAAAATTCTGTGTTTCGGCAGGCGTCGGCAAGTCACTTGTGAGATGTTTATTATGAAGCGTTCTGAAGACCTTATCGAAAAAATTATATCTCCGGTTATAATTGACACAGATCGTTCATTCAAATGGTAAAATGCTTTTTCTTTAACCAAATAATTGTTTATCAAAGTTTCTATGGCACGCCGCTCAAGCTTAGTTTTTTTTGCTTCAAGGAAAAGTTCTGTGTTTCGGCAGGCGTCGGCAAGTCTCTTGCGAGATGTTTATTGTGTAAAGCGTCGAAAAAATGATATCTCCGGTTCTATTTGAACCAGATCCTTCTTTCAATTGCTCTTTCTTTAACCAAATAATTGTTTATCGAAGTTTCTACGGTGCACCGCTCACATTTTGTTATTTTTAACTTTCTTCAAGGAAAAGTTGTTTGTTTGGGCACGTGTTTTCAAGTCGCTTGCTTGGTCTGTGTTTACTTGTGTCGAAAAAAAATTATCTTTCGGTTGTGTTTGCTCTATGAAGATGGGATTGTTGAAGCACAAGAGCAAAATAATCCCCCTTTTAATTACGATTCAGTCAGTTAATTTTCTGTCAGAGTGCCCAATTGCAAAATGTTAGTTTCAGCCAAGTCTAGTCTGAAGACATGCACACGTATACTGTATACGCGTATACGCGTATTCGAAATAATGAAAACTCTATCTCGCTCTGTGGCAAGCTGTCAAGCCATTGAAAACAACAATGACCTGTTAAGAAAAGAAGAAACAATAGGTTAGCTCATACATACTAATGAGGCATACGCGTATATACTGTATACGCGTATATACTGTATACGCGTATGTGGTATACGCGTATTGGGCTGACGCGAATTACGCGTATATTTTGGTTCGGATATATCTGAGCTGCACTTTATGTCAGGCGGGTTTCGTAAAGAAACCCCTTTTTTTCGCAGTTAGCGTTTGTCTATGTTTTGAGCGGCCGGTTGTCGTCGAGTTATCAGCTTCAGTATAGATAAGCGAACTGCATGTGTCTTGTAGAAAATGCTACAAGACACATGTTATCGCTTTGTTTTCGAGAATTTAATCATTTTCTTAAAATCTCTGTTCGAGATCCTCGAAAAATTCTTCGAGTGCCTCGAAACTTGAAACAAGCCATCTAAGCTCTTTGCATACGAACAAATCATCACATGCGATGCGAAGACCTTGTGTTTACATGTATCGTTTTTCTCGGCACTTAAAATTTGATAACTTTTCGGAAGCATATTACGTGAATATTTGCTTACGAAATCGCCAGATAATTCATGCGTTTAAATGCCGGGTTTAAGTAACATTTTTCTTTTCATTCCGATTCATCAATAGCAAAAGATAAAGCAGATGAACTGCTGATCTTCTCAATGCGACGTGCGTGTTTATAACGTGATCTCCATTAGTTTTGTGCAATTTGTTAATTTTCCGTTGTCGGCTCGTCGCTTTTTTACACTCTTTGTCTTCCACAATAATGAAACGCAAAGAAAAGTTTTCGTCCTGAATAACAAAGACACGTCAGACGCGCATGTATATCCGTATATACGCGTCTAAATATATGCATATAAATATATGTGTATGTTTATACGCGTATGTGCGTATAAGTATATGCGTATGTGCGTATAATCATGGGCGTACAGTATAATACGCGTCTGCCCAGTTAACATATATCTGAGCGGTACTGTATAACATCAGCTAGGCAAGTAAAGACAATCTTCTAAGCATATATACACTTAAATTATATCATGGGGCGAAGTAAGTTCTGTATGGGGCAAAGTAACTCTTGTATGGGACGAAGTGACTTTGATTGTGGAGCACAGTGACTTTTGGTTGGGGCGAAATGACGGGGGCAAAATGACCATGGGGCGAAATGACCGGATACCAACAGAGAACTGGCTGCAAACATAGTACATGTACATGAAGCTCATGGTAAGTACATAAATTTGTAAAAGAGATGGTCATCCTCACCGCTTGCAACTTTGCTTAAGGTTAATTTTTGCTGTAGTATTAATGGTCTTCTCTAATCTTTCATTCTGTTGTTTATATACATGTAATAAGTTTAAAACTATAAATGTAGCACCACTGCATTTGTTCAGGGCTACCAGTCTTTATTTTTCCTGATTAAAGTTTTTTGGGGGCTATGTGTGTGCCATAGGCGATAATTTATAAATTAATTTAGAGGAATGCTATTTTGGAGCGTTTTGCAGTACTACAGTACCACTCAGAAATAAGCGAACCAAAACATACCCGAAATACACGAATTCCAATACACGTATATACGCGTATGCCCATGCGCGTATACGCGTATGGCCATACGTGTATATGTGTATGCTTATACGCGTATACGTGTATACTTTGTATACACGTATACGCGAATATGCTCATTAGTATTTATGAGCTAGCTTATTGTTGTTTTCTTTGTAATACTGTAGTTGAATGTTGTTTCAATGGTCCGGTAATACTGGGATTATATGGGCTGCCTAAATCTCTACGTGCCAAATAGTACGGTAGCACTACATGTAGCCACAGTTTCACAAAATATTTTTATAGAATGCGTTCTGTAGCGTTACAATAATTTTATTGCAATAAACTGTCGTTACACAACACATCCGGAAAAACTTGTAGTCGGCTTTCCATCAGAACATTTTACTGTTCGCTTTAATCATTGACTTCATCTTGCTCCAAACAGAACCATTTCACATCTTGTCATGACGCTTCGAAAAACGGCAGCGACAAAAACAACTAGCCGTCGCCTGTCAACAAGATTCACGGAAGTAAAGTTTCGCGGTGCATCATAAATAACAATACAATACAATACAACAACTTTTATTTCAACACGATGGTGATTAAAGCGTTGCCGCTTATGGGGTCGTGCATTTAAACTAAGACCTAAGGAATAAGAATATATTAAAATCGTCTCAATAATATAAAAAATCGTTATTATTATTGTGAGGCATTGTTTGCGGAGATTCCGCCTGAAAGTCTAAGTTACGTAATTTGTCGGATTTAGAGGCCATTCTTGTATAGTTCTTGACATTGGATGTCTTTGCGAGATCTGGGGTGAGGAGATTCCACACAGTAGAAGCTCTGAATGCTATTGAATTTTTCATAAAATATGTATTAAAGCATGGCACTATTACCGTGTTCGTAGTACGTAAATGATGGATAGAAGAAGTCTTCTTGGTTAAAATATGGCCCATGGAGGAAGGGGAACAATCATGAAAAATCTTATATGCTAATGTTGCCAGCTTGACTTTATACATAAAGTGTAAGGAATCCCATTTGGCAGTCTTAAGTACTTCTGTGGTGGGCATATCTCGCGTAAGGCCGTATATTAACTTAGCGGCTCTACAGTGTAGAGAATCCAGGGCAAGGAACCCATGCTTATTAGTATAACTTCCCTATATCGGCAACGCATAGGAAACAGAGGATAAAAATTATTATCTTAAAATATAAATCTAGGAGTATATTACGTGGTAAAAAAGAACTACGCTTTAGTAGATTTAATTTGTTAACAAAGCTTTTCTTCACTTCAATAATATGCCGAGCCCATGTGAATTTGTCATCGATGGTTACGCCTAATTTATTTATTTATTTAAGGTCTTTATTCAATCAAAGGATAAAAATACATATCCTAAGTTTCAGTGAAAAAGTATTAAAAGATACACAATAAAATACAATAGAAATATAAAATAGAATAATACCATACTAAATTATATTTAAAAATAAGCCTATTCTTGTATCTCTCCATTTTTATCTGAGGAAGATGACACCTTCTCCTATGCAAATTATATACTAATTCTTTATCTTTGCCAGGGAATGATCGCACCTAGCATAGGATTATCAATAGCTCTAATAGTCGTGCATAGGTCGCCCATTTTATGGTGTGATTGCACAGTGTGAGATGGTTGAGCGGGCCAGTAAAACTGCCTCGTTTTAACATCATTGCTTCACACTTTTTGGGGTGAGGAACCAGATTGTTCTTTGAACTCCAATCTTCTAATTCCTTTAGTGCGTTATTGGAAAATTAATAAATACTGTAGTACACCAACAACAAGGTTAGAATCTAAGGCGCGTCTCCAGGTTTCAGTTAAGTGTGCTAATAACAAATCGATAGAGTGGCCTTTGGGGTAGGCCCACTGATATTCGGTTACCAGCTGGTTACGAGTGAAGACATGGTCAACAATAGAGTCGGTGATATAGGACTCAAGGATTTTGCTTGGTACGCTTAGCATAGACAATAGGCGATAATTTCCTCTGTCTGACTTGTCGTCTTTCTTAAAAATAGGATTTAATCTGGCGACCTTCCAGTCATCGTAAACTTTCGCTTCTCTCAAGCTGTGCAGATACATATGTAGGCAGCTGCAAGTAACCATAATGAAATGCCATCGGGGCCAGTAGCTTTGTTTGTCTTCAAGGTAATAAGTTTGTTCGCAACTTCGCCGTATGATACTCGAGCATCGTATATACATGAGGCAAGCTTAGGCTTTATAGTGGTGATTGTCCGGTACTGTGGGTTAATGGTGTCAGCCAATTTCGTACCAACAGTAGCGAAGAAACAATTTAGTAAGTCAGCTTTTCTCTTTATCGTCGATTGCAAGGGACTCGTCGTCAGTAAGGGACTCATCGTTTTAGTGGGCCAATTTGTTTTTGAGCCTTGGGGTTAGTTGCTCTGGACAGTAGATTCCAGTAGGTGGAGGTGGTTTTAACTTCATCAAATTTCCTCTTAAAGTAAGCTGATTTGGCCTTCCTAATGTCAGATGTTATTTCGTTTCTTAGTTTTTTGTAGTCTGCCCACTTGTCAGCCTCTTTGGTTTTGATCGCTATCTTAAACAATTTGAATCCTCGATTCATTTTAAGCTTAATTTGTTTGTTAATCCATGGAGAGGACACGCTTCGTGCTTTCACAACTCCGCGTGGTGCGTGTTGGTTGCAGACACTACTAAACAACTGCTCCCAGGCCCACAGGGAATCATCTTTGTCTTCAAAAACTGTTGTCATATGAAATGGTATTCGCTCGATATCTGTCTTAAAATCCTTGTCGTTAAAATGTTTAAAATTTCTGATCCGGATAATTTTGCGCGTACCGAAAGATAGACGTCTTGAGAAGTTTCTATTGCAAAAAAGTTAACACCTGTTCGCGGCGCATCATAAAAACTTCAATGAAACATCGTTTCTGCAGATAGAGATCATTTCACCATTTCAATCGCCGATTTATGCCAAATAGAATGGAAAATATCATTATTTTCACTACTTGCCGTGACGCTTAAAATCTATAGGCAATTAGCAAGCGACTCGCCAACGCCTGCTGAAAGATGAAAACTTTATATTGCAAAAAAGTTAATACCTGTTCACAGCGAATCATAAAAACTTCAATGAAACATCGTTTCTGCGGATAGAGATCATTTCACCATTTAAATCGCCAATTTATGCCGAATAGAACCAGAGATATCATTATTTTCAGTACTTGCGGTGATGCTGAAATCGATAGACAGTAACTTCATATTGCAAACTAGTTAATTTCTGTTTACCGTGAATGAAAACTTTAGTCAATTTGCTTCACAATACTTAGTGATATTCTTGTTAAAGCTATGAACTTAGGTGTGAAAACAACGCTTTTTAAACTGAAAGCAAGTGACATGTTGTTTACAAACTCGCGCTATATTTAGCAGGAATAGTAGCCGGCGAAATGTGTCGCGAATGTGTTCCACGAACGAACCATTTCTCTCTGAACCAAAACTCCTTGGGGTGGGAGAAAGCTTATTAAACAAACACGACATTTTTCATCGATATATTGCTCGCTCTTAAAGCGATAAAAAGACCGTGACGCGGCTTTTCCGCCATGTTACACTATTTACACGGCATTGCTAAACTTAATCGGAGTGTCTCGCGTGAACTTTGCGGTAAAATGAAATGTATGCTTAGCGGATGATACTCTTTGTAAACAACAACAAAGGAGATTGTTCTTGTGGCGTTGATTACATCGGCGAGACTGTGAGAAACTTAGCAGTACGAATTACGGAGCATTCAAATCCTCTTCACAACTCTGAACCTGCAAAACACCTGCGGGAAAACCCATCACATTCTTTCACTTGGCGTGTTCTCTCCTCAGCACAAACATTCCACAAGCGCAGGATCGTTGAGGGGGTTATGATCCAACAACTCCGCCCCAGCCTGAACAAACAAGTTATTTCTTATGTCTCCAAACGTTTCCCTTTGGGAATTACATAAGATATATATGCATGTGCGGGTGGTCATCATTTTTAACCCTGATGATGGCAAACAGCCGAAAACGTTTGGTTTGAACAATTTTTAATTAATTTTTAACTATTTCTTAACTTTTAGCCTTGTAAATAGAACATATTCATTGAAGATGTTTTTACAATATTCAAATTTGGCTGTAATCGAACAGCTCTCGCTTTTTAAGTTTTCCTAACAAAGCTATTTATGGTTTTGTCCAACAATACTTCACAAAAGAAACAGTTAGAGGTGAATAACAAAGAAATACGTATATGCGTATAGTCATATGCGTATACGTATAGACTGTGTATGCGAAGTTCGCTTATTTCTGAGCGGTACTGTAAATGGTGAATTTTTTATGAGGGAATGTTTGCTTTGAAAAATAAAAAAATTTAAGTGTCAACTAGTGCCAGTCGCAAACCGTCCCAAAAAATTCGAAGAAAAGGGGAAGAGTTCAGATCTTATGAATCAGAGATAGCTTAATAAATGCACGCGTGGGGTTACATGTTCTTGTAAAAGAGGAAAGCTACTGTAGAAAGTATGTTAATATGGGTGTTAATTACTTATCACTATTGACACTGATTTAAATTTTCTGATTTATATGCCTTTTAAGCTTTAGGTTTTTTTTCCTATTCTGGTCACATAAAGTCTGCATACAAGCCTAATGGCTCATCAGGCCGGAGCTTATACCGGTTTCAGTAGCATGAAGCGACTAGGAGTATTTCTACTCCCCCCTGGATGGTATGCTAGTCCATCGCAGGGTTACCCCCAGCATCAAATTTGCCGGTACCCATTTATACACCTGGGTGGAGAGAGGCATTGTGAGAGTAAAGTGTCTTGCCCAAGAACACAACACAATGTCCCCGGCCAGGGCTCGAACCCGGAGCGCTCGCTCCAGAGTCGAGCGCACTAACCATGAGGCCACCGCGTCATGACTGGTCAAAATGGTCGTGATTTTAAACTTTTACAGGACTCTTCGATTGAACAAACCTGTACAAAAAGCTTATCCTTAGGACTAAGGAGGTCTGGTTTTCAAAATATGATGGTTAGAAACCTTCCTTAGCAACAAAGTCATGACCAATAATTGGTAGCTAAGAAGGCCCCCCCTTAACTTCTTATTGACATGGGTTCTTCTGTCATGCCTCACTGGGTTTTGGCCTTTGGGCCAAAACTCTGTTGTGGGGGTAATGACTGTTGACAGCGTATTGGATGAAGTAAAGCAAGTTGTGTGATTGTAGTGCAAGTAAAGCAAGTTGTGTGAATTGTTAGGTCATTTTTCATCATATTGCCTGTCAAAGACTGCAGTCAAGGCAGTGGAAAGCTTGTGTTTTTATAATATCTTTAGCCAGAGAAAGTTTTTCGATTTTGCTATGATTCATCCTGGCCGTGATCTCTCGCTGATCTCTCTATTTTCATGAATAGTACATTGTGAGAATTCAATGTCTCTCTTCTTTATACAATGAAAGTGATAGATAAAGGTCTGCAGATGCTACGATACTCTTAAGCTTAATAAAACATGTTTTGACAGATACTTCTGGCATCTTTAGTGTGAACTGAACATAGTGTGCAGTAAAAATTATATAAATAGTGAATATTACAATAACAATCTTGTGGCAGTAATAGACAATTGCAAATTTTACTTTTATTTGATTCTTTGATTTTTAACAGCATTTGCTTACTCTTATTTGTCATTGAAGCCACTGTTAACTGAACAGGTTTGTTAATGTTTATTGAACTGTTTACATGTAGGTGCTGTTTCGGATCATTAAACCAAAGAAAGTGTTCTTTATGGCTGTTGATGGTGTGGCTCCTCGAGCAAAAATGAATCAACAGAGAGGAAGACGTTTTCGGTAATATAAATATGCTACTACTTTCTCTGTTTAGTTTTATTACTTTGTAGTCTTTCTACTATGGCTTTCCCCTTGTAATATGTTGCTATTTTTGCCATCTACAGTCATATAATTTGCTGCTTAAAGTGCCTTTATAATCAAATTCTTGATATCCATTTTTTCACATTTTCATACGTTTTTTCATTTGAATTTGAGAATGATGGCATGGAGCCGTCGCAACGTCAATCTTTTATAATTCTACATTTTATTCTTAATTGCTTATCAAAAACCTTAGTTAAATATTACAATAATTATTTGTTTCAAAGGTGCAAGACACACCTTCATGTCCGAAGTTTGGACAACAAGGACTATTCTTTGTGGGTGTAAAATAGAATTAGTCAGACTACATGTACGCTAACACAAAAGTAATATTACCCATGCCATTTTAACAAGATAATATGTGAGTTGCAGGAATATAAATAGTATATGTAGGTGGCATTTTCATTTGGTCAATTTATTGAACAATCTGGTAAATTAAACCATTGATGCCTGAAGGGATTTGGCATACTTAGATATAATGCCCATGGACCCCAAAATACTGGTTTCCAAAATTACTTGTACCCTGCATTTAATTATGAAACTTGTGAGATGAAAAAGTAAATCATTATGCACAGTAAATCCAGGGTTTTGATAAAAACACTGATGCCTCACTGACCCCCTACTGACCCCCTATAAAATGAAAGGAAAGAAACTTTGAAAAACCCCAGAACTATTAATGGGACCAATTCAAGTTCACAAATAAAGTTAGCTTACCTGAAAATCTCCAAGGCGCGTTTCAGTTTTCCTCTCTACTCCTTTGATTGTAAGCACAGGTTTTGTTTACGAAAAATCGAGCACAGAATAAGTTGGAATACCCTCAACAATAGTATTCGCATCCATTAGAAAATTAAGCAATGAAAGATTAGTAATGAAATGAGATTTTACTGTCACGCCAGTAAAATATAGTTAATGGAGCGTGACGTACGTACTCAATGAGCCTTTCATGGCGGCATCACTTTCTATAGAGCTATTGAGCAGTTGTATTCCAAAGGTCAGCAAACTGTAAGCTTTATTGTTGCTCAAGCTAAAACATTGTAGCTTTGTTACCTTCAGAACATTATAACGAACGATAGCATTGGTGCAAAGCATTAAAGCACTATTCATGTTTAAGGTGTTACACGTGCTAGGGTAAGCTGTTCACTAGTACAGCCTTTTCTAGTGGCTTACCAGCAGACGAACGTCTCCATATAAAAGCTCGGTCAACTGTTCAGAGTCCATTTTGAGTTCGTCTAAGCAACGCAGCAAGTACTGATTGTAAATCTATCGTTTAATTTTCCCTCCCTCCCTCCCTTTGGAGACGAGGTTGGTCATGTATTCCCGTGTAATAAACAAAGGGTCACTCCTGTGTGGTGCGGTTAAGTCTGCGCAGCGACTTCCCCCAAGCTTGTTGTTTTTTCATCGCCTTTGAACATCGCTTGCTAACCGATACTCTTGTCCGATCCAGCACGTGCTGTCTGTCATTCAGCTCGTAGTGCTGGGGAGATAAGTGAGGTTGTTTTGTCACGCTATCGCCGGAAGTCGCATGGGCTAACCAAACGCAAGGCAGTGTTCCCCCATTAACGCCATCACGAGTTTGTTTGTATTTCATTAAGTAGCTCTGGTTTAATTGCAAGTCGCGACGGTTAGCTTACATTCGCTAGGAACAACGACATTAAGAAACTTTGGCAAAAAAACACACTTGCAATTGATCGTGGCCAACACAAACACGCAATATGTAAACGTCAACTGAAAGTCAATTTTTGCATTGTTGTTCAGGTCTCTTGCCAATTTTCCTGAGTTGAAGTATTCAGATATTTGGATAACTTTCTTTTCGATACATGAAGTCGTCAAAAAGACCACCGATTCTCAAGTAACTCAATCTCATTTAATCAACACTTTCCTAAAAAGTTTATCAATTGTGAACAACACAGCCATCTACAACCATAAACAAACAATAAAGCATCAACCTTCTTTGAAAAGTAGCCTACAGTATATTCCCAATGTTTATAAAAAAAAAATTAATTATCAGTTATAATTTCTCTTGATTCTACAAATGGTGGTTTTCATTGGGTGTTTGTAAAGGGTTGGTTATTCACTAATTAAATTGTGATTTTTTTTGTTGTGAAACTTCATCCTAATCACTTGTGTGACTTCTGGCTGATGTATTTTGTGCCTGTCGCCTGTGACCTTTTCTTTTGCCAGCATTTCTTCATTACTTTCATTCCTTAATAATTATTTTCTAATGGGTACAAACACCATATTGATGATATTCCAACTTATTCTGTGCTCAATTTTCTTTCATTAACCTAGTTAACTTTTATGTCAGCTTGAACAACACAGTCATATAAATAATTGTAAAGCTGTATAAGTATACAGTTTGCAATGTAGATGAAATTACAATAAAGACATTGCAGGGGCTGTAGAAGGGTACAATTTGTAGTGAAGGTGAAGTTCTGGTCAAAATGTTGAGCCGTAGAGGTACACAGTTTACCATATTAAGCAAGACATGACTGACACATAGACCTGTAAAAGAGTGCACAGTTAATTTAGGGATGTGTTAAAATTGTAACTAGAGGCATGTATGTCATCATTCACAAGAAAGTGCAGATGCCCTTCTTTTTCGAGGACAAGTGCATTTCCAAACTTCTTTATACAGTGCTCATGGGGTGACCACAACATAGAGCTACAGAAGGACGAACACAGCCACATGAATTTACATGCACATGTACATCACCAGGAGAACTTGATTTAGTCACCATGACGTCTCCTTACAAATCTACCCACGTTCAACACAGTAGATGCAGCCATATGTATTAATATATGTATCAATACGTACACACCTCTATGAAAAGTTCTATGCAGTTTTGAGTGTTGTAAAACATGCTGGGTATAGCCTTACATAGTTATCAAGCTCTGATAATTATCAGTAAATATTATCACTTTCATTATTACACGTATTACTATAATTAAATAATTAAGTTAGTCAGTTACATTCTTGTTTGCATTTTCCAACAGATCTGCTAAAGAAGCAGAGGACAACATTCGCAAAGCTTTAGAAAAAGGCCAAGTTCTACCAAAAGAAGAGAGATTTGATTCAAATTGCATTACTCCTGGTATGCATTCATGTGCTTTAATATATTCTGTACAGAACATGTAGCACAGGGCTTCTGCCTAGTTGTGTATTTTTATCTTGCATGACACAATATTATTCTGATACATTGCAGTTGGATGTACATGTACATGTAGAAACATGGTATTCACAGAGACCTTGAAACAATTAATTCAATTCAATTTTAATTTAAACTCACACAAACATTAATTTTACAGTGTTGAAAAAAAGAAAAATAGAATACATATACAATGTAAATATATACAAATTACATATAGAAGATAATAAGTAGTAGTAATGAAATATTTACAATTGTGATTAAGAAGTTAAGTATTGAAGGGAAAAAGAAAAAGGGATAAATGGAAAACAAACAGTGGTCAGCGAAGATGGCGGTTGTGTGTAAAAATACCTAAAAGCAAAGGAATACCTAAAATAAAGCGGGAAAAAAAGAAAAGCACACACAAGCACACTCAGAGAAGTAAATATACTTATACCAAAAAAGATGACTTATTAAGTTTAGAGGTGGACATGGCAATACTATAGTTATTTTAAATTTGAGTGCTGAGAGAATCAAATAATTTGGGGGCTTTGAAAACGGAGCTTGTTGTCAAACGTGACCAAGTTGACAACACGGGAGTTGTACACAGCTACAGTGTAAGACTCTTGAATAACAGTATGGCTACATTGAGAAAAAGAAAAGTTCCTTAGCCACCAATGACCTCCACACCAAAGCCACAACTTGAGTCACAAAACAACCTCCACATTACTTGCTTCAGTTTTGACATCCACATCCTTGGACGAGTGTCGATCGATACTCTTGATTGATACCATCGATTGACATCTCAATTGATATTCAATGGGCATCCTCATCATTACTTGGTCGACACTCGATCAACACTTGATCAACAATTGGCTGATAGTCAGCCGAGTGTCAACTGACTCATATGAAGTGATCAAAAATTAGTTAACTCTCGACTGACTGCTGATTGAGAAGTCGATGGAGTGTCAACCAAGGTGTGGATGGAGTGTCGACTGAGTATCAATCAAGGGTATCGATCAAGGGTATAGATCAACACTCGACCGTGGATGCCTTTAGTACACATGATCCAATAGTAACAAAACAACACAACAAAAGAAGGATGAAAGTTGTAAATAAAAAGACAACAAAAACAAGCCAATATTTTGAGACTAATCGTATTTCAACTCTGTTAAATTAGGGACCACTTAGTTGTTTTCTTAGCAAATGAATAAAGGGGTAAGTTTTTAAAGAAACCGTGGTGCTGCATCGGTGGGGAGTATTACAAGATAATTTGGTTTTATCAACTAAGTTGATAATGTGAATTGGCCACTGTAAAGAGATTCAAAAGCTAACGTTTTGAGTGTTAGCCCTTCGTCAGAAGGGCTAATGCTCTAAACGTCAGCTTTCAAATCTCTTTGCGGTGGTCAATTCACATTATCAACTCGGTTGATAAAACCAAATTATCTTGTTTTCTCAGCAGTTCTGTAGTAGCTTAATAAGACTCGAAAAAGATATTTGAATGAAGCAAAAAAACTGAAGAAACAAACCATGGAGGGCCCCGTAAGGTAAAGTCTGCATACGAGCCAAGTGGCCCATCAGGCCGGGGCTTATCCCGGTTTCTGTGGTATGAAGCGACTGGGAATAATATTCTACTCCCCCCTGGATGGGATGCCAGTCCATCGCAGGGTTACCCCCAGCATTAAATTTGCCAGTACCCATTTATACACCTGGGTGGAGAGAGGCACCGTGAGAGTAAAGTGTCTTGCCTAAGAACACAACGCAATGTCCCCAGCCAGGGCTTGAACCCAGAGCGCTCACTCCAGAGTCGAGCGCACTAACCATGAGGCCATCGCAGCACCCCATACATGTATATTAATACAGAGAAATCCAATCTGAATGCTTCACATACCTAAAGTACTTTTCACTTTTAAAACCTAAAATCCCCAAATGAAGGCAACCAAATGAACGAAATGTGAAAGGAAGTTCAATAATAGTTGCATTTTCCTTCAAGATGAGGCAAAGAAATGTATGGTATTTTAAAGCAAAAAATGTTCAAAATTTTCACATAAATTATGTACTGCACTGCAGACAGCATTTCAAATTAATTTTTGTGCGAAAGCAAAAGCTTAAAGTGCCTATAACCCCAAAGACGTTTTTTCGTTTCGTGAAATCTTTGCATGGAATTAGGAAAAATGCCGCCAAAATTTTTGCAAATCGGTTAAAACCCGAATTTTTTATGAATTTTTAAAAATCGTAAAAAGCGCACTTTTTCAAAACACGACCGAGCAGCAGAATCGCTTAAAGAAGTCTGGGTATAGTGCGATTTGTGACGTCATTCCAGGCCTTTAATCGCCTTCTTGTTTACGACAGAGAAAGAAAGACGCTTTGGAAAGTCCGGAAACTTGTGTACACAACGCTCGAAGCTCGCAAGTCGAACCTGTGGCGAAACGTCGTAGAAAAAGCAGGGAGCAGGCCACTTTTTCAATTGTTGTACTGATTGCTACAGAAGCAAGACTGCAAGCAGCAGTTCATGTATCGGAGCCACTTGATGCGTAGGCATCTTCTGGTTCATATGACATCATCTTTGTTGTCTTCTTGTTCGCTCGCGTTTGATCACACCTCAACTTCTAAGTCGTACTCTACCTCCGTTTCTGCGGCCTCGGAATTCCAAGCTTGAATCAAAGTAGTATCGCTGGACGACATTCTCAATTGATGTGATTATTACGTATTTTTTGAGTTGAATAAACGTTCTTTCAACAAAATACTGAACGCTGAAAACACCGAACCCGTAATACAAGGAAAATAACCGAAGCGATGCGAGCAAAGGCCTGGAATGACATCACTAGTCCCATTCTCCGCTTTGCTCGGTCGTGCTACAAAGAACGCTCACTTTAAAAATTCATAAAAACTTCGGGTTTTAATCAATTGCAAAAATTTTTGCGGCATTTTTCCTAATTCCATACAAAGATTTCAGGAAACGAAAAAATTTTTTTGGGGTTATAGGCACTTTAAGGTTTTGCTAATGACTTTTGCAGTCATTTCATTGGCTCTGGCTCTAGTAATTATCACAAGAGTTGAATTCAGCTTGGAAGCAATGTTAACAGAGCTCCAGCTGCTATGCAGAACACCATACATGGATATTGCTTTTCTCATGATCACATTGGCTAGTGGTTTTGCTTGTGGGGACATACGTGTGATGATGACGATGTCATGCAACATGGTGGCCATATATACTCAAGTCAATAGGTTGACCTTGACATGCAGCCTTAACCCATTGACGCCTGCATAATATTGCCCACAACTCACCCCTAGTTACCTGGTGTTTTTTTTTAAATATTTCAGAATGAGTGTAAGCACAAAAGTTAACCATAATTATGCACAGTAAACATAGACACAAGATCAAGTTTCAAGACATGGTTTATTTAAAACTGAATAAATGAAGGGCTAAAATATTAAAAATGTCAACAAAAAGAACTCAACTTGAGATTTAAAACTGATAAGAAAACAAGAAATAATATTATTACTTTGCTATGCGTGAAAATGCTCAACAGAAGTCGAATAAATAATGAAGCGTGTAAACTAAACATAAAAACAAACAGCGGGGGTCACGGTAAATTGAATTTGCAGAAATCTAAGCCCAAATCCAAATCTTCCAAATTCAAGCGTGCAAGTTACTGTTAACTTTTAAAATTTAAAATTCCCAAGTACAGGGAACCAAATAAAAGAAATGGAAAGGAAGTTCAATAAGAGCTCATTGAGGTGGTTTTTGAAGTTGACCGCTGCCCAGGTACTGGTTTCCGATTGGATCGCAGGCTCAAGCAAAAACAGAAGCTCGCATTTAGGCTTAGCTGAATCTGTCTTTAAATATATGGAATTAATTTCTCACAAAAAGCAGCAGTGTCAACTGAATTTGTTGTTTAATTAATTCCACAATCCCTGGGCTGTCTAAAAATTCATTTTGTCGAGATTTGGAGATATGGATCTAGCAGCATTTTCTTCTGTCTGTTAACTCTCAAAATACAGTGCTTTTATATTAATTAACATTTTTTGTTATGAATCCTTTGAACAGTGTCAACAGTGCTTTAGTTTCCTAATAAATTATCTACATGTATACTTCATGAGCTTTCTTCATGTACAGTACCGCCTGAAACTATGGACCCATCGGGTTGCGGCAAAACCTCGTCTTTGCTGCGTGCTCCCACCTCGCGTCCACCGCGGGTGAAAATATGTAGCACCGCGGTAAAGACGAGTGCGACCGCAATTGAATATATACCGCGGCAAAATAGACGAGGTAATACCTCGGGAAAATAATGTATGTGTATCGAGTAGAGTGGCATTTTTTCATCAACGTTTCATGTAAACTCCATCATAATCCGGAATCAAGAAACACGCTCGATGAGAAGTCGAACGGTTTACATGTACATGCAAATGCGTATCCTCTAGTTTGTTTCGCTCTTCCAAAATCTACATGTGCCATTTTACGAACTGTGGCTACACTGTACGTAGCCGTTTTAATAGGGTTCACAGGGTCTACTACTGCCGTAATCAACAAGGCGTTGATAGAGTGCCATTAAAATACATCTGCTGATCCGTAATCGCGGCAACACGCGCTAACTGCTACCAGTTTCAGGTTAAAATGTCACTCTTCGTCGTCTAGTTGTCGTTGTTTTTTTCTTCAAAATCGATGCATTGAAAGTAGTAACGAAACGTCGTGACTTAGTGTTGGAAGCAACAAGTCAGGAATCATTGAAAATCAAACACGCAGCATCTTTTGATTTCCGCGAAAGGTCACGCGAAATGTAAAACAATATCCACTTTCCTAGACTGGAGAAAGGTTTCGATTCTCCTTTAAATCAAGTGTAGAAAGGCAATTAATATATTTCCCCGTAGGAATCTTGGCTCAAACTTAAAGGAAGATTACATGTGTTGAATGTCGTCAGGAATAAAGAGCGGTCACCGCTGTAAATTCTTTGTCGGAATCAGTGGAAATCAAACGGGTATGATTCTAACATCTGGAGGTACAGATAAACGAAGCGGCAGAAACTAAGTACACACTGAAATCTCTTATAAAATAAGACATCATACATAAAAATGCGTAGATTGCTATATAACCCTTACTTCCAAAAACCCTGGAATGCAATACGCCCGGGAATACGAAAATAGCGGCATGTTTTCGGAATTTCGTGTCTCAAAAGGAAACTAAAGGTAAAGAAACCTTCCATGGGGCCGGTGAGTTTTTTCCAACATTTTGATCAGAATTATAACAAGCCAAATAAAATCGCAACCACTTCATTTAGCCGCAAATAGAAGTAAATAAACCAAAATCTATTTTAACCATTGTTTATTGTGCGCTAAATATACCGTGGGACCAGGCCAATTTCATTGGTTGCCACAAGACAACCTGTCACCGACGCACTCAAGCAAAACGAGGTGAGCTGAGATTTTTGTTTCCGAGAAATGGCGGGTTGTTTTTGTGTTCCGTTCGATAGTTCCTGCTTTCACTTTGTGCTGTAAGTTATGTTATGTTTGGAGTGCTGTTATTAAAAAGCCGATGAAGGTTTCTCTTATTCACGGTTTGCTCTTCTTGAAACAGGTTCCACGAATAACAGTAGAATTTACATATTCTTACATGTAATAAAGCTTCCTGTATACGATCTCCATCGGCTGCAAAACTTGGACCAGAAAAAGTCTGATCGCTGTGTTCATGACAGCTATACAAGAACGAGGCACAAAAAGCAATGGCAGTTTTTATGTCATTCACCGATCGGAGTTGACCCGGTTTTTGTAACTGCCGGCTACAAAGCGCGCAGCGCATATAAACAGACAAGTACGGATGATATTATGGCAACAAATTAATTTGAGTTGAATTATCCCGGTTTCTTTTAATCGAAGTGGATTTCAGAGCCATTCCAGCCTTTCGCATTTAGTCTTCCCGATCGTTTGCATGATGCGTGGACATGATGTCAGATCATTAGCGAACCCGTGATGTCGCGTTCTTCTTGGCAAACGGGAATGCATATAACACAATCTCGTAACTGACATGATCCTGACATGGATAATTGGCTTTATCAAATGCTTCGTGATAAAAATGCGGAGATTGAAGCTGAACATTCAAGCATGCTTTGTCGCGAAGAAAAAAATGCTATTCAAACTTGACGCGTCTTCTTTACCGAGGTAATACCTCGTCCAAAATGCTGCCGCGGTGGGACGAATAGCGTCCTCGGGTTTACCTAGGTAAAGACGAGGTTGAGTGCGGGAATACCGCGTCATTGACGCGTGGAAGCCCCGCGGCAAGAACGCGGGAAATGGGTCAATATCTTCAGGCGGTACTGTACTTACCTTCCCTTCCCAGATTCTCTAGGAAATCATTCATGTGGAGTGCTTTTAAATCTATAATTTTGCAAAATAAATTCATTAGTGAATGAATGAGTCTGTACAGTATTAGTTTTGTGTCAAAAGTTCTGTTTTGTCTTTCTGTTT
>OZ026598.1:11948623-11993623 GCA_964020085.1 Micromussa lordhowensis | reverse complement strand
TATCATATGACCCGTACGGCCCCGCGCGTAATTTCCTTGCAAAACCTTAAGAGAAAAGGTCCCGTATGAGGGCTGTACGCGTCGAAGTGATAGGGCTGGAAAAACATGTACGGCCCTACTAGAAATGCGTACGGCCCTACTAGAAACGAGTGCGGCAAAATCGATGCGTGTTAATGGCAAAAACAATATTTTGTTGCTGCCAAAGTTTGTTCTCTCCACAATGAGTCATGAAAGTGAACATTCTGAGAGCGAATTTTACTATCCAGGCGAATTGTCCCATGCAGAACTACTTCAGTCGACACTCACTCCGAAAGCAAAGAAAGAAATTTAACACTCCTCGCAAATGAAGAAGCTCACAACTTCCTCTGAAACCAACAAGCAAACAGGCGGTCAAGGAAACAACATTTCCGGATAAACGGCACGCTATTCACCCATAGTATGGAAATCAAAGGCAACATTCTGTGGAGCATATACAGTACCGCTCAGAACTAAGCGAACATCACACACTCGTTAATGCACCCCCAATGCATTAAAATTGTGACCCTCCACGGGAAAACAGGTAAAAAGGTGATGACACGGGCACGCTATTTTAATCGTGAAGATGGCATTTTTCACTAGGGTCAATGATCTTCAAGCTGCTTTGAACGCTTGCGTATCAGTCCTTCTTACATCTATCGAGACGATGGGATGCCATGTCGCAATAAATAAGCAATAATTATTATTCTCTGCATGCCAAGATTAAAGAAAGATGTCAAGGATGAAATTTTTCAGCTGCCAAATGCACAAAATGTAATTTGAGACAGAGCATGCAATCAAATTGCTGCAAAGAATAATCATGCCGCAATATTAATAATTCAGAAGGCTTTATTGGGGCACCATAAATCTTTTTTTCCTGAAAAGTAGACTTCCTAAGCTTTAAAAAGAGACCAAATATAAAGCTGTATGTTGAATATTCGCGGACTTTGATTTTTTGAGAAGCTATCAAAGACCACTAAATTTCACGAAAAATGATCTGTGTGCAACTTCGAACAAAAACACGAACTTTAATGTCCTCAATATAGTGCTAACGCTTGATGTGTAGTAATTTTGCGAACATTTTACACACAGAAGGACAGTCTGCTTCAATGCTTGTTATGTTAGTTGCATCAACAACATTAGCATGGCGTGGCAAGTGAAACGAACAATTTGGAGTGGCATTTTGCTAGAAAACATCAGTTAGGCAAATACAAACTTGTCAAGTTGTACTTTTTCAAGAGCCACATGACTCTTGATTTTTTTCAATAATTTACAATCCTGTTATTTCATTTCTCATCTTTCAGCGTAAGATGTGGACGCTTGTGCTAGGAAGAGCTTTTTACACCAGGCGCCTTTTTCATGACCATTCAATGTTCAAGTATCTTTTAAAAGGCGTTTTTGCTTAACCTCTTTGGTTAACTCTCTTTGTACTACCGTGCCATATCACACGACTTTAGCATGCTGTGAAGCGTGACATTTAACACACTGCTGAAAACAAAAGATTTAGCGTGTTAAGATGTGCATAACAAAAGCTACCGTAACACTCTTTGTTTTGTTGTTAAATATGTGCATATGCGTGTCAGATGTCACGCTTAGCGTGCCGTGTCATCACATGTGTGCCCGTGTCATCACCATTATGTTGGAAATCCCGTGGAGGGTCACAACAAAAACCCATCAGTTATAGTATTACTGTTAAATCAAAGGGGCCCTGTAGAACTTAAAAAGTAAACAAATGTAAAAATATCCAAAACCACAATTTTGACTTTTTGTCTAAGTAAAATTTAACTTCTCATCAGATTTAACTGATCTTACCTTTCTTGCTTTTTGGTCCTTGGTATTAGTTCAAATAATATTGTTTTGTCCATGCTACATCTGTAGATGTTATTGGTCCTCTCTCTTTAACAGATAATGCTTGGACTCTCATCCCATGAACCTCATTTTTCTCTGCTTCGAGAAGAAGTAAGGTTTGGAAAAGCTGCCAAAAGGTTGGTTTAAAGTGACTTACCAATAGGTATCAATAAAGGAAGTTTGAATTTATTATTACATTTAAGGTGATTCCATTGAAAAAGAAGGAGTATTAGAAACATTTCTCAAACTTCATCCACTTCATAATCATTATGCATAATTTTTAGCAAATGCAGTGAAAGATGGGGGTCACTTTGCTCTTTCTTGCACAAAATGGACAGACCTTTTAGTAACTATTGGACCTGGCAGTGTTTCCTTAGGAATGGACAAGTAATCTGAAAGGGGAGATAATTAATTTAATGAAAAAGCATTAAAAGATGGAAATTTACGAAGATAAACAGAAAGAGTTTGTTGTTCATCTTCTTCGGATGAAGGACGTTGCAATTTTGCTGACTGACTTTGGGAAAAGTCTGATACATCAACTCTACGTAATGGCAAAAGAAATGCAAATGCATGTGAATGTTGTTGTTCTCATTGTTGTGCCACTCAAAAGTATCATGAAAGATCAAATACAAAAGATGGAAGAGCTTGGGATTCCTTGCATCATTTTGTCAACAAAGGATGATGTGCTTCTGCCGATTGGAGAAGTGAAATACAAGTTTGTTTTTGGTGCAGTGGAAGACCTTATTTAGAATAGGTCTACAGGGTGATGAAAATTGAAGTTAAGATCATCCAGAACTTACTCATTTCATATGCACACTGAAATCACAATATGAAATAGAAATAAAAAGTGGAGGCACACAAGAAATGGAAACCTCTTGCAGAATATATGATTATTTAATTAATATTTTAGATTTTATTTTCTATACCTATCTGTATTTATCTCTTACCCATTTGTCTATTTCTAATCTCCTGTCTGGTACATAGCTCATTTTTATCCATAATGTACATGTACCACATGCCATTTCTCTGTTTTTGTTTCTACAAGCTGTAATTATAATTATCTATTTTTCTCCTTTTTTTCTTTGCCCCTTGTTGTTACTGTATTTGTTAGTAGTGTACTGTAAGTTGTGTAGATATTGTAGATTAAATGGTGTTAAATAAACATAGGCACGCAAGGTGTGCAAGAGTTATTTTTTTTGAAGTCTCGGAGATAGGAGCATTCATGGAACTGTTTACAGTAATGATTTGGTTAATTTGACAAGTCTTTTTGGTTGCGATGTACAGCAAGAGAGAAACTGGGAATTTATGATATACATGGTAAGATAACTAATTAGTAAGCCATGACTGAACAAACTACAGTGATCTGATGCGTCTCCTGGGATTAATGTAGATACCATCTTATTTTCTAACAGGCAGTTTGATTTGTTCTTTGATACAATCCACACTGTGATTGATGTGACACGCGCACATGCATAACTCCCCGCCACTCACCAATCTCATAGCCCTTTCAACCCCCAAGAGGAATTTTTGCTCAAAAATACTCAAGTTAAGAGAACTTTTCGCATTTTATATGAGTGGTAAGTTTACCCTTTTTACACAACAACACCACTTCACCGAAAATTGAAAGAAAGAGGGAAAAAAACCCTCTGATTCGTTGAAAGTCTGACTTAATTAAATTGCACTTTAATTTGATGCCAGGCAGTCTTCAAAGAACATTTGAACAGTTCTTGTACATTTTACCTTTAAAATATGAAATGAATATCATCAAATAAAACTCGAAAACTGCTACTGCAGAGATGCAAAAACAGTTAAGAATGAAAGCTACGCTTTTGTTTAATATCCTGGAAACAATAGCCGACAACTTGTGAGCTCTAATTGAATTTACTTCCATATGATAAACAACAGTGTCAAGTTACCATTTGTAACTAAAAATAGCAAGCATCTCGTGGGAACAGGTGCTGACGATTTGCCAGCTCTAATTGAATTTACTCCCTTGTGAAAAACAAGTGTCAAATTACCCTTTGTAACTAAAACATAAAATATCTCGTTATATTTCCATGCAACAACAACAAAACAATCGTTACCTTACCTATTGCAAACGTTTGAACTCTTTCAAATAAAAATAGTCTCGTCTCCTCTGAAACATTTCGTAAGAACAAGAAGCAACGATGCATGACGTCTAATTGAATTTGCTCCTTGTGAAAAACAAAAATATCAAGTTACCATTTGTAACTAAAAATAGCAAGCATCTCATGGGAACAAGTGGTGATGATTTGCCAGCTCTAATTGAATTTACTCCCTTGTGAAAAACAAAAGTGTCAAATTACCCTTTGTAACGAAAAAATAAAAATATCTCGTTATATTTGCACGCAACAAGAACACAGCAACCGTTACCTGTACCTTTTGTAAACGTTCGAACTCTTTCAAATCAAAATAGTCTTGTCTCCTCTAAAACATTTCGTAAGAACTAGAAGCAACGATGCGTGACGTCTAATTGAATTTACTCCTTGTGAAAAACAAAAATATCAAGTTACCTTTGTAACTAAAAATAAAAACATCTCGTCCATTTGCATACAACTACCTCATGCACTGTTTCATACCTCAAGGCTCATCTCGTCCATAACTAAATCCTAAAGGCTGGTTTTCACTAGCGACGGAGTCGGAGTCGGAGTCGTAATCAGAAGCGTAGAGTGATACGATCAAGTGAAAATCAAACCGACGGAGTCGGAAGCAGATCACTGATTCCGCTTATGACTCCGTCGCTTACGATCAAGTGAAAACTGAATTGTCGGAGTCGGAGGCGGAAGCGGAAGAATAAACCAATCACAACGCTCGATTCCGGGCCTTGTGATTTGTTGGTTCTTCCGCTTCTGCTTCCGACTCCGACAGTCCAGTTTTCACTAGATCGTAAGCGACGGAGTCGTAAACGGAATCGGAAGAAATGGAAACGTTCTGATTCTTCCGACTCCGATTCCGTCGAGCTTATGACTCCGCTTACGACTCCGATTTTCGGTTTTCACTAGGTCATAAGCACTCTTATGACTCCGACTACGACTCCGACTCCGACTCCGTCGCTAGTGAAAACCAGCCTTAAGCCTAACTCACAGAAAATGCCGAAGTAGTCCCAATATATGAATACTTCCTCCTCTTTTATAGAAGAATAAATATGGCAGTTCTGAACTGTATCGGGATCAAATCTTCTCATATACCATTTACTTTTAAAACAAGAAATTTGATTGGCTGTTTATAGTAGATCCGATCTGATTGGTGTCACATACATACATCTCTCACTCACTGACTCACTGACTCACTGATCCATTGACCCGTCCACAACATACTCAATGCGCCGATTAAGAGATATTTTTTTTAAAAAAAAATAACTCAATAATTAGAGCAGTACATGTATAATGTAAGTGGAGTATGGTGATGTATGCAGGCTAAAGAGTGTACTGTTCATAGTTGTATTGTAAGTAATATTTCCCTTGTGAAAAAAGAGAATAATAACCTGGTTTGGGCTTGTGATGCAAATTGAAAAACCAGTACCTGGTCAGCGGCCAACTTAAAAAAAATATGCGACGTCGATGAGCTCTTAACCTGAGCCTGCAATATGGTCATGTGATACTGGTCAGCAGATCCTTTGTTTTGACAGCTGTCAATTAATCATAACAAGGATGTCCAATATCAAAGATATACCTTTGGTAATAGCCAAGTACTACTCTCCTGTTTTCAAGGTTTAGGGCTTGGTTGGTGAATGCAAGGAGAGTCACATAGGTACAGACAGTCACATGACAACCAAAATTTCTTAGATCCATGGGCTACCAAATTTTCCAAGGTAGGGGGCTCCGGTTGCACACCAGAGCTCCACTGATACTGTATATACCTGTGATGATCAATCATGTCTTCACATCTTTCTCTGCAGTTTAAATATTATGGTCTTTCATACTGTATATTCACTTGCAATGGGGCATTAGTTTGGTACCCTTACTGTGGTATTTCAAATTATCAGTATTGCTTTGGGAAATATCTGTAACAGTGAAACACTTGATAAAGAAGGCTTCTCCCACATTGCTAAGTTTTACAAGATCGACAGCGAGATTCTGGAAGCTGCGCAGAAAATTTACGCGAGTTTGCGTCGCGTGCGCAGATTTGGCTACATGACTTGTTTCAGAAATGGTAGAGACAATGCACGAGAGGGATCTATTTGATATACCAGTATTTCCAGAGTTTTCTAAGGTGGTGTATATCCTTGCAGTAATACCTGCTACATCGTGTTCAGCATAAAGATCATTCAGTGTGTACGGCGATTGAAACTTACCTCTGCAGCACCACAGGGCAACAACATGTCAGTAACATTGCACTTATTAACATTCCATGTCAACAGTGACATGGAATCGTATCATTGATATCTTTGGCCGTCGAATGGAAGAGACAGCTATATCATTTAAGTTTTAATTGAGCTCGTTTCCCTTCAACTGTTTCGTAAAAATTTGGGAAACTTGTAAGAATTTTTTGGGCAAATGGTTTGTCCCCCCCCCCCCCCGGCCAAAAAATGCCCGTATACCTATGTTAATAGCTATGATTATTGACTCACTTTCAAACAGGATTATGTAGACATGTACATTTATAATGCACAATAAGTTTTTTTATGTGTGGGACTGTTTAAGTCTCTCTATTTTTTTTTTTCCACATGTTTTATTGCCATTTGAAAATAAAGAAGTGTTTAAGTCTCTCTATGATAAAACTGTAGATTGCGTGCAGGGAATGAATCTTTTTGTTTACTTGTAACAGGTTATTTTTTTACCTTTTATTACAGAATAACAAAGCCTGAAAAGACTACTTTTCATCTTCTTCACCTGTCCCTGTTCAGAGAATATCTGGATTGGGAATTTAGTGAACTAAAGGTGACTTAAAGTTAAATAATCTAAGGATTGTCTCATAGGTACTACCAGTATATAACCGCGAAATATAATTATAAGTTATAGCCGTATATGTACATGTATTCCAGACAAAAATTGAATTGGCGTTACTGAAAACCACTGCAAGTCACAGGTACAGACTGTTGGTTTCATCTTGCAGAACAAATTCTTTAAGATGTCTTGATACATTATTACTATGGCCATTGTAATTTTCAGGTGATTTTCAATTTTGAACACTTCTTAAAACATCTTGAAAAGTGATCTCTGGCTAAAAAGATTAAAAACTTTGAGCTTTTGACTGCCCAAACTGCAGTCTTCGATGGGTAAAATGAATGATAAGAAAGCGATGAGAAAATTGTTATTGGAATTAATTTGCACGAGTGAGTTTTTCAAAAAGCTGAAATTGCACTCGCCGAAGCGGCTCGTGCAATTTCAGTTTTGTGAAAAACTCACTCGTGCAAATTAATTCCAATTTGAACTCGGAACCATATGATTACCTATACTAATAATAATAATAATAATAATAATAATAATAATAATAATAATAATAATAATAATAATAATAATAATAATAATAGTAATAATAATAATAGTAATTAGTTTTTATAATATTTGTAGGCAAATATTATTGATTTAATGTTACAAAAAGTTAACTTTAAAAGTTGGAAAAACAAAGCAAAGTAATGTCATTCAATTTCTTTATACTTGATAATAATAGATTAGTTTCACTGACAAATAGATTTTATCACACAGGAGAAGCTTCCCTTTCCTTATGATCTCGAGAGAATCATAGATGACTGGATTCTTATGGGATTTCTTGTTGGGAATGATTTTATCCCACACCTGCCAAATCTACACATTAACCATGTGAGTAAGCAGTAAACTTAACTGCAACTTCAAAATAACTAAATTTCTATTTATTCACTTATGATTATATTGCTGATAGGCTAAAACAATTTGGATGTAAAGTTGTAAGTAAGAGCACAATGGGAGGATGCATTGGAATTTCACTTAAGATGCCCCACCTCCATTGAATGTTCATTTTATGAATTTCTTTGAGTACATGTATGATGTACATCTACATTGTACATTGATGTAAGTATATATGAAATAATTCATATATTTGAACTGCGGTCATAGATGAAAGTGAAGAATGATCCTCGCAGTGAATTTTCCAATTTAAGCAACTGATTTTTTCAGGCTTCTTTCCAGTCGCTTAAATTGGAAAATTCACTGCGAGGATCATTCTTCACTTTCATCTATGACCACAGTTCAAATATATGAATTATTTCATATATACTTACATCATTTCACTCCTCACGGGAAGATATGAACTCAACAAATTGACCTCGCTCCCAATGTGTGGCTTCATAGCTCAGTTGGTAGAGCATCGCACCGGTATCGCGGAGGTCACGGGTTCGAATCCTGTTGAAGCCCTCATTTTTTTCAGGCTTCTTCTATCCAGTAGCTTAAATTGGAAAAATTCACTGCAAGGATCATTCTTCACTTACATTGTACATTGTACACCCTCATCTCCTTGTGAAGTTTTGCCTTGGCCAAATCACAGATCAAATAGTTCATTCTAACCTTGGTAATAACACAACATGACAGACTTTACCTACATGTGGTAGGTTTTACTTACAGGTGCAGGTTTGCAAATGGTAAGAAATGATAGTGTTTCAGCAGGCTATTTTTGTTTGTGTTTTTATGTTCATTAACGTCAGTAGAAAAACTTTGCCTGATCATTACATCGTGGTTTGAAAGTTTACCTTTATGATAAGTTGATTGTCTGGATTAATCTCTGCTCAACATTGAAAGAATCGGCAAATAAAGAAAAGAGATGTGGTTAGCTACTAAATGAATAAAAATTGTTTTCGCTTGCTCAACCTCTTAAACTTGTGTTGATACATGTATTGGGCCAGTTAGCTTGTAGTGTTAATAAACATGACAAACAAACGTTGTACTAAAATGATACCAGTGCAGTGCGCTACCAACTGAGCTATGAAGCCACACATTGGGAGCGAGTTCAATTTATTGAGTTCATGTGTTCCTGATAATTGTCTGTCCGTAGTACAGTTTTGTACCGTCACCACTGAAACAAGGCACCCTAATGTTGACAATATGACAAACTACACTTTCGCATCAAACCATCATGAGTAGCCTGAAACTTCGAACTCGCTCACCCGAATGCTAATGTCACAACACATAATTATATTATTTCAAGGTGGATTCTTTCATGCCTTCTGTTGAGTATAACTGTAACTTGCTCTAATACTATATAATTTGAAAGGTATTGCGTGGCACAATTTTAATTATCGATTGTTCGTTCAACTTTTTTATTATTCCGTATACCGCAGAGATATACGTACCAGTAGGAATTATGCAAATCTGGACTGAATAAACAGAAATTGAAAAATTGAAAGCTAGACAATTTCAGTTAACTAATTAAAATACATCGTTTAAAATTTGACCATTGGTAGTATAGTTTTGTACCACCACCACTGAAACAAGGCGCCATAATGTTGACAATATGACAAACAAATTCGAGCACATTCGACTCGACTGAAGAAAAATTGTAAATTACGCGAGGAGGGAAAAAACCTACAAAACAAATCTTCTGAGGTAAACCACCAAAAAACTGAAGTTAATGCTTATTAAATGGTGATCAGTTCCATTCAATTCAAGCAATAAAAGCAGCCCATGCAATGAATATTATGACGTCCATTGAGAATCTTCCTGGCTTCCTTCACTGCGCTCTCTTCTTTACTGTTACCCTGACTGTGATGTGGGCTGCTTGTGAGATGTTCAAAGTCCCAATCTCTCGAGAACTTCAGGAAATCGCGCAATGTAAATTGTGAACCATTATCTGTAACCAGCTGCTCGGGAATACCGTGGCGTGCAAAGTGGGCACGACACACACCGATAAAGGAGATCTTAAATGATCCAACTCAATGAAATTGCCGTAATAGTCTGAGGCGACTAAGTAGGTTTCCCCTTCAAACTCAAACAGATCTGCAGCCACTCGTTGCCAGGGTCGATTCGGCATCTCTGGGGACATCATTGTTTTCTTGACTTGACCTCGCTCATACTCCCAACATGCCTCAGAGGTTGATACATAGTTCTTAATGTGATCTGTCATACCGGGCCAATAGAGGCACTCACAGGCTTTGTTTAGACAGCCATTCACCCGAAGATGTGAGCTGTGGATTCGTTTTAACAGCTCGCTTCTCGACGCTTGTGGAACCACGACACATTCTCCCTTAAAGGTGAGATCATCTTGGATCGACATCTCATCATGCATGTTGAAGTAAGGGGAAATGATACTGGGTACGTTACTCTTATGCTCTGGCCAGCCCTTCTGAATCACAGCTTTCAGCACTTGAAGAGACTTGTGTGCTTCGGTTTCTTGCTGAATTAACAGAAGCCTTTCTTCTGACACGGGCAGATACTTCATCATGTTGATTGTCTCGAAATCAGTCTCGTCTTGCTTGTTGGAAGGGAGAAATGCTCTCGAGAGGGTATCGGCCAGAATCATCTTGCTTCCCTTCTCGTACCGTACTTCCTGGTCATACTTCTGAAGACGAATTATCATGCCTTGCAGATGCTTGGGGGCACGGTGCAAGGACTTCTTGAGAATTGATTCCAGTGGCTTGTGGTCGCTGAAAACAATGGTCTTATTGCCAAACGTGTAGTCATTAAACCTCTCCACTGCAAAAACAATCGCAAGCGTCTCTTTTTCCATCTGAGCATAACGGGTCTCAGTCTCCGTTAATGCTCAGCTTGCATAAGCAATGAGATGACTGCCTTGCATTAGGGCTGCACCTAGACCAGCTTGGCTGCTGTCACATCGCCCTTCCAATGGCTCACCAGGCTTGTAGTAGGCTAGCACAGGAGCAGATGTGATAAGGCCCTTCACTTCATCCTAAGCATGTTCTTGCGCGTTGGACCAACACCATTCAACATCTTTATGGGTAAGGTCGCGAAGCGGTTTCATCACGTCAGACAGGTTTGGCAGGAAACGGCTTAGGTAATTTACCATACCATTCAAATGCAACACATCCTCAGGCTTTCCTGCTCACGGTATCTCTGTAATCACCTCAACTTTCTGTGGATCAGGCCCTTTGATGTCAGAACATGTCCATGAAAAGGAACTTCCTTACACTTGTATTCCAATTTCACACAGTTGAGCTTTATGCCCTTCTGCTGACACTTCTTCATGAAACCTTCCAGGCAACTATCGTGGTCAGCATCATCTCTTCCATAGATAAGTATGTCATCGCCAATACACTTCACACCATACAGGCCTAACAACTCTTGATTCAAATGTTTTTGAAATATCTTGCTCGAGACACACAAGCCAAATGGTAAACAAAGGCATTGTTATCTCCCATTGGGAGTTGCAAAAGTTGTCAGCAGACTAGATTCATCATCCAGCCCCAATTGACAGAAAGCGGATGCGAGATCAGCCTTTGTAAACACAAGCACCTCAGCCAAATCAGGCAACACGTCATCAATGACAGGGATCTGGTATCTTTCTCTCTTTAAAGCAGCATTCAACAGTTTAGGATCAATACAGACCCGTAAATCACCAGACGTTTTTACAGTAACAACAAACTGGCTGACCCATTCAGTTGGCTGATCCACAGGAGCAATAACTTCTAGATCCTGCAACCTGTTGAGTTCCACCTCAAATTTTTCCTTAACAGATACCGATACTTTCCTGGCTGGGAGAATCACTGGTTGACAAGCCGGATCTACTTGCAGATGAACCTTTCCAGGTAGCTTGCCAAGGCCACTATCAAATACATCTGGGTATTTGTTAGCAAAATCATTTTCCAAATTCTCCACAACACTAACTAAGTTTTCCTTGTGCATGGTTTACAAACAGGCTTCTTACGAGTAGTATATTCCACACTGAACGCCTCAGTGATTCCTGAGAGAAAGGAGAACCTTCTTGCGAGAAACGAGACTTGTCTCGCAGGAAACGAGAAATTTCTTGTAAGAAACAAGACTCGTTTTGTGTGACCTTCCGTACAACAAAGAGTAAGTAACTAAGCTGACAAATAGTTGTTGCATGTTACCTGTACAAAACCAATCAGTTCTTACCAATTTCTAGCTGTATTTCTAGTGTGAGGCACAGTGCTGTAAAAGTCTCGCTCTTGATTTTTTTAATCACAGCATCTCGTGCTCAAATTTTTGAATTGTGGCATATCATGAATGTTAACTATGCCAAGTTTCAAAAAAGTTTGATAGTAGAACAATTTCAAGGAAATTACCTTAAATGAGGGGGTGAATAGTGGTATCTAAATTCGCTGAACCATGCCATTTTTTCCCCAAATCTGTCAATGTTCTGCAGCACCAATGAGCATGCGTTTTTTGGAGTCCTTTTGCCTGAAATAGTAGAGAAATTATTTAAGCCAGGAAAGTCCTGCAAACAGTGATAGATTCAGGGATTTAGCCTGATGTCGTGAAAGAAAAATGTCTCTTGGGTTGGCCGTGTTTGATCTACTCACCACAGTAAGTTGGCATGTATCTAATGTGGTTGCCCCAATCACACCTGACTAGTATGCAGGGAGATGTGGGTTTCAATCCCGCTCGGGACACAAAGTTTTTCTTTCATTTCAGAGATGTGTGTTGAAAGCTGCCTGTAATTTGTTTATAACTATCTTTCATTGTCTAAAATCGGTTGTACATTTCAACCGTCATGGTCTGCTATAGCGTATAGTTTGTGTGCACTGGTTAGAATTAGGTATTTTAAGCCATTCTTCTTTTTTAAGCCAAGTCTGTCAATCCGCAACCCATTCACCCCGCTGTTAAAATAATACAATACGCATATTTCCAATGAAAGAGAGAAAAAGATTTTTTTTTCTCTATGTGTAATACTGACTGATGTCTTTCAAATTTTTTTCAAGTTTACCTGCAATTACACTGACAAACACATGTAGTGTAAGAAATTTGACTAATTTAATTTCACAGTACTGTACCACACTGTATGTCAGTTTCTCAACTGCATGTAGAGTGTGCTATACTATATGATGATTGATTTAAATACTGCAGTACTGTAATCACAATTTTGTTAACTGTGACATTTTATCACATTCTAGGATGCTTTGCTGTACCTGTACAAAGTTTACATTGATGTTATGCCTTCTTTGGATGGTAAATTATTGCTTATCTGTTTTTTTGCCTCTTGATCTGCAACTAAACAATAAACAGATTTTATGAAAGGGAAAATGTAAGACTGAAGTAACTACCAGTTTATGTGCAATATATATATTTTTCCGTAACTAAAGGTGGAAGACTTGACTTAAACATGTTAATTTTAAATGAAAGTGTTTCCTCCCTTAAAAAGCTTTGACCAAGCCCTGTAACTGTCTGGACTATTTAGTAGCATTTCATGGCAATTAATTCATGCACTGTAAAAAAAAAAATTCATTCAACATTCATTGTGTTTCTTCTAGAATTGGAAATATTTTTGAATAATGCATGTAAATAGTAAGTCAACATTTACCCTCTTGTTCAATGGCTGATGTTTGATTTTCTTGAAAACAAATATTGTCAGCAGGCTCATTGCTCTTAGATGGGGCTTTGGCGGACTGTAGACCCATCATGGGTCACTTTGCGTACCAGTTCTGCTCTAAGTCCTCTCCCTCCAAGATTGTTGCCTGCCACATCTGAAATGTGAATAATTATGTGAAAAACAATCTTGGTTCTCTTACCTGTAGCGTAAACTTATAACAATTGCACTGTTTTGATTAATAAATGTGAATTGATTGGATAGTAGTCAGCAATTCATTAAATGGGCTGCTGATTGCATGGTTCTTGATCTGACTAAACTGCTACATGAAATAGATAAAATGTGTGCTGCTGACGTAACTAATGCCCTAAACTGGTTAAAACTACAATAATGTGGAAGTCCCATATCAATCAAAACTAAACTCAGAAAATGAATGATGAATGAGTGTTGCAGCCACTGAACCAAGTTGGCTTTTATCCATTGGTCTGGGCAATGTCTACATCTAGGAATTAGAAATATTCTGACTGAAGCAAATCATTTGGTGAGTAAATCATGTCATCTTCACCTCAACAAGTTCAGCAATGAGCTGCAGTACCGCTCAGGAATAAGCGAACTTCGCATACGCAGTCTATATGCGCATACGTGTATGACAATACGCGTATACGCGTATGAAGATACGCGTATACGTATATACATTTTTCTTTGTTATTCACCTCTAACTGTTTCTTTTGTGAAGTATTGTTGGACGAAACAATAAAGAGCTTTGTTAGGAAAACTTAAAAAGCGAGAGCCGTTCGATTACAGCCAAATTTGCATATTGTAAAAACTGCTTTGAAGATTTACCAATTAGCCACCGGTCGAGTAATTATCACTGCCTACTTGCAACAACTGCTTGGTTTTCTCCCTGTTTAGGAAAAGAGTATCATCCGCTAAGCGTACATTTCATTTTATCGCGAAGTTCACAGGAGACACTCCAATAAAGTCTAGCAATGCCGCGTAATTAGTGTCAAGGAGTTTTGGTTCGGAAAGAAATGGTTTGTTCGTGGAACACGTTCGCGACACATTTTGCCGGCTACTATTCCTGCTAAATATAGTGCTTGCTTTCAGTTTAAAAAGCGTTGTTGTCACATCTAAGTTCGTAGCTTGAACAAGAGTATCACTAAGTATTGTGAAGCAAAATGACTAAAGTTTTCATTCACGGTAAACAGACATAATGAGCCAAGATTCTCAATAACTTTGTGCCGCTGTTGATGTGTTCTGCTGAGCCGCTGTTGCAAAACCGGAGAGGAAGTGAAATAAAATATCTCAGTTGTATTTGGCATAAATCAGTGATTTTAAACGTTGGAACGATCTATATCCGTAGAAACGATGTATTATCGGGGTTCCTACCATGCACCGTGAACATTTATTAACTATTTAATTTCGCATGAGAAAGTTTTGGCTTTCGGTACGTGTTGGTGAGTCGCTTGCCGAGTGATTACTGTCTTTTAAAGCGTCACATTAGTACATGTAGTGAAATGATCTCTATCCGCAGAAACGATGTTTCATTGACGTTTTTGTGATGCGCCGCGAACAGGTATTAACTTTTTTGCAATATAAAGTTTTCATCTTTCAGCACGCGTCGGCGAGTCGCTTGCTAATAGGCCATTTCCAAATTACCTCGGTCCTGGTGCTCATCCTTTCATATTCAAATCAATTTTTATTCACGTGCAAATTAAACTCATTTGCGTGTGAATGAAAATTGATTTGCATATGAAAGGATGAGCACCAAGACTTGCTTCCAAAAAGAGGCCTGAGGTAATTCGGAAATGGCCTATTGTCTACCGATTTTAAGCGTCATGGCAAGTAGTGAAAGTAATGATATTTTCAGTTCTATTCGGCATAAATCGGCGATTTAAACAGTGAAATGATCTCTATCCGCAGAAACGATGTTTCATTGAAGTTTTTATGATGCGCCGTGAACAGGTATTATTAACTTTTTTGCAATATAAAGTTTTCATGACGTTTATCTTTCGGTATGCGCCGGAGGGTCGCTTGCTTATTTTGTCAACTGAAACGTCGGAAGGCAAGAAGTGTAGTGAAAATTTTGATGGCGTCTCTGGTTTTATTACATAAACACCAGTGAAATACCAAGTGAGCTTTCCCGCGAAAACTTCATATCTTCACACGTGAAGATAACATGTTATCTTCACACGTGAAGAGATCACCGTCGTTATGGATACCATAGCTACTAAAATGATCGCTATTGCTATGGTTCGTTAATCCCTTAAAAAGTACTTAGATATGTTACTGTATGATCGAAACATCATCGGTGCATCCTCGGAAATCTTCGGTAATCTTCGGAAAATCTCCGAAAATGTTCGGAAACGTTCGCCTTACCTTCGGAACAATTTTGGCGAATCTTCGGAAATCTTCGGAAAGTGGTCGAAAATCTTCGGAAAATCGTCAAAAACGTCTTCATTAGTATGTTTATGTAATAAACAGAATATTACATGCTCGCTTGTGGATATGAATTTTATCTTCTCGTGTTCAACTCGACATCTCACTCGTTCGCTGCGCTCACTTGTGAGATATCGAGTTGAACACTCGAAGATAAAATTCATATCCACGCGCGGTCATGTAATATCCTCTATATATTTAGCATAACTCGGTGATTTCAACAATGAAATGATCTCCATCTGCAAAGCAATGTTTAATCGAAGTATTTTTGATGCACTGTGAAACTTTACTGCCATGAATCTTATTGACAGGCAATGGCTAAGGGTTTTGGTCGCTGCCATTTTTCGAAGCGTCACGACAAGATGTGAAATGGTTCTGTTTGGAGCAAAATGAAGTCAATGGTTAAAACGAACGGTAAAATGTTCTGATGGAAAACCGACTAAAAGTTTTTTCCGGATATGTTGTGTAACGACAGTTTGTTGCAATAAAATTATTGTAACGCTACAGAACGCATTCTATAAAAATATGTTGAATCTAATTCTGCCAAAGGTTTGCTCTTCCTCTGTACTTTTTTTTCCCCATCAGGCTTTTTGGCACTTCCATAAATAAATATTGTTAGGTGAAAATAGTGAACGATTTTGCATTTTAGTTTGCAACCTTTTCACTGCAAAATATTACTGGTCTAGATGCCGGGCTAGATGGGAAAATCTAGATGGCTTCAATATAGATTTCAGCTAATCAAATTTGCGAATTTAGTAGTTCCCAGTCCTTGTGAGACGAGCCATATAATAATATAATATTATACCTATTTAGCCAAGCCTAAAAGCGGAGCTCCTGGGCTGGGTTTTTCGGATAAGCTAACCCAGGATAAGCAAGCAGCTTGATCTAAGATCTGTAACTACGGTTAGGTTTTCTGTTTATACTGTTTGGCCTTCTGTTTTGAGTTTGAATAATCTCAAACTACACAACATAAGCAGTATAAAAAAAAATTCTACAAGAAAAATTTATACTTCAGTTAAAATTTTGGGATGCGTTAACGGGCTTCCGAACAACCTGGCCCAAATTTCTACAGGTAAACCTGGCTTAAAAACCAGCACTTGGTCAGCAGTCAACTTCAAAAAAATGCAATCTTGACGAGCTCAGAACTTGAGCCTGCGATATGGTGACATGATACTGTTCAACGGATAACTTGTTTTGACAGGTGTCAATTGACCATAACATGGATGCCCAAGATGTATGCTGTAAACCTTTTAGCATACCTTGGTCAACCTATTAGCTGAAGTATGGCCTCCATGTTGTGCAACCTCGTCGTTGTTTTTCATTATAGGGTACACACACCCGCACTCCACACCACTAGCCATGTTGACCACGAAAAGAGTTGCATGGTTTTCTATTTCTACGCATAAGTGTGGTTCTGTTCCTAAAGTTATGGGGCTTTGCTTGGTGGCCCTTCAGGCCACTGGAGCTCCGCTATAAATCTATCTTTCAAACCGTTGGACTTTTTTGTATGTTTCACGTTTGAGGGGAAGTCCTAGTCTACCACCTTAAGTGTCCCACTTGAAGATTTGATTATTCTTATTAAGCAATCAGAAAATAGTGTATGCACCCGTTGCACTCAACAAACACAACAAAAATGTTTCTCAATACAAACACAATGTAATTTTAAACAAATGCAATGTTATAATACATGTAGTATTATTTCCAATAAGGTAACTGTTGTAATCTTGTTTTAATGAGACTGGAGGATAAATGAAGCATGTTATTTTCTTTGTCAAAACCTCTCAACTTGTATAAATCTTTTTTATTTTAACAAATTCTTCATTTTGCATGAATCATACAGTGCAGGGCTGTCAGTTTTGGGTCACTTGTGGCCTTGATCTTCACAGGAGTAACAAATTACACTGTAGTTACCCTGTGGGTAAATCGTTTCAACAAAAGCCAATTTCAACCTTAAATATCGAAGCCCTATCAAGCATACTCAGCCATAACAGTTGTTTCAGGTACCATGACAGCCCTGTACACCCATATTTCAGTAATCATTAAGGAAATTTAGGAGTACAAGTTAGACTAGTTATTAAAGCTAAACAGATTATAAATGCACACACGAAGAAGCAAAAATAAAGTTTGATAAATTAATTCACATACCAGAAACTAGACAATTACTTCAAGTATTGTATACAGTATACAGTATATATATATATTGTATACAGTATTGTATCCATACATGTACATTTAAGGCCAAGGATTTGGCTGAAAATAATTGTTGAAAGGTGTACATTCTGGGGGTTTTGTTTGCATTTTTTGTGTCTCTGTTATTTCTAAGGAGTACTAGTGGATCCCCTTCCATCACATAGACTCTCTTGTGGCTTGTGGTTTGAATATTTTGTTGTTTTCTGTTTAAAGGTTTTCTCAATGATGGTGGAAAGCTTATGCTACCCAGATTTGAGCAGTATCTTGTTGCTTTGTCTAAGGTTAGTAATATATTAAAGTGACTGAGAAACTGTGCACATGATAGCTATTTTACCTGTAATAACCTGTTAAACCTTTACCCATTGACTCCTGTGCCAGCCTTAAGCAGCTGTGACGAGCATGGGCCTTTTTTTCCACTAACGTCATCACCTTTGAGCAAAATTGGCAACACTTACACTCGTGAAAGTGAAGAACGATCAGCACAGTATATTTTCCAATTTAGACAATTGGAAAGAAGAAGCCTGAAAAAAATCAGGGTTCAACTGGGATTCGAAAAAAATGACCAACAAAAAAAAATTCAAAAACCCTAAAGATGGAGGGCACTTTCTTGTCCAAAAACCCGAAATTTTGATTTCTTCACATGCCCAAGTAAAAATGTCATAAAGCATGGTGCTGGTGGAAAGAAAGACATATTGTCATGTTGCAAATGCCATTTTGAATAGATTGGAGCTAATTGGGGTCATATCCAGGCTGAAAATGCCCAAAAATGCGTTTTTGCCAAAAAGCTTCAGGTGTCAATGGGTTAACCAATCATGCAACCAACCGTCTAATCAATTGAACCAACCTAATCAACTCAATCCACCCAACCAATGTAATTACCCTAACCAAGCCAATCAACCCGACCAAGCCAATCAACCCATACGTATGTAAGGCTAGCCATAACTATTTATTGTCAAATAATGCCAAAACACTTATAATTGTGAACAAACTGTGACATCCTCAAAGAGTTTTTGTCCTTTCAAAAATTACAAATAACATACATAGTGTAATATAAAACTTCTACTACTACGTACAAGTCATTTCTGCACTTCCAAGAATTTCCTTTGTCTCCCATTTTTGACTGGACTTTGTCCATTGACTGTTCTTTTTTTATTTATGGCTCTGAAATTATTGTGGTATAAATTAATTGGTATGTTTAACCTACATGTAGAAGTGACCTAAAATGTTGTTTTATTTTCATAGTTTGACAGAGACCAATTTGAAGAGAAGTTTGTTGACATGAAATGGTTTGAAAGTAGGAAGGGTTTTACATTTGGAAATAAGCCAGAGGAACTGCAGGTACACCTTCTCACAATTACGTACACTACATGTAATTTTTACTCAGTCTGTTTTGGATTGTCTCTCAGAAGTGATGGGTATCAGGATACATGTACCTAGTGAAAGTTCAATTTCTCTTTTGTGATGTGTGACCAAATATAAAAATAATTAAAATTCTCGTATCACAAACTAACTCCATGTCAAGCACCTGTAAGAGAACATTCTTTTGATCTACACAATATCATACATGGCTGTAATACAATCAGTGACTCTAAGTACTTAATTATACAGTTGTAGGTTTTTACATTTACGATTTTCTTCTTGGGTCAATCACTCTATGTAAACTTCCCTAGATGTGAAATTGTAATAACTAAAGTTTATCTTTTTTTCTTATCATTTCCAATATAATTTACAGTTAAAGCTACAGGTAAAAACAAATGATGTTTTGACCGCTTTCGGTCATTCTCAAGTTCAATGCTGCAGATAAAAATTAAGATATACATAATATATATGGGAGAGTGATAATGATGTGAGAATATGTGCTGAAAGATAAACAGGGGTGTTAAAAAAAATTAAAGCATGCACAAAATTTATTAATTAAAACCTTTTTTTTGGATTGAGTCTTCCAAAACAAAAACAAAAAAATTATCACTTCAAAATTTATTATCATAATCAGTAAATAAAATTAAATGGTGTCCTTGAAAACACATTATTATTTTTCTTTTTGTTACTTGACTGCATATCCTTCAAACTTATACCAAGCTTCATAAGTTAATAGTATTAATAGTTTGTCTGCCAGCTATTTAGTTGTAACATGATCAGAGAATTGTTGCATATTATTTAAAGTTAGTGCTTGTTAATCATGATATACACAATGTAGCTAAGCTGTTAACATACTTGTTATTAGGTAAACCCAGATCCAAGCCTTTTCTCATTGCAACCTGGTATAGACCTCCTGTCTGGCCAATAGATATATTCTCCCATTTTGAAACTTTGGTTGGTTGGAAAACTTGATGCTGAAATGTCAAAATTTATTAATAGCCGATTTTAACTGTAACTTTGCCTTGCCCCAACTTTACAATAATACAGCTCTATTGTCTTATGTAGCCAACTTTTACGGTCTCCATCAACTTGTAAATGACAACTTGTGTGACTAGCACATCTTCTACTCTGATTGATGTGATATTCACAAATTATTTAGACTTGGTTGTTGTGGTGTATCTCACATCTAACTGACAACAGTCTGTTAATGGGCATTCCACAATAACCTATAGGAAATTCAAAAATTTCAATATCTCCAGTTTTCACTATGATATCTCCCAGCAATATTGGGACAGTGTAAACAACTACACTGTATGGTGATCCTAATGATAATGTGGGATTGTTGGAAAAGTCTTTTCTCTCAGTGTGTCGATAATACATGTAGAAGCACACCCCTCTGTGGACCAAATGCCTACATGCTTTTAAATCTCAATGGATCACACCTTATTTGAAGAAAAGAATGTATAGTAGAGACATTGTACAAATAAAATCCACTCGATTGGAGAATACAAGTGACTGGCCGAAATTTAGAAAATGTTGTAATGCTGTAAACTAAGAATGAAATACATGTAAGCCAATGAACAACACTACAAAGGATGCTCTGCGTGAAAATGAGAGTGATTCTCGCAAGACTTGGCAGATTGTTAAATGAACGCACTTCCAGAAAAATTTGCTGTTAAACTGCCCTGCACCAACTTTCTAAAGAACAGTTTTAGTTATGATGGTTTGGTGCTGTGGAACAGCTTACCCACCAAACTGAGACAAGAGCAAACTCTCACCAAATTTAAATTTTGCTGCAGTGGCCCTCTTCCAAAGCATGTACAATGTAAATATTATAAACACATATCATTCATGGAAAGCAGGCATTTGTGTTTTATTTTATTCACTTAAATTAATATTGGTAATACATGAATGTTTGAATTATTAGTTTCCTTTTTAGTAATTGTAATAATAATATTAGAACATAATTAGAGTTTTGAGTTAAGGCTTGGTGTTTTTACTGAGTATAAATTACTTAGTATCTAACTATCTATCTACCTATCTACCCAGAATGATGACTCGTTGCTGACTTTGGACAACAGTTTTGCTGCTTTAGATTTAATCCCTGAAGAGTCTACAGCCATGAAAAGAAAAGAGACAAAAACTAAAGCAAAACCAGAACTTGAAAAGCTTGCAGCAAAATTTGACGACAACTTACTAGATGACGATGAAGACATCTTTGACATTGAGTTTGCAGTGTTCAAGAGAGACTACTACATACAAAAGTTTGGGTTTGAAAAAATTACCAGGTGAGTTTAGAACACTACTTCAGGACTCAAAAACAAATCTTTAAATTTGTAAGTGTGAGAGAGATATTATGTTTAAAGTTATTCTAATGAATTAAAAATGCAATAAATTTCCCCTTTCTGTTGTATGATGACCAAGCTCAAAACCAAACTAAAAGTATTTAGATAATAACTGTCATTACAATCACTAAATAAAAGCTACTGATAGTTCTTGCCAAAAGAGCAAAGAATGAATTTCATCAAAACATTTATGTCTTGCTGTCAGTCCAGAGTAATTATTTGAAAGATGCTCTTCTGTGTGTGGGTTCATTTTAAATTTAAATCAGTCTGTTATATAAATAACATACCAAAGGAACCACACAAAAAGCATGCCACAAAATTGTTGGTTGAATGTTAAGCCTACAGTATGAATTGCCTTTCTCTGTACTGGAGGTGACACTTAAAGGAACACTATCACATTTTTGCGCATGCGCAAGATTTGATTTTTGGACAGGCTGTCAAGAATTCAAAGATGCGGGAATGGTGATATAGAGCTTCAGAAATCTGTTTGCATCGTCCTCGATCAACTTTGGCTTTGCCCTAAAACTTCTCAGAATCAAAGATCAGTGATACACGGTTCTCGTGAAGTGCCAATTTGTGTGTAATCGAGACCTTTCGGTGTTAATATCAATGCTGTTTGACGGAACTTTGAATGGAGGGAAGTGTTATGGCGCTGGACAAAGACGGCAGCTTTCAGAAAGGTTCAGAAAATCGGAAAAGTAATGGAACTAGCAACATAGCAGGATTTTTGTAGAGAAACCGATTCACAAGGCGTGAGAAAGACTGAAAGGATCGCGCTTGTGTGAGCCTTTCTTTGTTTACATTTTACACAAGCAAACAGACCTTTACTCGTTGGTTTTCTTTAATGAGGAAACTTTTTCACTAAAAAGTGGTTTACAAAAAGGACCTCGAAAATTAAAAATTAAAAATTTACAATGAATAAAAATGCTAAAAGATGCTACTAAGAACTAATGTATCTTATGTGTAATACAAAACGTAAATCAATGAATTAAAAATCTGACGCTTCAAAATATTTACATTATCAGAGGCTCGTATAGTTTTGTCCAGCGAGTTAAAATCATTTCTTGATATTCAGACATTTTATCAGGTTCTCTTCTCTCAGGTATACTCTGTGAGAATGACTCTGATATGTTTGTTATTTTGCCATCAGGATAGTTTTGTAAATATGATAGAGGACTCGTGTATAAAATCAGTTAAACATCATAACATTGCACATCAGCACATTCAGGTTTGTTATGAACCACGAACTCACGGACTCACTTGCTGTCGCATTACTCATGCGGCTTTTCTCGTGTTCCACCACTACATTTGTCAGTACACTTTTTATTTGCCATTTAAAACGAAAAAACAAGTTGCTTTCCCTGACTAGTTGAGCGAGTTGACCTTTCTTCCTGTAATTGAGAGATGAATGCGAATGGCGGATGGGATATAAATAGCGCTTATATGTCACTAAGTTGCGTTGGCATGATGCGACAAAGTGACAGTTCTATTGTTTTCCGATGAAAGAAACCAGTCAAGTTTGTGTGTGCGCTACAGCGTGATAGTGTCCCTTTAAAGAGAATACAGAGAGTACATGTGGGTGTTGAAAATTTAAGATGGAATGGTAACCGTTATATTGAAACTATTGATCTACATTCTGACATCAGTGTCAGTCAATTTTCTTACCCATTTTTTTCAACTGATAACAGAAGCTATTGAATAATAAAGTGCAATGTTTCAGATTGCTTGAAGATACAGTACCGCCTGAAACTATTTACCCTTTTACCGAGGTTTTGCCGCGGCCGATTCGCAGATCAACACCACGTTCTCGCCTCGGCAATGACGCGGCGTGCCGAAATTTTACTGAGGTTTTACCTAGGTTTGCCGCGACATAAAATACCGCGGTAAACAGTAAGACGCGGCAGAGTTGAATAGGCCAAGAGACCTTTTGTTTTGACTCAATTAAACTTTACAATGCCCTCTTCACGCTCTGCTGTGACAAATCATGTATTCGTCATAATACTAAAAGACCCCGCTGAAGCGTTGTTAACTTCACAAGAATCCATTACTACAGTGTCGCTACATTTCATGACTTTCTTGCAGTGAATGGGAAGTGAAATGTAAGGAAATACGTTTCTTTTTTTGGTTAAAGATACGTCGCTATCAAGATAAATAGTTTGCTGTCTTTCGCTGTCAGCGCCGCGGTGCGAAATACTGTACTTACATGTAGCTTCAATGCCGCTCTATTTGGTTTGAGTATTTCATCTTTGATACAAAAGTACTTCCAGGGATAAAACTTTCTTCCAAACAAATAGTTTCTTCAGAGTCCGGAAAAAAAACAATCGTTAAGCGACAAGCCACATTACAGTTAAAAAGCAAGTTCGCATGACACGTTTTTTGTAGTCACGTGCACTTGTGTCGGTATGCGTTGAGAGTTGTTTATGTGAATACTATTGTGAAGCTTCTGAAAGTTTGCATCGATCAACGAACGAATTCGGAAAGCTTGAACATACCATAAAATCACATTGGTAAATTCTCGGTAAATTCGATGAATTTACCTAGCTTGTGTGTACGGTGAAATTGCGTAATTGACAATCATTTGTGAGAGTGCCGGTCACGGTCTCAAATGGGCTAAATGCCCGGCATACATGAAAGTTCGGTAAATTCGTCGAATGTAAAACGAAAATAGTATTTAGGATCGCTTGAAATTTCTAAAGAAACAGCAAATAATTTCAATGTAGGTTTGGTTGAGGATTTCAGTCGGAATTCGCTGAATATTTCTGACTGCGGGGCATTTAGTCTATTTGAGACCGTGACACGCAATCGGATAAAGACCAATGTGATTTTATGGTACGGCACAATAACTTTTAGAATCGCAGTTGCTCGAAAGTTAGAATGATGCCTATGTTTGCAATTTGTAAATAAAGTTAGGATGGAACAAATTATTGTGTTCATGAGAAATTGTGAAGCAGCATTTTGAAAGAAAGGAAATGTTTTGCGATGGCCGGTAATTGTGATGACGTCTGTGAAGATCTGAGAGAATTTCTCATGGGCGAAGACTTTGGTTTTCGTTGTTGTGCGATGCTTATAATTATAACATCGATGCCTACGTCTTCAGTGTATAGAGTTATGTCAGAACGAATTATTATGTTCGTGAAAATCATGACTAGGTAAAAGTTTTTCGGTGGCGCCAGTTTCGAGGTTTTGACGGCGGTTCTTTGAGAATCAAGGACGCAAAAACTTTGTAATTGTGAAGACGTCTGTGAAAATCTGTGAGAATTTCTCACGGGCGAAGACTTTGGTTTTTCGTTGTTGTGCGACGCTTATAATTATAACATCGATGCCAATGTCTTCAGTGTATAGAGTTATGTTGGAACGAATTATTATGTTCGTGAAAATCATGAATAGGTTTTTCGGCGGCGCCAGTTTTGAGGTTTTGACGGCGGTTCTTTGAGAATCAAGGACGCAAAAACTTTGTAATTGTGAAGACGTCTGTGAAGATCTGTGAGAATTTCTCACGGGCAATTCTCACGGGCAAAGACTTTGGTTTTCCTTGTTGTGCGACGCTTATAATTATAACATCGATTTTTTATGTTCGTGAAAATCATGAATAGGTAAAAGTTTTTCGGCGGCGCCAGTTTTGAGGTTTTGACGGCAGTTCTTTGAGAATCAAGGACGCAAAAACTTTGTGTCAGTTCATTCAAAGTATACCGCTAGCTACACAGGCTAGCATTTACTTGACTGGATGCGATGACAGTACAGTATCTGGCAAGTGAAAACTTTGTTTTGGCTAGTGAATTAAACCTGTCACTGGCCTCTGCGTCAGCAAGCTGAAAAGTTATATATTTCGTCGCGAGCCCTGTTTAAAACAAGTTACAAGCACGGAAATTTCACGTATAAGAGCAGTCAATAAGGACACACTTTTTAACAAAAGAAATTAGCTTCTATTGTTTCTATGCCGCGGTGTACCGCATCTAGCTTGCCGCGGCGTTCGGTTGCGTCTGTTCAAGACGAGGTTGAGGAATTCGTCCCACTGCGGTGAATTCGCGGCAGAACCCTTCGGCAAAGATGAGGTTTTACCGCGTGCTAATGGGTAAATACTTTCAGGCGGTACTGTAACCATGATTTTATTAAGTTGCAGCATACTGTACAGGTGCACTTAGGTTAATTAACATAGTACATAAAATTTTCAGTGATGTACTGGCTGAGCTAACTTTCCAGTATGTGCAAGGAATTCAATGGATTCTCTTTTACTATTTCTGTGGAGTGCCATCGTGGAGTTGGTATGTTTTTGTTCTTCATTTAGTCCAGCTGACATAAAGAAAATCTATTCAACTGGCTAGAGATCATGTTTTAAATCTGACATTTAACTATGCTGGCAGACTGGCTGACTAAGTCAAAGGAATGAAATGTTAAAGTGTTACATGTTGTGTGTGTTCTGTAGGTTTTATCCTTTCCACTATGCCCCATATATGTCAGATGTTAGGAACTTCAGTGGACTAGAAATAAAGTTTGAGCTGGGAACTCCTTTCCTTCCCTTTGAACAACTATTGGCTGTGTTGCCTGCTGCTAGTAGACAGCTGCTCCCAAAACCTTTCCAGGTGAGGTACATGTACCAAGTATTAGTTAATTTTATTTGTTTATTTAACCACTGACTCCTGGGAATTTTCAAGAATGGACATTTCGTGTTACATATTGTATAGGTTTTGACTGTTCTTTACCTGAGAAAGTTACAGCAAAACAGAAAAAAAATGCACATTTAAAGATGAAGACTAACACATGTACAGTACCGGTCAAAGGGATTGCAGCATTACACGCGCGTAAAGCGCGTGTACTACACGCACATTACACACGGTGTCCACGCAGTGCCCACGCAGTGTCCACGCACCTTACACGCAAATACTCAAAACTGCGTGTAATTACACGCGTGTAATTTCTACGCTGTATACGTGGAATTGCGTGTAAAATTACACGCAGTAGTTCAACTGGAACTCATTAAGTGCGTGTAATGAGAATAGAATATTAAAAGTGCGTGTAATGTAAACAAAGCAATTTACCGTGTAACATTTACGGTGCTGGACTACCCTGCAATAAAGTTTAGTCTTTCGTCTTCTTGCTTCTGGTCGTCAAACGTCTCAGATAGAATCGACTAGTTTCCTTTAAACTGGTTTAATACAGTGAAAGTATCTTTTGTCCGTAGTAGTTTCAACAAGCGGCGCCAGTGACTGGCAGGCATGCTCGGATTCACTGCGATAACAGAACATAAACGCACGATGTTGCTTTCAATTTTGAATTACAGCAATCATTCTACTTTAAAATAATCCAAACATTCAATCACTGAAAATACTTCGTACCCGAAGCGTTCGTAATTTATCGGTGTTCCGTCGAAACAACAACGGTGCAAGCGGCTGACGAACTGAGGCTTGATTGACACGATATAACAGCAATAGACATTATTTCGCTCGAGATTTTCAGCATTTTTTTAAAACCAGTTATCCTTAATCCTTTAAGTTTAAAAAGCCTTTGAAGATTCTTCGTTAATATTACTTTCTCAGAAGCGAAAGTTGTCTCCCTGAAACAAGTTGTTTTGATCTCATTGAAATGAAATTCGATCTGTTTCTGGAATGTCGTTGCCTAGCACGTGACCAAAATCTGCCCAAGCGGAAGCTAAAGTTGTCTTATATTCCATCTGTCAACCCGACCACGGAAATCCGAATGTTTTTCTTTTGACCTAATTAGCACGTAAAAACTCAAGGCGATTAAGTCAGTGAAGTGCACAACAAATTCAAATGAAACGGGTGCCATTTATTTAACAGTATGCTTTAACAAAATTATCTACAGTTACTAACTAATTTTTATTGCGTTCTCTTACGGCAGCTTGGTCGACGAAGATACTCGTCGATTGCCTTTCTACATTCCTGCCATGCGGACAGCTCATCACATGCAGATGTAGGAAAAAAACTGTTTACAATTCTCTTAATTTCGCTGACTTTAGCAGCGTTTAGTTGGTTGTCTAGAAAACGAAGACCTAAGACCTAAGACCCAAAAACGAAGACCCCTAGAAAACGAAGACCTAGAAAACGAAGACCCCCTAGAAAACGAAGACCCCCTAGAAAACGAAGACCTAGAAAACGAAGACCCCCTAGAAAACGAAGACCCCCTAGAAAACGAAGACCTAGAAAACGAAGACCCCCTAGAAAACGAAGACCCCCTAGAAAACGGAGACCCCCTAGAAAAGGGGGAAAAGAATATTCCTTAGATGGCGAATCAAGTTTATAAATAGGTTATGCTTTACCTTCATCACAAGAACCAGAAATGTAGAAAATATTTTCCAAAATATTTTATGATCACGCAATCACCCCACGAGTGTAGATTAACTTTTGATTAACACAGTCCAATACATAACAAATTTGCTTGTCCTTTTATAGTTTCGACGCAGGTATGCATGTGAGAGCTAGGCCGAACGGAATTTTCCCGCGACAATCAATTATCTTTTTACCACGTGGTGAATAAATTTGCGTGTCACGCACCCGTCACGAACAGTTGACCTTTTCACCACTAAACCCTGACACTCTTGGAATTTACTTGCGTGTGGCCGACTGAGATAAGTAACTTTCAGGTTTGTCGCGCTCTCAGATGACAGTTTAAGACCGGTGGGTCCTTTTTTTTTAGCGAGTAGAGTCCTTTAATCAAAAGTTAATCTACACTCGTGGGGTGATTGCGTGATCATAAAATATTTTGGAAAATATTTTCTACATTTCTGGTTCTTGTGATGAAGGTAAAGCATAACCTATTTATAAACTCGATTCGCCATCTAAGGGATATTCTTTTCCCCCTTTTCTAGGGGGTCTTCGTTTTCTAGGTCTTCGTTTTCTAGGGGGTCTTCGTTTTCTAGGTCTTCGTTTTCTAGGGGGTCTTCGTTTTCTAGGTCTTCGTTTTCTAGGGGTCTTCGTTTTTGGGTCTTAGGTCTTAGGTCTTCGTTTTCTAGACAACCGCGTTTAGTTGCTCTTTACCTCGAGCGCCTGCAACATTTTTGCCCTCTAACTCACTGGGCTCTTTAATAAAAGCACTGCAAAGTTCGCTCGCGATCTTGACCTATTTTTTATTTGATAAAAATTTTTTGATTCTTCGCCGTTTAAGCAGAAGTGTGGACAGATTAAGAGAGAGAGTCCGTGGTTTCTGTTTGAATCCCTATTTCATTTTTATCCAAGGAACAGGAGTTGAAATGACATTTTGTGCGTGGGTAAATATTACGCTGCGACGTACATGTACGTCGTTCGTGTTTTAACGTAAACGAAAGCTTAGAGATCTTTAAGAAGTGCGGGCTACTACAGATTAAGAAAGAGTGTTTGTTTGATAGGTGCTCGAGCTAGGCCACTAATTTACCAATGCTTGTCGGCTTTTAAGTTCACTTATTGTTTTGAACAGGTTTGCGTGTTTCCAATACAAGTTACGTGCAGTAATGGCTTTTTGTTTTGCAAACTACACGCAAATGCGTGTATGAATAACAAAGGTTTTGGTTCCTCCAATTTAAATACACGCATATGCGTGAAATTACACGCAAATGCGTGTCACTACCAGATCAGTAAATTTTACACGCGTGTAATTACACGCACCTTACACGCACAGTCCACGCACTGTCCACGAATACTACACGCAGACTACACGCATTTTACGCGCGTGTAGGTGCTGCAATCCCTTTGACCGGTACTGTACTTTGATTCAGATAGCTTGGTGTATTGTTTGGGTATGGGTTATACTACTTCACTCCAGGCTTTGCCTTTCTTTGACTCATTACATGTGTGTGCAATAAATGACTTTATTGTGATAATAACAACAACAGCAACAATGATAATAATAGTAAGTAATAATATATGTTTTTAAAATAGACATGATTTTATTGAGCTCATTGACAGAGCTCTTTGACACCTTTGCTGGCCTTAACTGGCTGCAACAAGCGTTGGCCTTTGTTCCACTTCTGACATCATCACCTTTGATTAAAATTGGCATCATCTATACTCAAATTCCTTAGGAGGGAAAGATCTTTCACATGATACCCAGATCAGAGTGATCAGATCTTGCCCAACAGTACACCACAATATTGCTTCCCCTGCAATACAGAAAAAAAGATAATAGTGACACATTAAATGGTTATACACTGCATGTAGAAAAATATGAATATCTTTAATTTGCTTCTCTTCCACCCCCCTCCTAGTAAAAATAAGCTACTTACCTAACTATTCAGTATCCCAGTGTATTTCTTGCTTTTCTGGAAAGAGTTTAAGAAAGGAAATGCCAGTTATTGTGTCATACCTTTGCTGAAGAAACATTGGGCTAAAATAATCCTTTTAACCTGGGAAAAATGTATTGTTAGGTACAGCATCTGTACATTTTGGTAGAGTTACATGTAATTTTGAATGTCTGTGAAGACTTGGAATTAAGGGACATGAATAGCATAGTAAATTCACACCATTCTTTGTTTCTGCCAATAAATTTTATGATTGTTTTGCCATGTGATTTAAATAGTTGCTTGATACATTTACGTGTAGATACATGTATTTATTTGGTAATATAAAGTTTCCATATTCGGCTAAATTGTGTATTAATAATGATCTCATATGATACATGTAGGGAAATATTCAAACAGACTTCATGAAAATATAAACAGGCTTATGATCACTGTAGTAAGACTCCAGGTTACTTGCTGATTGTACACATTTTGGCACATTGGTATAAATGTAGAGCTTTTTGTTCTGAATTTCCTTGTATTAGATCAATATTGAAGTCGCCAAGCAGCACAGTTGAAATTGTAACTGTGAAATTGTAACTTGAGTGAATATTTGGAATTGGTTGGGTTAACACCATAACAGTGATTTCCAAATTATTAAAGTTATATCTGTATGGAATTTTAGTACAATTCAAATCATTCTTAATGTACACAGCGGTTCCTTAGCAAGTTCTTATGTTAGACTGATTAAAGTCATTTCTGTAAAGAGTAAATTCACTTAGCTGATATGTGTCCTCTCTTTCTAACAAGCAAAGTTTTGATTCAACAAAAATGTTGACATCAGCTTTTTGAATGTTGTAATCACTTCACACATCATCTGTGTGAAGGTACAGAGATCTACAGTGTAACAGTCTGAAACAAGATTGTTTTTGTTTGGTGTAAATTGTCAGTCTGTAACACTGCTAAAGGCACAAGGCTTACTTGTGTTCTTAGTCTACTCATTTCACTTTTAACTTTTTCACTAACTTTTATTTTGTTTTCATTCAAATTAAGAATATGCAGTGCAGAGCTGTTTCGTACACGGCTTAAGCAAACATAATGCATGTGCTCTGTTGATACTGAAAAATCAACAACTGCCTCATTTAATATGTTGCCTTGATAATGGTGAATAGTCTTGGCAGCAGCGGGTCTAAGTAGAAATTGGCGCCTGAGAATTTGGACTTGACTTTTTTATTGACTCGAAATTGTCTTGTTACTTCCAATACTGGTGTCCAATTTCTATGTATAGTTGCCTTGTACAAATGTGCATTTTCTCTATGCTGGTTTCTGCCAATGTCAGGGTGTGGAAATGAGACCCAAATAATACTTGGTCTGGTGGCATTTTCAACTCTGTAGTCTACATGTATGTATTCTATGACACACTCTGCACCATTGGTGAGTCCGTCAGTCTCATCAATATTAGTTGTCAAGTCATATTTTTTTTGCAGCTGCTACCGACACTAGCGAATATAAACTGTTCCATTGAACAAAAGACCAAAATGCCAATACGAAGGAAGAATCGTATTTATTTTAACAATTTGATTTGATCTAAAAGCAAAGAAACCTCGTTGGCACACGGCCTTACAAGTGTTCAAAACAAACAGGACATCAACATAAACAGAACTTGCAAAACAACTAAAACTTCTTTACTGACTCTGTAACTGGTTAGCAATAACTGCACTGGTTAGCAATAACTGGTGAGCGCACGGACTTGATCACCTTTGTTGTTTCCGTGCAACTGTCAACTCATGGAATTATGCGACTTTAAACTAATGCATTATGCGACAAGCATCATTGCGATTACGATGTAAATTCAAATACAGCATGCGCGCAACATTAAATGTAAACAGCGCGCGCGTTTAACTTGACAAATAGAATAAAGCTGAGTGTCCAGCAAAACATAGACCATTGTCTTTGTTGGATCATCAGGGATTTTGTTTTCATTTGTTTCTTGAGATCATCAGACATGTCCCCAACTGTAATGTCCACAGCGCTAGCCTTAATCTGAGCTTTATCAGCTTTAGAGAGGGTATACAGAGAATTGTTGTGAGCATCTACAGATGCGTTTGGCCCTACATTCAGAAGTCTTTGTTTCAAAATGTCTATATCATCTTCAGAGTGCTTTCCCTCTCTCAAATGATTGAGTAATTGAGCAAATTCTTTGTCATCTTTTTGTCTCATTATTTCTGTCAATTCAAAGAGGGTGAAGTACTCTGTCCAAATGTTAGTTGCAAATTCATCATGTAGCCAGATTGGAAATTTTCAGAGATCCACTAATCAAAAACTGGCTTGAGCTGGGAACTCCCACAGTTACCATAATTTGTTGCAATCTTACGTTCAAAAAGTTGAACATGCCACTACCAACCATAGAAATCTCATCAGGCAGGTACAAAAGTCGGACCGGATCAATTCAAATCGCTGATTTAAATAACAATAGCACCTATTCAAGAACTAGACGCTCTAAGAGCGTTAACTCGGGCTTCGTACCGCAGTACCAAATCGTACTTTACGAGTAGCAGGACGCGTATTGAGCACAATAAACACAAATCAAAGAATCAGGATATTTTCAGCTGAGATATTTTCTATTCAAGTTGCTTCGTTGACTATCCTCCTAATCCAATCGCAAGTTGTAAGTTTAAACCATTTTGGTTCAAGAATCAAGCACAGCTGTGTACGCATTTATGGAGAACTTGTTTGCAAAGAATTTTCCAGGTCTTTTTTAAACTAATGGCGATTACTAGGCTAGCAGAAATTGTAAGAAGTTCGTTTACTTCTAGTGGGCGAGTAAATCATGCAGCTGGATACCTTTGCCGTGTTGCGATCTTAACCCCTTTACAAGAGTCATATCTCCTTGAAAAGCGAATAATCTCTTTCGATAGAGCTGAAACGAATCTTGATAAAGTGGGATAAAGTGGCTTCGCCAAAACAACAGTCCAATGACGAGGTGTCAATTTACATTGCACATATTTGCATAAACTTTAAAGTTGTGTTTTTTGCGGATAACTTCCGAGAATCTGCGATCCTTAACGCAGTTCGTGAAGAAATTCGCAAGCTACATATTTTTATTGAATCAAGGTAGCAGTATTTTTTAAAAGGGACTTGTTCATAAGGGAAGATGAGGCATTCTGTTTTGTTTGGTGTTCGTGTATTCGTGTCACGTACATGTAACAGCATTCAAAATCGTAACAGCATCCAAAATCGGTCAAAATCACACAATGCAAATTTTATCTACGCGCCACTAGAAAGCCAACAAACTTGGAGGTAAGATATTTAATTCAAGTAACCGAAAGTCTTATCTTTATAAATTTGGAGATCAACAGATTTTGTGCGAAGCTACGAGTCCAAAAACGTTTTCGTATTTAGTTCGTTTTATTGCATTAGTCTATGATTTGTTTTACTGCAATGTTCTAACTTCTAAAATAACAGCAGAAGCCACATGCGATCGGCTCAGTTGTTACCCCACGAGAATGTTTCAAGCATGAGCTTACCTGGCTGGACCGACCCTTTCGGAAAAAGATCGACATCTTTGTATGCGAGATGAACGTTTAGGGTGGGATAATTGCCAAAACTTTCTGTCACAAGCAAGCAATGTCGTGTTTCTCGTCCCCAGTTTCCGCAGTCTATGCATGGAATGCCTGGGACCATGACCCCCCTTTTGGCGAGGAAAACGGTTGCATTTTATGACTCAGGCTTTCCTACGTAATGAGGCATACAACAATAGGTGCTATTCTTATTCAAATCAGTGATCCAAGTTGATCCTGTCCGACTTTTGTACCTGCCTACACAGCCTACACAGAGCTGTACCAGTGCTTCTTTCCGAACAAAATAATCCCCCTCGTATAAAAGGCATAGTAAAAATACGGCACAACAAGGAGTCTTACCTTAGCTTCCGATGATCGTACAGCGTTCATTCCCTGTTGCATTGTCGCTTTTTAGCATCGTAGCTTTAAAGATTTCAAAGCGAGCATCGTAGCTTTAAGGGTTTCAATGTCCATTGCCAAGGCTAAGTTGTTAATTTCCATTTTACCACTTCACGAAGGTCTAACTGAACAAAAAATCATCCTCCTGCCGTGTTACGCTATGCTGCCGCACAAAAATGGTAAAGTACGTCCTTCTAATCTTTCCACAGCTATTGTTGCTTAGCTTAACAACTTTCCATTTTACAACTCCTCAGATTGAACCAAAAACCATCTTTGTACTGCGTTAACCGTCATGTATAAACTCCATGTTACTGGACAAAAATTTTGCTTCTAGTCCCCCCTAAAACCTGCCAAACCTGCAGGATGAAGTAGATAGAACAAAAACCATACATAGCAGGGGAGAGATTGAAATTAAACTCATTTCCATGTGAATGAAATCTCATTTTCATATGAAAGGATGGGCACCAAGACTCACTTTGAGAAAGAAGCTAAAGGTAATTCGGAAATGGCCAATTAAAAGGAAGCTTTTTCATGTCCATAGGTAGGGCATTCTAGTCGGGTGAAGCACTATTTACTGATCTGAGCAAACCCCAGTTACTACTTGATTTAACAGATCGAATAGTATCCTTATAGCGAGTGTTATGAATATGGTAATCTACACCTCAGATAATCATATTGTTTCTGTCATTGTCATTTATCAAATTATAAATAAACAAGCAGCGTTGCATTTGTCTTCTGGTTGATAAATTTGTCCAGTTCAGATCGGAAAGTGCTTCAGTTAAAGAACAATGTGGAGCCCTATCCAGGACCAACTTGACTGCTTTATTTTGAACAACTTGAATAGAATCCATTAGAACTTTGTTGTTTTTGTCACCTCATACTATACTTGCATATTCAAGTATGGGGATAACCGTTGTTGTGACATAGATTTTCCTTGCATTAATAGGAAGCAGATGTTTAAAGACCACTAACCTCGTTGTAACTTTACATGTACATTGTAATTGGTCAATATGATCATGCCAGGTTAGGTACTGACTTATGGTTACACCCAGATACTAAGTAAAATTAATTTTAGTAACTTTCTCCAGTCGATCATTATTAGCCAGAAGTGCTATATATCTTTCAACTGATTCAGTTTGGTGCAGCTTCCTATGATCATGAGCTTTGACTTTGACATTTAGTGTCAGCTTGTTGTCATGTAGCCAGGATATTATCGCTGCCAAGTCCGCATTTAGATTTGATTGCATATTAGTTGGGAAATTCTCATGACAGTAAAATGCCATGTCATCAGCAAACATTGTCATCTTTGAGTGTTTTAGTACATAATGGAAGAGAAAGAAAGAGAGCAAAAAGTTCATATTCAGCTGAAACTTTTCCGTGCTAGTTACATGTAAAACTAGAAAGTTTGTGACAAGAGAAACTTTGCAATTATCGCAGTTTTATTAATATATAGCATTGTGTATTACCAAAACGTCTGGATAGTAGAAGATGTGCTATAATTTTGAGAAACAATCCAACGTTTTTAAATACATGTTTCAAGAGAATCTTCTGTCATTTTCAGTTTAAGTTACAAAGTACAGAGTTGAATATATAGTGTGCGCAAAATGCTAATTGACTTTAAGAACAAAAGGAAACATGACAATGTAAAATATTACAAAGAAAGTTTAAATTAACATGATAAAGTTGATGATTTAGTGTAGGTTTTCACATCGAATGTTAATAGCTTTTTTGTTATCTTAAGCTGGAAGGTGGTGGAAGTGTGATCGTCGCTAGAGCATTAAGTGCGGCATTGCTAAGAATTTTGTAAATGTTTAAAAATGCGAGAGGTTCTATCACTGAACATCTGCTCAGGTATGCATGTGGAAAAGTGCCGGGTGGTTTCGCTGACGTAGCAGGCATTACAGCCCGCACTCAAAAACTTGTGTACCACACCCGCATGTAGACCATGAGGGATAGGATCCCTCACACCAAACATGTTACCGATTTTAAAGGATGAGAAAACTAACATAATATCAATGCTGTTACAATAATGTTTAGCAAAGTGGCAAACGGACCAATGTAATGTAATTTAAAGTAAAAGGTACATTATAGTGTTGGAGACGGAAGTCGGGGGATTACTGTCATGAATGGTAAATGTGAGGCAGGGCCGTAGCTATCATGAGGCAAGACGAGGCCATGCCTCGTCTTGATTTTGGCCTTTTTTTGTTTTGTTTTTGAAGAAACGTTTAATTGAGAAAATAATCCCTAGAAAAAAATTGGATTGGTTAAGATAGAACCAGCTAATGTAAGGTGGATTAATTGAGGGGAAAAGCATTTTAATGAGGTTAATTCGTTTCTTGTCAACTTTGAGTTGCGGTTTTTCAAATGATTTAAGGTTACAGAGGGGCCATCAAGGAGATGTATCGTGACATAACCGTGACAGGCCAGGTGACATCAAAGTCGCCATCATTCGCGTGTCTTATCTGTGATGGTAAGAGCCGGTGCGGGAACTTTCTTATAAAACTGTCATAAAAGAACAAAAGGTCGTTTGCTGGCAATGCTGAAAAGAGCATTTCTGAGCCTTTAGATTTCAGACATTTCTGGGGGGCATGTCTCCAGACCCCCCTAGCGGCTCGTGCCCTCGGCACTCGAAACCTGCCTCGTCTTGTTCTGAAGTCTGGCTACGGCCCTGTGAGGTAATGATTAATAATAATTATTTTCAACTAAATGGTCTGGAAAAAGATTCTTTTGAAGGATATTGGTAAGCTTCATGATGTCCTCGTGAAAACCCAACCAAATGTTGTTGATCTTGTAGGCTCTATCAACAAGCATGCAAACAAGACCCAGTTTGTAGGAATATTAATGTGATGTAAATTAAAGTAATAAGTCAATAGGCCCATGAAGGTTTTCTTACGGTAAACACTAGTAAAATTTATTCCCACCCCTCTTATCAGCAAATGATACATATAATGCATGTGTGTGCAGCCAGTATTTTTACTTCTCACAAAATGATTAGCTAACTCTTGTGGATTGCAAGAACATCAGTCTTACAGAGGTTGTTTTCCGTCACATCACCATCCACATTCCTGCTCCCAGTATCTTTCGTGCCACTTTACATGTTGATAAAAAGTAGCCAAAAACCACCAGGAAGTGATGCACTACATTTACAATATTATTAGTGTTCTGGGTGCTGCAGTTTTAAACTACTTTACATGTAAGTATGTAACATTCCTTTTTGGTTCCAACAGAACTTGATGATCATGGAACAGTCAGATATTATTGAATATTATCCTCTGAATTTCAAGACTGATTTAAATGGTAAACAGCAAGAATGGGAAGCTGTGGTCCTGATTCCATTTATTGATGAGGTTTGTCTTGCTTTGTCCCATATTCATGTCAAGGTGGTTTGTCTTGTGGCATCTTGAAGTTTGCTGAGTGGGAATATGCTAAAACTGTGATTAGGTCATTTTTTCTACTTAATGGTACTTGCTTTAACAAGTCCTAATCATAACAGATTGTTATTAACCACTTTATCTAGGAAGTGTATTTAATTCCTTTTCTGTTCTGTTTTGCTGTTCAGTTTACTCAGAAAAGTTAGTGTTCACAGAAATTGGATCAGCTAAATGCAATACAGTGTAATACCAATCTGTATAATTTTGCAATGTGAACAAAATTTGTGTTAACATTGTATTGCATTACAATCATTTTTAATTGAATACATTGTTGTACTTGACAGCGGAGGCTACTTGATGCTATGTCACCTCTGTATTCAAGGTTAACTGAGGAAGAAATGGCACGTAACAAGCATGGTCCTTGCCTGCTTTACACTTATGACCCAAGCCTCAGCTTTTTCTGCCCTTCATCGCTGCCTGGAAAATTTCTTGACATTTCCTGTTGTCATGCCAGGTAAGATCTTTTGCATAGTGTTGATTCCACTATCAACTTGATTCAACTCAACGATTTTAATGACTGTAATTCAAGAAAACTTCCGATTACAAATCTGTTTTCCCCGATCGACAACTTCAGTTAAACTCAACTCGTCACCTGGGTCAAAGTTCATTACATATTCAGTCTCTCGCGTGATGTCACGCAACTCCAGAAAAAACGGTATCAACACATCGTTTGATTACATTTTTTCTCAGTTTTTTCCAATCCTAAACAACAAAACATGTTGAAAGAAGTTTCTATTTCTATGAAATGTTTCTTTGAAGGTTAGTCATTTAGCAACAAGAACAGAACTGAAGCCTTTCAGAACAAACGTTTTCTAGTCAGTAAAAAAACTTTGAGAGTAGAGGGGAAGACATATTGTCTTGAAAAGGTAATCATTATATAGCTGCAACCATGCACACTTTCTGTCAGTTGGGCTGTTATTGTCAACAGTCTTTTTCTTTCTTAGTCAACTCTTGATTTGCCATCTTTCTACCCATTCAGTTTTGCCAATAACTCCTTGTGGAAGACTTGGGCCTTTCCCAGGAATTTAGCCTGTTCCAGGCTCTCGGTAGTTGGGGACGAGCGAAAACTATCGAGACCCTGGAACAGGCTACAAGGAATTGCATTAGACTGCTTTGTTGCACGAAACATTTGAAGAATAAACTATTCAGTCTTGTGCTATCATTAATTCATTACCTTCATTGTACAATGTAGGCAGGGCAATGTACTTGGTCTTGACAATATCTTAAAGCATTTCCCAAAAGTAATAACCATTTAAATTTTTTGGAAATCTTTGGAGGTTTTTGGCTGATCTCCAGCGATCTTCAAATTATCTTTCTAAAATATCTACAGTACTCTGTAGAAATCTTTGAAAGTCTGATCAGGTGATGTTTTAGAAATCTGCTGAGGTCTTTTAATTACATGTACAAAGACATGTGGAAGACGTTTTAAGTTATAATTATCTATAAGCACAGAATGTATTAGGTGTACAATGACAGCTTACTGGGGCAACTTACAGCCCTACTTGGAATTCATAGTAATAAGAACAACTTCTCCCAAGTTTGATATCGTAGTGAACTTGGAAGAAATGGTATGAGATATGTGGGTCCTATCATGTGGAATTTGGTCCAAGAATTCACCAGAGATGCTGCATCCCATCAGTTTCTCAAAGGAAAACTTAAACTTGCCTTTAGAACATTGGACCAAATACAATTTGAGAAAGAGGCCTGGTTAATTTGATCAAAAGAGCCTGTTTTCTTATATTTTTAATACAATAGTCTTAGGTTGACCTTTTATTAATCCCTGTTCTAATCGTTTCAAGAATTGGATTTTCAATAATAAATTTATTTTGTATTTATCATTTTGATGGGAATTCGTATGGTAGGTCCACACCAACCCTTATCAAAGATGATGTGTATGTATGTGCATAAGCATGTAATAAACAACTCCTGCTCAAAAATCTGTATGACACACTGTGAAAGAAGCTATGATCGTTGTTATGAGATTTTTCTTGTTCACTGCGAGTTGGCAAAGAGGCCTAAACATCCCATTAATGCTGAAGTGAGAAGGTAGCAAAGGGAGAAGAATTCCTGATAGATGGAAGCAAACTATTAAGATTTTCTCTGAGCTCTCAAGTGGCACCAAAAATGGGGCAAAATCACACCACTGTCACCATATGGTTTATATTGCTTCATGGGCTTTCATGGGTTTTTAAGACTTGTGCATGAGAGATTAAAACCCACTCTGTTTGTACCATAAAAATATTTCAAGCCACCTTGAAGAAGCTTTGGTTATTGGTTATTGAAAGTCTGTAAATCTTGACAATTAATTATGACATCTTAATTTTAACTTAGTACGTCATTTTTTCGCAGTCTCACCTCCGTGGTTGAATTCTTAAATGAATGTTGCATTACATAAACCGAAACTGACTGAGATTCTATTCACACCCACTAAGGCCATTACTATGTTTTTAAAGTGCTGCATTATGTATTAGGATTTTTAAGAAAGATTTTATGAAGGCATTTTAAAGTTGGTGAGTTTCTTACAACTTTAAACTGGACTAATGTTATTTTTTTGCAATTGTATTTTCGTTTATTTGACTGTCTTTTCCTTAGCTAAGGATTGGCAACCAATTTAGTATCATTTTGCAATTTCTAGCTTCAGATTACCATATTACTACATTCTACTGCATTGTTTAAGTAAATCCTGAAAATCCAGTCGTTGCTCCTTTGACCCATCGGCATTTTTACACATCGCGATGCATGCGTCCTCTACACAGTCTGTCAATATTCTAGAGATATTTAATGCATACCAGTACAGAATTTATAAGTTAGAGTTCTGCTTCTACAATTTCCACATCTTTCGATTTTGTAATTTTTCCTCCTTAAAAAAATTGTATTTTTTATGAAATGGAGTAATTCCATAGTATGCAAAATTGATCTCATGTCAATCATCATTCACTGGTTGGATGATGGTGATAATTCATCCTTTTTCTTGTTCCACTTGGCTTATGGAGACTGCATGCTGCATGTCAGTTGATTAAGTAATGATCCAGGAAAGAACTATAGTATATTCTATTGTTCTGCGGCAATACGCTTTTCCCACGTTGAAACGGTTGTGTTTTCAGATGAAGAATTTATCAACCGATGGAAAGCAGGTTTATGAAATAAAATGTATTTGAACTACATTTTGAAAGGTAGTTTCCTTTTTGTGAAAACTTTTCAACCAATCAAGACAGTCGCAAACAAAGACAATAAAAGCTTCCAATTTTCCCCACATAGGATTACTGTGGTATTTAGACTTAACAGAGATTTTGTTGACAGGAAAATAGGTGATCAATTAAGGGATAAATAAATACACAGCTACCTGAAGTTTTAGTACATTTTGCTGATTGAGCCAATCAGAAGTATGATAGAACAATAGCAAAGTTGGGCAAAAGTTAGCACCTTTCTGCATTCCTTGCCGCATGTGCTATCCTTCTTAGATGGACCGTTACTTAATTCTAATATCACACGGGAAAACATACATTAAGGGCTATCTGTTAAATGGATGAACCCGTTTGCAATCCGTTTGTCATTAGTTTTAATGGCTCATGAAAACCGTTTTAAACGTTTAGGAAGTCATTTAACATTATAACATCAAACTGTTCAAACAGCTTGCCTAAACGTTTGTAAAATTTTCGCATCCATTAAAACGGCAAGAACTATCCATTAAGAAAACTTTCGAAGCGTCTGTTTAAATGGAAAACACTATTCGTTTAAGTGGAAAGCACGACCTCGGCAGCATCCATTTCAACTGCAAGCGCTATCCGCTAATATTAAAAACCTTAACAGAATCCGTTTAAATGGAAAGCGCTATCCGTTGATAAGACCTCTATTACCATTAATAATGCAAGCATTATTCAGCATTGTTTTCAACAGCTAACAAAAATCAAATGGAATTGCACACCTGCAGACTCACTGAAAACTGTATTAAAATTACTTGCTTGTCATGTAGTAGGTTGAAAATAGTGACATTTCGCACCAAGGTTTTCAACGGAAACCTCGAAAGGCAAACTGCTAGAAGTCACGTGCCTAAGCGCTGAGGTCACGTTTGCAGCTCTCAATGCAGGTTTTTAACGCTGAGAAGTAGGTTTTCACGTAAGTGATTTACCTGAACGTTTCTTATCCTGAATTTCTGTTTATACCACGTGCTCAGTTAGAAAATTTGTAAACCAGTCTTCTTAGTACATGCTTACATGTAGATGTACTTTTTAGCCAATGAGTGAAAATAGGACTTTTTTTTTCCATTTGGAAATCAACACTGCTGTTGTCTGGAAATTCAATATGGCGGCCTCTTCAAGTGAAATAATTTTTGTTATGTTTTTTTAGCTAAACCGATAGAGGTCACAAACGTCAGATGCCTAACCTGAAACTGTTGTTTGCGGTTTGCCGTTAACATGAAAACCTTGGTGCTAAATTTCTCTAATATTTCATAACCTGTTACCATCTTTCGGAGGGAGGCGCGGTGGCCTCATGGTTAGTGCGCTTGACTCCGGAGCGAGTGCTCCGGTTTCGAGCCTGGCCTGGGACATTGCATTGTGTTCTTAGGCAAGACACTTGACTCTCACGGTGCCTCTCTCCACCCAGGTGTATAAATGGGTACCAGCGAATTTAATGCTGGGGGTAACCCTGCGATGGACTGGCATCCCATCCAGGGGGGAGTAGAAATATTCCTAGTCGCTTCATGCCACAGAAACTGGGATAAGCTCCGGCCTGATGGGCCACTTGGCTCGTATGCAGACTTTACCTACCATCTTTCGGAACTACATTTCAATGGCAAAAAGTAGCCATTGCAGCCATCACTCACACATGATTCTATTGCGTGTGGGTGGTAACACCATGCATTACTACAACTGTTATTTTGGAGCGTCACCACAAATACTAAAAAAAAACACTTTCTCAGGTTCTATTTGGGGTAAATCAATGATTCAAACAGTGAATTATTATTATCAATTGTTGCTTGCACTGGCTAAATATTGTGTGCATTTATACTGTAGGTGTGAGGTGCTCAGTAAAGATGTCTTTCATGTTGATGTACAGAACATGCATCAAGGTAGGATGGTTTCCCGTACGAAAATCCACGGCGAGACACAGGCCAGATTCAGGCCATAAAAAAAACGCTAACCAGCGAGACTTGACCGTGACAAGTCATGGCGATAATTCGGCTGACACGAGCGAGACAAATCAAGCGAGAATTGAGCGAGACATGTATCGCCGTGACATTTGGATCGCCAGACTTAGCGATAATTCGGTCATATTCAAGCCATAAAAAAATCACGTCGATTGGCGATAAAATAACTCCTGACTATAAAGCTACTGACAAGCGATTGGAAAAAAATGACAATATAACGAGACAAGAGCGACACATTTGTATCGCCGTAAATACTAAATATTGATCCAAACAACATTGACAAGGTTGCCACATTCCACGCGATTCAAAAATGATCCATCACGCACAACCATCGCAGTCACAAATAACATATTTATTCAGTCTTAAACATGTCAATCGAAAACCATAGTAGTTTTCTTTATATATGTAAATGAATTAAACCAAAGGAATACTTGTAAAGCATTGGCTACATTTATATAGAAAGAACGCAAACACCTGTACGAAAAGGCAAAATCGGGCCATAATTTTTCAACCAAAATTATGCCACAATGAACCAAAATTGGGCCTTAAAAATTACAGCCTAAAATGCACCAAAACTAACCTCACTAAAACCTAAATTCCTGAGCCTCATTATCAGCATAAATTGAGCCAAAAAGAGAACATAAATCTCATGGAGCTAAACAGGGCCCAAAATTGGACCAAAATTACGTTGCAAATATGACCGGAAAACAGCTTACGTTACAATGAATTATCAATCTAAATATTCACTGTAAAAGAACGGTAAACGTGTTCGTAAACAACATATTTTATTTCAGGTTCATTCGAAATCAAACATCATGAATCCATCGTTTATAAGAAAATCTTATGAAACTCATGCAAATACGCATATTCTGATAAAATACAACATGAGCATGGCGCAAAACACTCTACGTTGTTGCAGCAAATAACTTTCAGTTTGTCTGTTCGATTATTAGAAAACCTAGTACACAAATTGCTAAAACATTAACTTAAAAAGATGTAACTTTTATTCCCTAACAATGGGTAACTTTTGTTCGATATATCAATGGTTCTTCGCTACGATTTTATTTGTGACTTACATGTACATGTACAATGCCATTTTCCGATCCGCGGGTCGATGATGTTTTGGCATTTTTTATGTACCAGCCGTTACAAAGCTTTTACTCAAAATATCATTCACTAAAACCTATAATTACTTTTCTGCTTGTGTTTCTCATGGCTTATCTTTTTACACTGTCCCATTTAATAACAAAATACCATACTTCGCCGCAATTACAGTGCGCGTTCAGTCTCGATTCAGTCGCCTTAGGCTTTTCATCATGACAGCTTTACGTCCATAGGTCAGGCTGTTTCTTACCTCGATCTTCCATGTCCTTTTCTTTGGGAAATTATAATGCAGATGAATCCAATGCTCTTGGGTTGAAGGCAACCAATTCATAAGAATATTGCAGCTGACAAACCAGACTCAAACTACAGGAAAGCTACAGGAGCTTCACAAACACCACGCAATTCCATCCTCCTGGAGCGATTTGTCATGGAAAATCTCGGTTTATGAAGAATCGGTTGTACTAGATTTCTGGGAAATTAAAAGAATAGTTTCCCCAGATGGTGCAATCCAGAAAAGTTCTATAATTCCACAAAATATCATCCCGCCTGTGGCTTCAACGGTGGTCAACGGTTGAAAATGAAACACGAGCAATCGAATACACTGAAACAACAACATGTCAAAGCTAACCAATCACATTTTGTTACAACTCTCAAGAGACTTTGAGATCACGCGCGCATCACTCATGCATGCGAAGAATTGGCGCTTGAAAGCCAAAACATATAAGCTCACGAAACGCAGGAAAATTATATGAGAGCAAAATTGATTTTTTAATGTATAATAATGGTACTGGTCAGGAGTCATTTGAAAGACACTTTGAAATGGAGTACTGCCAACTCATGTCGTTTATGCGTGCGTGGTAGGTAAACGACGTGTACAAAAACTACATTTAAAGCTTATAATAAGCTTCATTCAACTTAACAATCAACCAAAGTGGTATTTTATTTTTCGTTTTGTTCCACCATGTAATCGATTATTCGTAAAACACAGCTGTTGCAATATACAACTGTACATGCACGGTATCTTAAGTTTATATAGCTTTATGTGTGCGACTTTCTGCAGCGCTGGGCGCAACATTGTTTTGTTGCCGGACTGTTCGGAACACGCTCAAAGCCAGCCATGTTATCGCCGATATATGAGCATGACAAAAGTCATGGTCTCAAAACACAGAGGCTCGTGAATAATTTTAAAGCATCAAATCGATTTATCGCTCCATTCCCGGTCATAATACAGCCTGACAAATGTCACGTTAGTCATCGTAAACTGACGTAAATCGGACTTGCTCGATCACGCTAAATTCTGGCTATATTACCGCTCAAAACATAGCGAGACAGATGTCTCGGTCAACTACTGTAGCGGGACAAATCTGGTGTCTCGCTTTGTCTCGTTCGACTCACGCCATAAAAATAACATTATGGCCAGATTCAAGCCGGATTCTCGTCATGTCAGGCTATAAATGTTCGTACGGGTAATAAACCATGTTTTCTTAGCCATGTCAAATTTATTCTGGACAAAAAAAGCAAA
>OZ026598.1:11921123-11946123 GCA_964020085.1 Micromussa lordhowensis | reverse complement strand
GACCTCCAGCGTGCATGAAACATGGTTCCCAGAGTTCCGCATGAATTCATGCATGACTAATCATTAGCGGCAAGCAGTTTGTTTGTCATTCGTTGCTTTTTACTTACTTAGTGACTAAGGGCAAGAACAAACAAAAAAGTCAATCATTCTTTCGCATTTTAGTAATTAACTTTCTTGTCTAGGCCAATGAATTATGATATTTATTACAGCCGATGTTTTAAATTCTGCACGCTTTGAACTTAAGTTTTAATTGGTTTCCTCTGGGCCTCCAGTGCTTTCAAATTTTCATTAACCAAAATGGCTAGTGAAGTGCAAAAACCACTAGCCAAAATGAAATTTTTACTAGTCTGTGGCTAGTTGGCTACCGTTAGTCTCAAGCCCTGGGGATCTTTGGAGAACACAAAAGCCTGCAGCTCATGATTTACAATAATTTTGCAAATAATATTACTCATTATTCTTATAAAATTTATGCGGTACAAACTCGTACAAAGTCGTCAAAATCTCTTGACCACCCCTGTCATAATTTATGTATTACAGAAAACATGTATGTTTCAAATATCAAGAGTTGGTTTAAATGCGGTGTGATTTCAAGTCATGGAACATACATGTACATGCAATTTTATGCAATCTTTTTATGTTGCAGGTCTTTGTGAGGGAGTCAAACTTGACGTGTACTATCCTGGATTCCCAACTTTGTATCATGTTCCACACAAGGTAAAATTCTATAAATTTAAAATTTCTTGTTAAAACTAATCTTCCATACGATAAGCGCATTGCTACATCTACATCTATGTTTACTGATCAAGTCAATAATTTTGGGGCAGAAGCCATCAAAATATCCAAGCAAATAGTAGTTTGAAATCATGTGTGCAGCATATCTTCTTGTTAGCAGAAGTAAAATTAAACATTTAAGAAACACAAAACATCTTTTGAAAGACATGTTTAATAAAAGTAGCTTTTTATATTGAAGATAACAGAAGGTGGAGACTGTACATATTGTGGAGAAACAGATTCTATAGATCATAATTATTTTAATTAATTGTCAATTGATTCACTAATTCCTTTATTAAGAAGGTGTTGCAATGGTTGAACTCAACAAATAATTTCTCTTACACTTTCACAATAATAGAGATCTTATTTGGTCTAATCAATTCATTGGATGACTTGCAGAGGAAACTTAATTACACCCTCCTCTTTATGTGCTATTATAAGGTTTTACAAAAGGAAACTCCAGAGTTATTAATTATTGTTACCAGACTTAATAGAATTATGTTTATATATAAGTACCAAATAGAACTTCCTTATTAATTATATCTAGAAAAGTTACCATACAGTTTCTCCTCTTTTTTTGCTGTTCATTCTTTTTTGCTACGTTTTAGGGAATAGTTTCTCATTTATTAACTGTACTTCAACAAGCTAGAACTGTACATGTATATATCTTTACTTAGTGTAATGTAGGCAATACAGGGATTTCAATATTTCTTTTAGCAGCCTGACATCAGGGTATGACAAACGGGAATCCCAGAACACCCCCCCCCCCCCTCCAAACGGCCATGATTATAAGTTTTGGACAATCAAGAGACAAGAGAATTGAGGAGAATTTGAATGAAGAGTATCGTAAATAAAAGCTTCAAAGATGAATACAGACATGGCGAAATGTCCAACTGAGCAGCATTATGCCCAAATAGAAAAGGAAGCTTTGGGGATCACTTGGGCAAGTGTGTGCTTTTGCAGATTAGCTAATTGGCTTAGAATTCCACATTGACACCGATCACAAGCCTTTAGTACCCTTCTGAGTACCAGGAACCTTGAGTGTAACGCTTCCGAATGAGAATGATAAGATTCACCTAATCTATTTTGCATGTACCTGGGAACTCCCTTTACACAGCAGACAACCTATCCCGGGCTCCCCTAGTTAGTCCCTTAACTAAGTGGATGAGAAGTTAGAGGCTGACGTACAAGATTGTGTTGACTCGATCTTCAAACTGGAAGACTACAGGTCCCAGCAACAACAGGATGAGATCACAAGGCAACTCATCACTTACATGTTCTGTTCTGAGGGTTGGCCAGAGAAATTCCAGCTTCCTGGTCCATTTAAAGTGTGCTGGCCTGAGAGAAGTGACCTCATAGTACAACATGGCCTGTTGATGAAAGGAAACTGACTGGTTGTCCCCTTGTCTATGAGAATACATGTAGATGTCCTAGAAAGGTATTACCCCGTGGTATTACAAAATGTCACGAGAGAGCCAAAGCATCCGTATGGTGGCCTTGCCTGAGCCAACAACTTGACAAAGAAATGCCCTTCCTGCATCAAGGAACGGATAAATCTAGCAGAACCAGCGATATTGTCTGAATTACCAGATCGTCCCTGGCAGAAAGTCGCAGCTGACCTATTCAATTTAAAAGGACATCCCTACTTGCTCATCGTAGACTATTTTTTTCTTGTTATGTAGAGGTGGCAAAACTTTCACATACTACTTCACCAGATGTAACAGCACACCTCCAGTCTCATTTCGGACAATAGGCCGCAATTTTCATCAACCTCATTCTCAATTTACCGAGGACTATGGACTCACATCCTAACTAGCCCCCGATACCCCCAAGAGAATGGCGAGGTTGGACATCGATTGAACATTTTGAACATTGATTATTTAGGATATAGTTTATTTCTGACTCGAAGGGAGATGTGGTGTAACCTATTGCGCGTTGTTATTTCTGAGTAGCCTCCGGGGGATAGTATTCAGACCTCCTGGTCGACTATGTAATGTTCTATGACCGGCTTGATTAAAACTGTTTTGTTGCTGTTCTTATCTACCTGTTTTATGGCCCAATAATACCACTAACAATATAAACCATCTAAATCAACTCAATGAGAAGTTGGAATAAATTTCTGACTACCTTGAGTATTGGCGCCACTATAATGAGTAAAGTAATCAATCACAAAATTGCATGTGACTGAGTCAGGATAAAAAGTGCTTGTTTCAAGTTGCTTTGAGTTGCACCAAGTTAAGTTTTTCAACGATGGCCATGTTTTAAGAAATAAAAAGAGAAAAGAATGGATTAAATCCATCAATTGAAAAAATCTTAAAACAGGGCAAGACCGGCAGCCAAGCAGAGATGACAGGGTTTGTTCCAAACTTTTTGTGGATGGACAACCTACGGTAGATCATCTATGTCCTACTGTTGATATGGGGTGCAACTACCAGCCAAAATACATTTGGTAAGAGCAGCCTGCTAAATGAGAACTCTACAGAAGTGTACACAATACAGCCCTGTAGAAAAGAAACCTAAAACTGAGGCAGAGAAACCTGATTTCAAAGGTGATAGTTCAGGTGAAGTTGAACTTAAACAAGCTTTTGACAATTTGAATAACAGCATTAACCACCATTGCAACTACATGTATGTGTGTGATTGTGTTGAGAGTTGTGTTTACCCAGGATGTGTTAAGAAACAGAAAATTATTGATAAACTGCAGTTGGAACTGGAAGAGCTAAAAACCAAAAATGCTCTTCTTCAAAGACAAGCAACAAAGGGGAGGAATATTGTGGATAAGGTTTTGAAAACTGATGCAATAGATCAAGACATATTCAGGCTCTGTGAGAGTATAGTGTCTTGCCTAAGAACACAACACAATGTCCATTAGGCTTGAGCCCCAACTGCTGGATCCAGAGTGGAGCGCACTAACCATGAGAGGCACGGTGGCCGCATGGTTACATGTAGGTTTGCAATACTAAAGGGGCACTTAATTTGTAAAACTCCCTTACTGCAACAACTACAACTAAGTACTGCATCAGGGCTTGCACCTATAAAAGACCTATTTTGCATTGCAAATAATCCACAAGGTTCTACTTTTACATATTTGTGGCCAAGGCACTTCATTTCTTCTACAGTGTAAGTAGTGTTGCCTTAATTGCTTCCTCTTCCATTTCATACCCAAATTGTAATGCAGGAATATTTTTTGGAGTTGAAGATTGCACTGTAAGTTGCTTTGATAATGAAATGGCAGAGGAAGAGTCATTTTCATCTTGAACTGATTTAACCATAGTCATTACTCTGAGGCTAGTAGAAGCTGTTATTCTCCTCACTCACTGAGACTTCTAGTCAGGACTTTGTCCTTGTCCATGAGTATGATACTCTAAGACCTCAACTTCCTTGGCAGAGGGCTCTGGTAGATTGTGAATGAGTTCCTCTGCCGTTTTCACCAAGTTCAGGTAAGCTTAATGGTATTGGTATTGTCGTCTCAACATCAATGCTTTTCTCAAGGTTGAAGTCCGCTTCAGGTGGGTATTAGGGAGGGTTAGGCATATCTGTATACCAGAAGGCACATGTGTCAGCTGCACTGCCATAAAACGCATGTACCTGGTTTTTAAGGCTTGGCTCTTTTTCAGGAGTAGTGACTGACTGCTTTTTTACTTTGAACTGACTTGTCACAGGGTTTATTGGTTTGGATTTTCCTGAAAAATAAAATGAACAACAACATGTACTAACATGTTTAAAACAGGTACACAAACATTTAGAAGCTGCTGTTGAGGAGGGTGAACCTTTTCACAGAAACCCCGTTGATTTACCAAGACTTAGTGTCAAATGACTCTTCCAGGCATACATGTGGATCCCAAACCGAAGGAAGAATAAGAACATCATATCTATACTTTTACAGATTATATTGTAAACTCATAAAATCAATGCAACTAACTACTGCAAAACATGCTCAATAACTGGCCTCCACTATGCCATTTATCTTTTTAACGCAAACCCAAATCTTGTGTGGTACATTGCCTACTCTCTGTGAAGGTGTTGATTGTGACTTCAAGAAGCAAAGTTCACGAGTGTCTGAAATGGGATGATAAAAAACTTCCTTCAGCCATAGTGAATCGAAATAGCTAAATGCTTTCTCTCTTTATAATCACCGAGAAGGCATTATTTTGCTAAGATCGCTCCCTTGTTCAGCTGTCAGTATAAATTCCGCTATTTGTATCTGTAAGATGGGTGGCTATTTCTCAACTCCCTTCTCTTCACCAATCCAATTATCTTCGAGTTCCATGAATGGATGTGGTAACTGCTCACGATTTACGTCAAGAAGACTCTTGTATTGCTTTTTTTTTCTGTATTATTTCCTCGTCGGGATAGTTTCACAGATACAGATAGCTGCTCCGCACCGAAAGCCAATGCAGTAAGTTCGTCCTTGGTCGCGGTTGTTTTTAGACCACCATTTCGTAAAAAATTCCTTTAGTTGCGGGACTTTCTATCTCCTAAAATAATCTTATGTTCTCTCTTGGGAGGACATAAATCTCGCGAAATACAATAAACAAGAAATGATGGACTGCAAGATCTCTCAACCTGCTTACTACTCTTCCCAGCAGACCACACACTCACAATTTTTTCCCTGCCTTCAGAGTAACGTTTTTGATGCAGTGAGTTTCTTTCAAACCAATCACGTAGCACATTGAAATGCACTATGTGAGGATATTTTTTCTGTGTGGCATCATGAGCCATGTTTTATCATACTTTTGCTATATTTGACCATATTTTATCTTCAGCTGCTAAACAGTGGCCATGCTGACAGTTCTGTGGCAGAAAAAAAGCACGGTATGCTTTCCTCTTGAAGATAAACATGTTGAGAATAAACATCGTGCAATATGAAAAAGTCATGATGCCACACAGAAAAAATGTCCTCACGTGGTGCATTTCAATGTACCACATGATTGGTTTCAAACAAACTTGCGGCATCAAAAACGTTACTTTGAAGGCGGCCAAAAAATTTCTGGGTGTTGTGTTTTAAGCACTTGTTTAGTGTGTTCTCTTTCTGTGTACTGCATCCCCCATCTTGTCAACGCGAAGCTTGGTAGCCCCACATTCAAGGTGTTGTGAAAGATTAGGACAAAATGTTGTTCCACTTCTCTTGTGAAAAATGGTGACCACCTCAATCAAAGTTTTAGCCAGAAGACTATTTTCATAGCTACAACCCTGCGGAGGTTGGGTGCCCAGGAATCTTGGGGTTAGAGCTGCTGGCCCCAAACCACTGAACTTCTCCATTTCAATTTGGGCCATCCTCTTTTTCTCTTCCCTGCAGGAGTCCATCTCATGGCGACCCTGGGGATAGCATTTGGGCCATCATATTAATATGTCCTATTTTAAAGCCATCTCCTCTTTTGTATCTCAACTGATAATGGTCTTGTATTTGTTCTGTTGTAAAGGTCTTCATTGGAAATGGTTCTGGGCCAGAAATTCATTAGTATTCTCCTGAGATATATTGTTTGGAATACATCTAACTTGCGGCATGTAGATTTGGAGACCTTCCAGGACTCTGCCCCATATATAGAAGGACTCCAAGAACATTTGTCTTGAAAATCCTTACATGTAGTTTGATATCGGTGCCAATCTTTAAAGTCCTCCAGATGTTCCAAAGTACAATAGGACGTGAATAGGACTATGAACGATTATCTATCTGATTTTATCAGTGACTCTATAAAAGAAAACCCGAAGGCTTTTTTGTCACACATCAAAAAGCTAGGGAAGGAGAACACAGATAGCCAGGATCTCAAAGTTGGAAATGAAGTGTTTACCGAGCTGAGAGCTAAGGCCGAAGTGCTAAATAGCCAGTTTTCCAGTGTACTAACAAGGAAGAAACAGAGAATATCCCAGACCCTGGCAAAAGTCCTATTCCGACTATTGGATCAATGAACATCATAACAAGTGGAATTGAAAAGCAACTTAATGGGTTGAAGGTAGACAAAGCATATGGTCTGGATGGAATTCCTCCTTGGTTTTTAAAGGAAAATGCCCAGGAAATATTTTTTGATAAAGAATAAATGTGATGCCGAGTAATTGCGTTGTGACTAATATAAAATATAGGCAACAATATATAGGCAAAAATGCCGTACATCGGCAAAACGAACAGAACTACAGTATACTTGTCCGCACACAAGAACATGCTCTCACGGACAAAGAAAGCGCTATTTATAAACATCTGCGCTATTGTGATCAGATCCAACACATTCAAGGCTTATACAACTTACCACATATTTTCACCCATGAGAACATTTCACCTTCTACTGTAATGAACAAAGAATTTCTCACCCAAACCGTGTGTGATAACACAAACATAATAGGCCTTGATGACAATTGGAATCTATTATTATATAAAGAAGCTTATCATATCAAGCGTTCAACACCATTTTTGAACACTGGTTTAAAAGCCAGTAGGGAACTTTGCCTATTCTCTTGACAGTTTCGTTCTTTGTTTTCATTTCACGTGCTAATGCTGTTGTACCATCTCTCAGTACTTAAATTTCTGCTACTTGTATCCCACCTTAGTCTGAAGATGATATAGATTTATATCGAAATATAAGAAGTATATAGCATCGTTTCCTTACATTTGTTGCCTATATTATGTTAGTCACAATGCAATTACCTACTCGGCATCACATTTATTCTTTATCTACTAAAACTATCAGCAAGTAATGGATTTTGGTTCTTACTGATATATATCAAGATTGTATTGATAACGGAACTGTGCCTGTCCAGTGGAAACACGCCAACGTATGTGCTATTCACAAGAAAGGAAAGAAATCGGATCCCTCAAACTATAGGCCCGTGTCACTTACCTGCATTGCATCAAAGGTACTTGATCATATTGTACACAGCCATGTTATGAAGCATCTTTCACAATATGGAGTGCTCAGTGGTTACCAACATGGTTTTAGGGCGAAATGATCAACAGAAACATATGTACCATTCATGATATAGCGAGTGCTATCCAGTCCAACAAAACAACTCGCGCCACAATCCTCAATTTTTCAAAAGCATTTGACAAAGTTCCCCATCACTGACTCCTGAAGGAACTTGATTATTAAGGAATTCGTGACCCATTACATGACTGGGTTGAATCGTTTCTAACACAGCATACTGAATCAGTGGTAACTGGGGGAGAATTATCTGCACCTGTAGTTACAACATCCAGCGTTCCCCAAGGAATCTAAAGCAAATAAGGTCATAGGACTTATCAAGCGAAACCTGTGGAACTGCCCAAAGACAGTGAAAGAAACAGCATACAAGACTCTTGTGAGGCCAAAACTCCAGTATGCCTGTAGTGCATGGGACCCACACCACCAGAAAGATAAAGCCGCTCTAGAAAGGATACAGCGGAAAGCAGCACGCTTTGTTACTGGAAATTACGATCGAACAACGAGCGTGACAGAAATGCTGCAAGACCTACAGTGGGACACACTTGAAACGCGTAGAAGACATGCAAGGCTCTCCACTATATACAAGATGTGCCACGGCTTCCTAGATGAGGACTGGGGGATTATTTGATAACAAACAGAGAAAGGAGGACTCAGGGGAAGCCACGATTTTGAATTTATTGTACCAAAAGGACATAAAGATATTTTTAGATTTTCTTTTTTTCCCAGGAGAATAACTGAATGGAACAAACTTCCACAAGAAACTGTTTCTAGCCAATCTCTTGGTATTTTTAAAAGCAAATTAATTTAGTATAATTTTTATGAGTATTTTAGCTTTTAGTGTTATTTTTGTATATTTTAGTATAGTTTTATTTATTAGCATTTTAGAGTTGGTGTGATGTCGTTCCACGATTTTGCCGACATAATAATATTTAGATTTAGATTTAGAAATGCCTCTCTTGTCTTGGATAGTCTTTGTAGAACGTCCATTTCAGAATTTCCATCAGTTGTTATCTTGCTGCCCAGACAGACAAAATGTTGCACTTCTTCAATGTTTTTTTTGTCGATAGTGACTGTTTGGTTTGATCTTGCATTGATCTTCATTAGTTTTGTTTTATCAGAATGGATTTTAAGTCCAACATGTCTTCCTATTGTGGCCACATTGTTTGTTTTCCTTTGGATGTCTAGATGACGATGAGCCAGCAACACAATGTCATCCACAATGTTTAAATCCTCAAAGGTGGCCATAAGGGTCCATGTTATTCCTCTTTTGACATTCATGGTTGCTTCCTTCATGAGCTAGTCTATACAAAACGAGAAGAGGAATGGGAGAGCACATACTCTGTCAGATCTTGTCCACAGATAACTCTTGCATTGAAATCACTTTATAAAATAACTGACATACTACACACGCTCTGATTGGTCAATAGGGTTGCAAAACCTATGTTCTATTGTACCGGTAAACACATAGAAAGTGGTTACGTCACCATTCCCGTAATGGCCGAAGAGAGTGATGAAAATTTTTCCAACTTCGACCCAATGTCGGCTTTTGGTCAGGAACTCAGAACACTAGCGATAAAAAGGGCCTTTGCTTGCCGTGATGTCAATAACATGAATATCTTTCATTCAACATACATATGGAAATTTACAAGGAAAAACAGGACTAGAAGTTGATTCTGATATATAAGTTTAAGCTTATATGCTAAACTTTTTTCCGTTGCAAAAGTTTTACCCTGATTCTGTTTATGCTTACTTAAAGGAAGTTTTAAGCGCTTTCGGGGCTTTGTGTGGTAGGTGGAGGACGCATTTCTGACTACAGGTGGGCTCAGTTGATCAATTTGGGTTGTTAAAAAGGCAGGGGAAATAAATTATTTCTTACGAATTGACAATTAAGCCTATGAGAAGTTTTCAGTTTAAGCTGAGATAACACAATAAATTAATTCCGGAAGCAGAATTTCTGTAACTGACCTTAGTTCCATTCGCAAACCTTTGGAAAGTTATCGTTGAATCACTTCACCAAGCATATATGAAATTTGTACTGCTTGCAAACTTTGTCTGTACAGTCTTTCACCTTAGCGATGGCCGATTCTGCCTACAAATCTCTGCATTTCCCCGTCAAAATACTTTTGAAGTAATTAATATACTTTCTGCCTTTTCCAATAACCTTTTCCTTTCTTTTCTCCTTTAATGCTAAATGTTCTCATCACTTTGCTCTGCGGATTTTGTGTGCGGCGCCGAGTCTGTGCTTTCATTCTGTCAGTCACTGTGATTGGTTTGTCGAGTCATCTCATGAATTTGATGAGAATAAGCAACTTGGTCACGAAAGTACAAGAAATTTTTTCTTTTTGACAAATGTTTTCCATAGTTATTTCATAAAAGCAATAGACCACTCTTTGTCTTTGTATGGGTTTACCGGTGCAATGACCCACTTGGGATGTTGGGAGAACACAAGAAAGCTTGTAAATCACTAGCCGCACGGCTTGTTAATTAATATACTTTCTGCCTTTTCCAATAACCTTTTCCTTTCCTTTCTCCTTTAATGCTAAATGTTCTCATCACTTTGCTCTGCGGATTTTGTGATTTACAAGCATTTCTCATGTTCTCCCAAGATCCCATGTGGTTTATTGTTACAGAGAAACTAAATGTACTGGTGCTAAAGGTGAAAATAAGCGGACAGGAACAGACGTGTCATGTGAATCAAAAGAACTAGAACAGAACAAAGTCACTGAGCAAGGCAGTCCACAAGGCTGGTCAGCGGCAATAGGAACATTATAATTTATACATGATGTACAAGAAACATTGCAGGCATCTGGGCCCTTTCAGAACCGCCTTCCCATGACAGGTGAGGGTAAGCGGTAGTGAATGGTGCCAGGGAAATGGAATGGGCAGGCGGACCCATGGGTGGTCTTTGTTACATGAGCTGCAGGAGTGGCGAAAACGGTAATCACCAAAAGGCCAAAGGCACTGACCTCTGTTCCATGAGCTACAGTACAGGGGGGGCTGGAATTGTTTCCCCGCTTGGTTGTCGTTGGCAGGGACAAGCCAAAGAATGATGGTAATGTGGAGGGGGACCTGGTGAGTGCAGGTGAAAATTGTATAGGCATTTTTTTGAAGAAAATGACATTATTTTGAATCATTCTGCAGATGTACCCCCGACATGGAGCTTCATCTTGATATCCCCACACACGACTGGCTTCCAATATAGCCACTCACAGACAGTCCTTTCTTCTCAGGAAACAGATGAAAAGTTTGGCAACCAGCAAAAAGACAATGTTAACTAAATGGAAACTTAAATTAGTTTGAGCATCTGTATGGCTAAACAGGTCCTAAACTGAACTAGTTACAGGCATATTTTTGTGACTTTGACTGTAAAAGTTTTACAGTGCGACTACTCCAACCAAGGCCACCCAACAAAAAGTTCCACAAATTTATCAAATAAAAATCGCGGAGGTTAACAAAATTTTTCCAGCAAATTACATGTAACTTTGTAATCAAGCTGTATATCACAAAGGCAACAGATTTGTGGTCATGTTGGATAATTTGTAAGAAAACTATTGTTAACCTCCACGATTTTCATTCGTTAAATTTGGAGAAAATTTTGTCGGGTGGCCTTGGTTAGAGGGGTCGCACTGTAAGTTATTTAAAAAACATCAAGAACTGCTGTTGCCACTTCTAGATATTTGTAAAAAAAAAATTGAGAAAAGCGACTGCTATTGTAAAGATTGTACAATAGCAATTATTTTTTTATTATTACACAACTACAATACGATAAAGCTACTTATGTTACTTATAATACAACAAAGGTACTGTCACCATTTACAATACTAATACAGGTTCTATCCTTTTTTTAAAATTTTATGTATAACTTAAGTTTACATATTTACATTTTGAAGAATGTAAGTAAAAGGCATATTAGAAAATTGCGCCACTCACGTTTAGTTATTTTTTACTTAAAGGAAAAGTTCTGTGTTTTGCACGCGTCGGCAAGTCACTTGCAAGATGTTTATTTCTAAAGCATTCCAAAGACTTGTCGAAAAAATTATATCTCCAGTTAAATTTGACACAAATCGTTCATTCAAACAGTAAAATGCTTTTTCTTTAACCAACTCATTGTTTATCAAAGTTTCTATGGTGCGCTGCTTGCGTTTGGTTACTTTTTACTTGAAGGAAAAGTTCTGTGGTTTGCACGCGTCGGCAAGTCGCTTGCAAGATGTTTATTTCTAAAGGCTGGTTTTCACTAGCGACGGAGTCGGAGTTGTAGTCGGAGTCATAATCGTTCATTCAAACGATAAAATGCTCTTCCTTAAACCAAATAATTATTTATCAAAGTTTCTATGGCGCGCCGCTCACGTTTAGTTATTTTTTTTACTTCAAGGAAAAGTTCTGTGTTTCTGCACGTGTCGGCGAGATGTTTGTTCTGAAGAGCTTGTCGAAAAAAATTATATCACCGGTTCTACTTGACACAACTCGTTCATTCAAATGGTAAAATACTCTTTCTCTGCCGATAGAATTGTTTATCGAAGTTTCTTGAATATAAACTTATTAATAAGCGTCTCCTACGCAGTTGGTAAACTACACGCTCATGCAACTCTATACACACATGTCCGCCGATCCCAAACACAGAAGACAATCTGGCAAAACAGAGAGATTTAGACACATGTTTACGCGAACGTCAAACGGCAATAATCAAACTTTTGCCTTCTGCCTTTAAGCCATTTTCGAAGTAAAAGCAAATGTTTTTTTTTCTTTCTCTTAAGAGAAACTGGAGCGAAACCAGAATTACATTTTGCCGTTCGCGTTTGCCGTAAACATGGTTCTAAATCTACATGTATTCTACTACTGTAAACTTCTTGCGTTTGGAACTTCTTGCGGAAAAAGCGCAATTTAACTTCTTTTTGCCGCTTGCGTGTTCTTGCGGCGCAAGAACTTCTTGCGCCACTTCTTGCGCGTGCATTATTTTTGGGCTGTACTGTAGGTCCAAATTCATCCTTGACCAGCCAGATACGCCAGTTGTCGCCGCATTCTTCCAGAAGGCAAGGTCATACTCTAGCCATGAATGACCAGGCGATTTGCGAGCAGTTTGGACAATTAGCAGTTTGTGTTTTCCAGGTCTGACCAACAATGTGGATGGGAAGCACAGATCACCATTTGGAAGGTAGTAAAAGCCTCCATCCAAGTAAGTATGTCCTCAACTTCAACCAGGCGATGCTTTTTAGAGACCAGAAGCTTTCCATCCAGAAAGGACTGGGGCTCTAAGTCAACTGCACGGAGATTGGTGGACGATAAGTCGGCCAATTCCTAAAACCTGCCGTTAGTATTTTTTTACCAATTTCACCAGAATGGGTGCATGACCCGGGCCAACCACAAACACCTTGTCACACGGCGTGGCCAAACTTTCGCTGTCCAAAGAAACACTGGAAACATGTGATGCCATAATGGGAACCACGATTGATCGAGCCAGGCAGGCTGAGGAAGTGGTGGTGAACATAGACACAAATTGTGGCAATCTCAACGTACCTGACCATAGGAAAACGAGCTGGCAGCAACCATTGCTGACCTGGAAACAATGCTCGAAACAGGGGGAGAAGCCACGCTGGAAACTTGAGCGGGGAAGTTTTCTACAAGAAACGCAGCAACCAAAGTTGGTAAGGACTATTGAAGCGCATGAGCTACAGCGACTGCAGTCTTGTCTGAAAGCAAATTCGAAGCTCCCAAAGCAACTGTCGAAGCAGCCACTGAATCCCCAGAAGATGGAGGAGTCAGCATAGAAGGCCACCAACAAGCTGTTGAACATAGATCGCAGAGAGGCTGTACTGAAAAACTTGAAAAACCATGGACAAACGGTCTGACGTAGTGTACCGGGTAGCAATGCAAGATGATGACAAAAGGCCTCCAAGTCTGTCAAAACAAACACCAGAATGGCTTCGAGAAAACACTTAAGAACTCCAAAACTGAGTAATACACCCCAAACACTGAGCACAGTAAAACTAAGAGCACATGTAATGGAACACGCATAAATTGGAACAATAAACCGATGACCCCAAGGGCACAAGAAAGTGCTCCGCAACAGGTCTACTACAGTAACCCAAACCCTGCCAACAAAAGACGCTAATAGATGCCAACACCATGCCAATGCCAACTACTGAGCGACACACTCCTCATCCTTAACCAAGTTAAATAAGTATATTTAACCTCATTATACACAGACCAAGACAAGCATGCCATGTTGCATGCTACATCATTCATCATTGGTTGGTTGATTGCAATATGGTACTAGCCAATAAACCTACTGAAATAGTCTGTTAAGATAATATTATCAAAGTAAAATTAGTTGTTTTCTTTCAACAGGCAGAACTCAAGAAGGCCAGTGTTAAGGTTTTTCAGATGCATAGCAAGGGTCAAAGTATGATTCTTGAGATCACTGAGCCACATGAAGAGGTATGTGACTTGGCATGACACTACAACCATTGCACACATTGAAAGAGCTCATAGTGTTCATGTACATGGACAGTGCTGGTCAAATGTCAGTTTACAGTCCTCAACTTTGGTTGATCCCCAAAACGTTGCTTCCAAATGTGAGAGCTTCTTGTTTCGAGTCGAGAAGTTTAATTAATAAAGTCAAGTAGGTCCAGGTTTGAGACAAGAAAACAAAGAAATGAATGCTTCTCAATTGTGGAAAGAAATGAATTAATGTTTAGTCCGATTTGAAAATAAAACTGGACATTTCAAGGATTGTTTTCTTTTTACTGCACTTATTTTACCTCCTTTTGTTGGGCAATCAACAAAAGAAACCACATTGTGTATACAAATTGATTACAAAATGTAAAATGTTTCCAAAGGGTTTGAAACTCTCTGAAACTGGTTCAATTGTTAATTATTTTTGTTTCATCAGATATCGTCATTGAATATGGCAAGGGAGTTGTTGGGGGAAACATGCTATGTTGGCTGGCCACATATGGTTGAAGCTCTGGTAATGGCTGTTTGCGATGGCATTAAAAGGTACAACATTGCATGGTTCATTGATATTTTGATAACACTACTTACTTTACTTAATCCTCTTCGTTCCTAGTGGAACATAGGTCCTCAGCTAAAACACGCCACCTAACCCTATTGTGTGCATTGCTCTTTGCCTCATTCCATGTGAGATGTTTCCTCTCTAGCTCTGCCATCCTTGTGCGTCACCAGTTGTGCTGGGGTAACACTACAGTACATGTATGTGAAGGCTATGATACTCAAAGAGAGAACAAGCATTTTTCAATGTATGATAAGTCATCTTTAGATTTAAAGTGACTGTCTGCAATGAGCATGTATTATTTTATACTGTATAGACCACAATCACAAATGGTGGAAACCTGAGAAAAGTCTGGGTCCAGTAAATGGAAATCAAAGTCCTGTTTCTCATTGAATACTGGTGCCTTCAATTCTTTTGACTAGTTACATGTAGCCTTATCACTGCAGATTTTTTTAAGTAATGACTCCCACTTCTCAAAATCATAGATGATAGCCATAGACACAAAAATGTGCACCTTAAATTTTCATCAATACAACTACATTGAAGCATGTCAGAGGCACAGTGACTTGATATATGATTTAGTGTGTTAGATCAGGCTTGTGATCATTTTGATTGGTCCTGGAAAATTGCTAGCAAACAAAACACTTGAAAACCTAATCTAATTATGCACATCGAGAGGAATAAATTCACTATTAGTATTAAACTGTATTAAACTGTAAGCAGTCACCCTCAGGGAATGGCTGAGTGATTGCTCAGTGCAAGTTAATTGCTAAATACAAGGTCCATAGAATGGGGGTGGAATACATGTATGATAATAAGTTCTATTTTATGCCATAATAATTGATTACTTAATTTGCAGTTTATTCAGAAACTTGCTCAAAAATGCAATGACTCTGTTAATAAGCAACAACAGCAAAATGGTGGTACCATGTAAAAACAGACCAACAAAGCAGAATTACATGGTGTACTATTATCTAACAGTTGGACTTGAACTTAGGACATGAACTATCCAATGTCTTGTGTATGTATAAATAGTCCTCAGAAAAAATAATCTTAATCAGTGTTTGTTGTTTTGGTTTCCATATTTTGATTTTGTGGATCAATTAGTTGACTTTTCTTAATGGCAAGGAAAGTTCCTGTTTCCTAGTAATTAGCCAGTGGCAGTTGAACTGGGTAAAGGCTGTGTTTACATGACAACCGTGGTCTTGCTTATAACTTTCCCGAAGGTGTTTTGTTTACAGACTCCATCAAGTGACTTAAAAATGATAGATGTTTTCACAAGTAAGATTATATTTCATTTACATAATTTGAGCAGAGCATGCTCATGAATAAATCAATTTGAATAATATGGTGGGAGATGCAAACGAAGCTTGGATCTACATTGTTTGTTGCCAACGAGCCAGCCGAGCGAAGACGCTCGGCTGGCGAGGCGGCAGAGAATAGTGCCGCGCGAAGAATTGCTTATGCAAAAATATTCTCGATCGACCTTTGAAAAGTGTAACTGTAAGGTGTAAGATGTAACAATGACTCAGTTTGAGCCAATTGCAAGGACGGAACTATTCGAGCCATTGTAGTTTTTAGCCAATCAGGAGGCGCGTTACATCTAGACTTGTCTCGTGGAATATTGTTTTCTTTGCTGTTGTGTTTATCCAACTGTGAACAATTTCATAGTCTCAGAACATATCGAACCAGCGTGTTTCCTCTCTCACTTTATCGAAATGAAAGTTCAATTGGGGAGCGTAGCCTTTACAAAACTCTTCTTCTAATTCGAATATTGAGGAAAACTGTTAGACAAGAGCAAATCCAAGACACAAAATCAACACGAAACCGAACCAGCGTGTTCACCACAGAATTGAACGAGCGTGTTCATGAATCGAAACAGTGTATTCCTTCTCTGTTTACCTATATCGAACTGAAAGTTCCATCGGGCAGCTCTTTGGGAAAGATTGTGTTCACCAGTTGAACCACTAGAGCAAATCCAGTGTTGAAATCTAGCATCCACAGGCATAATCTTCGAGGTGCACAACTTAACCTGTTTATTCCGCGACCGAACACTGAGGCCCTCAAGAAAAGTTTTCGTTATAGGGGCGCGGTAACATGGAACAGTCTGTCAGCGGAGGCTAAGCAGGCCACTACTTTAAATAGTTTTTATTCCGCTATTATACATTAGAATTCTCCTTTTTTTTCTAGTATTTATTATAGGATTTTTCAATAATGTTTGTAATTTTTAAGTCTTAGCTTTTTATACTAGGTTTAATATGCACGGCTTTTTAGAAGACCACTTTGTAGTGAAAGGATCCCGTGGTTAAATAAAGCTATATTATTATTTTCATATCCAACTGAAGGTTGAGTCGGCAATGTTTCCGAACAGAACTCAGGGGCACCCAACGAGGATATAGTTCAAAACCACTTAACATAGCATTGTTGAACGTATTTTAGTATTTAAACGGTAGATATAGGCATATTTTTATCTCCTTTTCATCTGTTCGGATTTCCTAGCTGAAAGTCTAGTGATTCGCAACTTAAAGGGATCAATCTTACCTTTTCGAAAATTTCAGCCAGGAAAAGGCTCCCGAAAATTCTAGGTGTAATGTAAATGTAATGTCGTGATTGAGAGGACAAACATACATGCCCTCTTTACATTGCTTTTTTTTTTTTTTAAATATCCGTTTAAAATGGGTAATTATACCATTTTGTAGATGTTCGAAAATCCTAGGAGAGGCAGGCAAGCAAGAAATTTTACAACAAATGTTCCGAAAATTCTAGTTCTTAAATCGTCTTCCGAACAGATATTTTCCCGAAAATTGCTGTTGGGTGCCCCTGAGAACTGAACGAGCGTGTTTATCATACAGTCGAATCCAGTGTTTAAAACACAAATCGGATCCGTTTTGCCACAGAATTAAACGAGTCGTGTTCATCAATCAAACTAGCGTGTTCACTTTCAATTTGACTTTGCCCATCATATTGAAGCGAGCAGCGATACATTCCAATACTCTTGATATTCAGGGATTGCGTGACGAACGTTACCGGCCGGTAAATGCGTTATAATTTTCTCTTGGTAATGTATGCAACAGAAGAGAACCAAAAATCCGTTATGCTGTATTAATAAACCCCTTATTATAGCACAAATTATTTTCTCGTTGGCACTCTATCGATAGGTATACCTAGTCTTACAATTACTGGTTTTATGCGCTTAGTTTGCATTCAGTGAAGGAACCGACTTCAGCAAAGGCTGAGATTGCTTGCACTTAGAAACAGGAGAAGAATAATGGAGACATATTTTTATCATTCACAGAGAAAATAAACCATAGAAGGAAAATCATGGGTGCTTGAAAGGCCACAATTCTGGTTTGAGAACATGGTTTAAAACCAGTATGTAGAGAACATTTGGCGCAAAATTTCCATATCTCTAGGCAAACTTTCCAGCAGGTTCAATGAGACAGGCAGGCTATTCCAGTGGAGTAGCAAGTAGCTGTTATATTCCGATTAAACAGCCTTGTCAGATTAATAAACACAAGAAACTCCTCATTTGCCGAATTTAATTACCAACTCACTTAAGCTACCTTGTTTGGTGGCTTAATTTTAATGAGATTTCCATTGAAGTTTTGCAATTTCCGGTTGTCAGTCGCTAAGCGACCTGAGAAAATGCTTGTGAAAACACGCCCAAAGTCTGTTCATCATTTGTTCGTTATTTTTGAGAACTAAACATCTTATAATTGTACCTCACAATTTATATTTAACAATTATTCGCCAAAGGCGAAGTAAATATTCACCAATATTCACGAGCCTGAGGCGAATAATTGTTTTAGTATAATTACTCAGGTGATTATAGAAATACCTAAAGAAAGGATCGACTGAACAACGTTAAATTTTATTTGTCATTGTCATACGTCAATGAACAACTACGCACACAGATCACATGGTTTAATATATCACATGGTCAAAACGGCAAGTGTTTTTTGCACGTTTTAAAGCATTCTTTCTCTAAGAAAAAGCCAAAAAGGAGGCTGAAATTGTCTCACAAAGTCAGTGGTAAATTCGGTTTGTTGAAACCATTCTGTTAGATAAATAATGTAACTGAATAAAATGTTGTGAAAATTTAATAGTTGTTTTGAGTTATTCATGCATGTTGACAGAAAAATTTTCACGGAATTTAAATTATTTTTAGTTACATTTAGCACAATTTTCACATCTTACCTTTGAAAAGTGTCATTCCGAACTTTGTGGCGTGTTTGGTATTCCTCGGAATGGCATTTTCTTTCGTTAATTTAATTTCTTCCTCAGACACATTGACAAAGCGTGAGGCGGCCATTTTGAAAAATTGTCCTCCCGCTATAATCACCTCGCCAGAGGTGATTATAGCGGATTATAACATCATTCTTGGCCAATGAGAGTGCGAGGATTTCTATAATCACCTGAGTTATTATACTAAATAGATTTAGCCAAGCCTAAAAGCGGAGCATGTATACCCATGTCTTCATTGTACTGTTATGTAAGTGCTTAAAAAACTATTAAATAAAAAGAAGTTTAAGTTGAACTGCCACAATTTGTCAAAGTATAAGAAGGATAAGTTATCGTGCCAGTCAATATTTAACATTGTTTTCTTGTAACAAACTGATGTGTTCTTGCAAGAATGAGGCTCATGAATAAATTCCATAAAAAAACTTACATGTAGGCAAAAGCAGGCACAAAAAAAAAACAAAGTTTCTTTCCAACATAAAGCCCAAGTGAATGCAAATATGCGTCTAGTTTTTCAAAGTATTGGGCTTGGCGTATGTACGTACATACGTGGGTATATATGGACAGTCACGTGACAACCAAAATTATTGAGATTGATGGGTTACCAAATTTTCTTAGGTATGGGGCTCTGCTTGCACGCCTTTGGTATGCATGAGCTTTGCTATTAAACCTTGAATTTAAATTTGTTAAGGGTCTTATTTACAAAATAATCTACCTGGGAGGCCCACATTTAATAGACCCTTTGCATAATGGCACCTAAATTTTAACAATAACAATACTTTAAACATCCTTAGCCTCGTAATCAGGTTTTTAGACAAAGGATTTTTCACATGAATGTGAAGCTAAGGATGTATAACTATTGTTATTCTAATTTAGGTGCCATTTATGCAAAGGGTCTATTGGGTCCAGTGTTCAATATGGTGCCAAGTTGCTTTATACACCGTCTGCGATATGCCATAGTTATATTAATATAATAAGACACCATATCCAGATAGGAGTGCATGTTACTTGTAGCATACAATTTAATTCTGTCTATTTTCTGTAGATTAACTATGGAAAAGAAGAGTACAAACAGCTCTTCAAAGGAAATAGTTCAACAGGTCTTGACAGAACAAGAGATTAAAAGCTGGAAACATCAGGCCAAATGCACAAGAGAATAGTAAGTACATATAATTCTGATTCTGGGCTGATATATCCACTCAAAGAAAGTGTGGACCTGTTTCCTATCTCCAGTCTCCTGGTCAGTGGCCTTTATCCCTTTTCATGCATAATAGTAAGCAACAAAGGTTAAAAAACCTTCAAATATTATCAGTGGGTATGATGATCTGATCTATGATGTATCATGGAGTCTGTCCAAAAGCTCACAGTTATCTCTGTGCAGTCTATTTATCTGACTCCTGATTTATCTTGTTCAACAACATAGCTGCAGTCATTTCCATTTTTAGGAATACATGTACTACTTGTTAGGGGTTTTACTCGTGATTTTTCCATCATGTTTCCATCTGTGTTTGTTGACAAATTCCTAAGAATCTTTGGCACAGACATGCTAATATGCCTTTTTGAGTTCCAAGATCGTTCACCCGTTCACCCCCTCCCCACTCCCCCCCCTTCCCTCCCGGGTCTCTGTGTTTTACTTCAAACCTCCAGAATTTTTTGTTTGAGTTCTTATGACTTCCAGAGATTTTACTCTTTTAAATCTTCCCAGAAGGTTTTTGCTAATAAATTTCAGTCAAACAGCTGTCTCCAGGGCTTGAAATTGTGACCAATAGTCCAGGAGATGCGATCAAGCAAATTTGTAACTGAATGTTTGGCAACTAAAACTTCCTTCTCTTAAGGAACAGGCAAGGGAAGTAGGGAAGATATAAAAAATTATGTTGTTTTGTGTCTCAATTACAGTGCACTATGGCAATTTAGACATACATGGGTAAATTCTTACTACAGTCAAAACTCTGGTTATTACCACCTCTCATAAGTGATCACCTCTCCTCAATGGCCAGTGTTCCAAAATACCAAAATTTTCCAAGTCAAATCACTATATTTGGAACCTCTTGTATGCGACCACTCGCATAAGCAACCATGACCACTTTTAGAGCTAAAAGTTGGAAGTTTTCTTTTGTTTTTTACCTCCCATAAGCGATCACTTGTCAGATAATGGATAGGAAATTGATAATAAGGTGTTGTAACATTATCGAATTCCTAGGAAGTACAAGAGACAGAAATTTCTCAGTGGGAGGTACCAGATGTTTTCTTGAAATTGACTTTTCACATGAATCAAACATTTAAAAATTTAAAGTAAAATACACATACACTGTACCCTATCAGTACAGGGATGACCTTAAATTTGTTATAATTACAGAAAATTACAGAAAATTAGAAATGATACCCCTCTGCAGTTACCATATGCTAACGAGGCACAATTTTGACCCGACGTGGTCTAAGCTCTCATAAGCAACTACCTCCTGTAAGAGACCACCTAGGCTTGACATTTTGGGTGGTCGCTTGTGGGAGGTTTGACTGTAATTTACCTAAAGGTTGTGGGTTCGAATCCCGTTCCAAGGCTGCATTTGCATCTATCATGATATCTACATTTAATTGCTACTGTTGGACATCTATTACCATAAAATTTATGGTGTGTTACCCAACCTACAAACTCCTCACCTCCCTTATCACATGGATTATACATGTCTGTTTTGAATACCGGTATCGCAAATTGGCTTTAATAGTCTGATTATTACTTGTCAATTCTCAAAGTAATACAGATTAAAAATGGAGAAGAAAATGCAAAAAAACCTGGAAACTGCCCTTAGAAGAGAACCGCACACAGTATAGATGAGCAGTAATTACCATTGTTTATTGTTTTGTGTTATCTTTCAGTCATTTAGAGAGAAGAGGAATAGAACTTGGACAAACAACTGTCATGATAGAAGCTTGTACAATTAGAGGAAAGAGGTTTGGGATTTTCGTCCTTTATATTTTAACTCAGTCAATGTGGGAAGGAGTCATTGAAGATATGAACAAAGGTATTAGTTTCTACAGAAACTGTTCGGCTGTGTTCAACTTGTGCCCATATCATGAACCTCATATTGCTGCTGTAGAAGTTTTCGTAGAGTGCTACACCTCTACACGTTTATCACCGATCACTTTGTACTTCTCTGCCAGGTATATGTAAACCGGTGGTATGTTACCATGGTTGCCAACAGTTTTTGGTCTGTTGTACATGTACATGTAGAAGTGGTACAGTGGTACAGTGGCACTTAACGTTTGTGAAGCTCTCCCGAGCAAAGTTTCTTGTCTCGAGAGACAAGTGTCTTGTCTCTAGTGAGAGGGAAATTTGAAAATAACATGGCCAACATGAAGAAAGCCTGGCAAGGAATTAATGAACTTTTGCATCGACGGAAACAAAACTTAAAAGTCATATCTGCACTGAAGGATTTTAATAATTGCAATAAAATTGTTAAGGAAGGTTCACGGATACCTAAAATTATTAATGAACATTTTGCAACAGTGGGAAACAGACTTGCCAATAAGCTACCCATTCCCCAAAATCATCATCTAGACTACAGTACTGCTTAAAAGTAAGTTGACACTCGAAACTCAAACCTCGAGACTCGATCCTCGAGCCTCGATGCTCGAAACGTTCGAGGATCGAGTCTCGAGTTTCGAGTCTCGAGTCTCGAGGATCGAGAAACAAGGCTTTCTCGAATATGCAAAAACTCGAAAGGGTTTCGAGGAAACGATTTATTTCTCGAAGGGAAAATAATACAGTACGGCTCACACCTATAAAAATACAAGTGTTTCGCGTCGATCGTTATCGCGTGAAAACATTGGACCATACGATAGCGGACTAAACGTGATTTTTTTCTGAGAAAACTTGTGTTCAAAACTAAATGTAGACCTGCAGTCGACGATGGAAACTTACCGGTAAATGCGAATAACCCTTTACGTTCAGAACCGTTTGCAAAATTGCTGAAATAAAAGCTATTTTAATAAGTAAAGATACTTCTAGTACTGTAGCCGACAGCAGCAAGCGCAGCGCCATGGAGTCTAGCTGCAATCGAAACACAAGGTGTTTGTTTACTTTGCCTATCAGATTGTGAACTATTGATGTGTAGCACGGAACTTTTTTCCATTTTTATCTCGAGCTTTGTTTCTCCTAAAGGCGAAAACGAAGCCCACCAAAATGTTTTGTTCACAACACAAATGAGTGCGTGATCGAGTATAAGCTTGAAAACAACTTTATGCAAATCTTATCTGAGTTGAAATTTGAACCGCGCGTGTTGATATTTCAGTTCTACTAATGAAATCCAAAAATATTACCAGGACTCGTCATAATAAAAATAGTTAAAGCATTCCCTAAAAATACCAACCTCGTTCCCAGGGTCTCTCATCTTACCGCCTGGGGCGAGCGAGGAGAGACCCTGGTTGGGTCTGGTCACGTGCTACTTTCACAATTGAGAACATCAGGGAGGGGTCCTCTGTAATCAGGCAGTTTGTCGGATTGAGCTTTGTCGCGCTGCGACCGTCATACAGCCCGCGATGTTTAACAGTAGCCTTCGGGCCAAAACTTCGAAAAGTATCTATTCCGACGTTTATCTCAAGGTTAGGCAGGTCTGTCTTGAGACAATTTACCGTGGTCTTGATGTTGTTGCCGTCGTACCCTTTGGATTTATGGAAAGTTGGTCATACTTCAACTGTGCACGTCGAGCAGCGCAATTTTATTCCGAAGTGATAATTATTAACTGTTGTTTCTCCTTTGAATGCGCGCGATCAGATTGATCGAAAAAAAAAACATTAGAACGCACAGCTTTCTCAAAGTAAAGCTACGGTAGTCTGACTGGAAAAGCTGGGCAAAGATAAATATGATATTGTGATTAAAGACGCAACACACTGTACTTGCAAACAGTTCTTGTCTGAATAGCTGGGTCCGGCGTCACAACATAGAATGCAAATAAGCAATTTTTTCGCATGGAATATATTAATCTTTCTCCCTGGAGAGCCAATGCTTAGAACCTTAAATCATATCTTACAATAAAAACGAGCAAAAACAAAGTATAAGCACATGGTAAATTACAGAGGTGTCAAACTCTGTGAAGCGACGTGCAGTTAATAGCCGAAACCATGTAGACCTATGACCTCAAAAATTTTATAACGCAGTCAAAAGGCTCCACTCTACTTGTAATTTCCATTTTTCCTAATAACATGGCATAAAGTACCCCTCAGAAACACTTGTGAAGCAAGGAAAGGCCGAGAGATCGAAAATTAAAATAGAACGGCAAATGTACAGTTGCAGACAGTTGTCTAGAACCATTGGAGTCTTGTTATGTTGTAGGCCCATCACGTACGTTGATTTATAATATAGGACACAATAAAAACTGCATTTTTCTTTTTCTAGCCTCCTTTCGGCCGAACATAAATCCATTTTATCAGCAACGATGGCGAAAAGCAGATCTCGACGAATCAGCCATCCTCTTCGTGCTCTGCAAAGTTCAGCGCGCCGATCGACAATGCAGCGGCGACACTTCATCCTTCAGTAAATCTTTTCTCCAACTCGCTCATTTCGAAGTGACTTCGGCTTTCGGTGATAAAGGCCCTGAATATTCTAAAATTATTCTATCACCGCTCGCAAGACCTCCATAGTAGACGTGGTTTTGATTCAATCCGCGGTAAAGATGACTCCAAGACCTTCCATACACAGCTTTGACGGCGGTGTGCAATTATCCTTTGCCTTCGTGAGGATATTTCTACAATATCTAACGTTCCTAACTGAACCAGACCACACAACCTACAGCAACTTGGATTTCCACTATCAGATGATGGATAAGTTTTGGTCGGAGTTGGCAAAAATCACCGCCGTTCCTGTTTATTTTGGTGACAACATATTCCGCACTCCCTTAGGCTAAGTATAGACAAAATTCCTACTAGAGCACCCCTCCCTTCAACAATTTAATTGTAACCTCCCAGATTCTGGGAGACACGTGACCAGACCCAACCAGGGTCTCTTCTCGCTCGCCTTAGGCGGTAAGATGAGAGACCCTGGGAACGAGGTTGTAAAAATACCTATAGGCTA
>OZ026598.1:11883623-11916123 GCA_964020085.1 Micromussa lordhowensis | reverse complement strand
TGAAAAACAAAAGTATCAAGTTACCTTTCTAACTAAAAATAAAAATATCTGGTGCCATTTGCAAACTAGTAACTCACAAACTGCTTGAAAACGCAAGACTCATCTAGTTTATAGCTAAAATCCTTAGCCTAACCCAATATATGAATACTTCCTCCTCAATAAATTTGGCCGTTCTGAACTGTATCGGGATCAAATCTTCTCACATACCAATTACCTTTACAGCAGGAAATTTGATTGGTATTTCTCAAACTCATTAATAATTCATCAAGCTAAAACAAAGAAAATCACAACCGTGAAGGAGGTTTTGATACCCGGTCTTAATTAGCATAGATTTTGACGATTTTACCTCTTGATTTTCTCCTTAGTTTTTGCTTCGATTGAGAAAATATATCAAACACTCGAGACAGTGTTTCATCGGCTATCCAAACACCTCGAATTTCGTCAAAATTACTCCACTGCGCGTCATATTTTCAACTCTCTTCTCGGTGTTTGGATATCCCGATGAAACACTGTCACTCGTGTTTGATATATTACTTAATAGTAGATCCAATAATTATGATTGGTGTGACATACATACATCTCTCAATGATCCACCCGTCCATAACGTACCTAATGCGCAGACTAAGAGATATTATTTTTACAAAAAAATTACTCAAACAGGACAGGGGTTGCTCATCATACCTTTTAGGGGTTAAAAAGGAGTTTTGGTACCTATTACAAAGGGAGCACACAATCTTGCTGAGTAGGAAGAGAGTAAATAAAGGAATGAAGAGAATTAATAGTTTACCTTTGTTTCCTGCTGTCTTTTTCTTACGCGACCTTACAGGGAAAACTACTACCTACAAGTCCTGCGGAACACTGTAGTGTTAAACTCGTGCCTAGGCCCTTTTGCACTCTGCAATTATTTTTATTTTTATAATAATTTGACAAGGGTGGCAACTCTTTGCCTAAACATTTTGAACACAAACCGAAAATTCGCTTGAATCTCAAATTGCTTTTCGCAACATAATCGTACTGTTACCCCGGTACCATACATGCCATCCAGTGCACGCTTGAGCTCCCCTCCATCTCCCACATGTTTTTTGACATGGCAAATCTTTACGAACCCCTCCCCCAGTTTGCAGTTTGTCTTGCGCTTACAAAGTCACCCAATCTCCGCACTGATATAAAACGTCGCCATTTTTGTGTAGCTTGATATGCTGGAGGAAGTTAAGGTCTCCTTCACAGACTTAGTAAGGCAACCTGATCTTCTTGATGCTCTGTATCAAGAGTGGTAAAAGCAGTAGATTTGATTAAGACCTTTGTCAAACAAATAAGACCTGATCTTGATGGGTCATTATAACCATTCTTTATCAATTAATGCTCCAATCATGGTATTCAAAAATTGCTCAATCATTAGTAAACACATTGGTATCATTTTCATGACAAAATACAGCTGTGGGTTACCATAGCAACAGTATGATTTGCTAAAAACACCCTTAATTGTTGCCTGTGCAATTTTTCCAAAAGCCTTCTTTTGCTTGACTGTATAACCTAGTAAGCATTTCACCAGCATGTCTGTGTTGAATTAGCCATTACTGGCAAGCAAAATTATTGTCTGTTTAACTTGAATCTTTCCATTACTCTAGATATGTGTGTGGAACTAAAGGTCTGGTTACTATGGAAAAGGAATGGTCACCCATGCCAGTCTGTTATCCCTACCAGTTGACTGTAAAGGTGCGTGCAACGTTCTAAAGTTTCTTCATGTATTTTTACACGACCACAGGGGATAACATGCAAAGGCATTTACATTTTTTAAAGTGCAATTATGTAAAGCAGTTTGGAAATTGACTATTACCATAAATGTAAAGAGTAAATTCTAACAAATTACAACAGTACTTTAGTAGATAAATCTGACACACGTACAGCAAAATCGCAGACCACAACACCCAAGTGGATGTCAAATGAGTCCTGGACATAACTGAATTAACCAAGTACCACTAACCAGTTCTGGCATAACTTCACTTTTCTCCTACTGGAAAGGACTAATAGATATCCTAAATGGAATAGTTAAGAGAACATGATAATCTGAATGTAAACCCAGAAAATATCTGTCCCCCTTATAGGAAGACTGTCTAGGAATCAATGGATAATGTTACTAATAAATGTAAATGTATGTAGTGTTCCCTACCTAATGAGCCTGTTTGCCAACTGATGAAACAGGTATTGAGTGCTCCTGATCGATCGCTCTACAATCTGTTTGTTAGATCAACAACATTAAGCAGTCTGTGGTGAACGGGGCATTAATAGTCACACTTTTTTAACCTTTATTGACCAATGTTCACATGTTGACCGTCCTAGTTGGTTAATGCCTTTGGGGGCAGCAACATGCAACTCTTTAGCCTCATCGGGGAGGGGGAGGGGGGTAGAGAAACAGGTTTTGGGGTTGGGTTGGTGTTGCATGGGGTCCTCTTCATCCTCAGAGGAGTCATCTAACATTCCAGGCCTGTTTGTCCATCAGATCTCGAGGTACTGGGTTGTAATATGATTTTCTTATGCAATAGGAAGTGCTTCACAATTAGGAGCCATCAAATTTCCATACATTACTAATACAGAGGGCACCATCCACGGTGGTCACCAGAAAACGATCCCTGGCCTGTGATTTGTTTCTGACCGTGCAAATGTAAACAAGACCTCCAACCTCAGTGTTGCTTTGGATTTTATACTGTGAGGATGATTGGTGAGCCTTTGGCCATGCTGTTCGGTTATTAGTTCTTGGTCAGGCAAGGGGAGTTTGTAATTTGAAAATTGGTCAAGCTGGTGCCACATTTCCCAAGAAGATAATCTGCGGGAGCGGATGCAGGCCATAGATACTGCAGGGGTAACTTCGGTTACTGCACCACGAGGGGCTCTTGCTGAAGTAAGCTCCTGTACAGCATTTTCTGCTATGAGATTCTTGTTAGGATTCTTTGGGTGCCCTGTCTCGAGAATAATTCTGTGATGTTATAGCTGCCGATCTTTAATGAGGGCCTGAAATCCAGTGGCACGGTCTGTTCCAACAATGCCTGGAGGACCGTCACAAGGTATGGTGGCACTCGGACCAATGCTGAGATGTAGTAAGTCTTGGATTCTTTCAACACTAGTATAAGCTGTCAGGAACATTTTTAAAACGGCTGCCAAGGATATACCTTTGGGTGGGTGCTTAGGTCGGGTGCTTGCAGAGTTTGACTTACAGTGGAGTGATGGGTACAACTCTGAGGGACGTTCAAGTGACAAGTTTGGAATATGTATTTTGCCTGCAATACTAGAAACTGCTAGGCATCAGTCATAGCCATGAGGCTGTCAACTTCCGTACACTTGGGACATTGGAATAAGGCTTGAGGGCATATTTGCAGTTGTTTTGGGTGTCATAGGGTAGGGTGACTTCAACAAACTTGTCAGGCCAAATGGTAGTAGAGCTAGAAGGAGCATGGATAGCCATAGCATGACGGGAAGTGGTACTGCCAGCTGTGGGAACCTGAGATCCATAAAGGTATGGGGTACCATCACTAAGGATCACTTGTCATCTCGCTGGATGGACAGAGATGTCATTAGCCTCCATTAAGGGTGTTCTACATTGAGGCTCTCTACTACTTAGCCTTCAAATGAGAATTTTCAGTTGCCACATGAGAAGGACAGGCATGTTTCTATAATAACTTTTAAGTGGTAGGAGCCATTTGCTTGATGAGCAGTTGTGAGCTGGGAGAAACATGCATCAGCACAGTTCTTTTAGCTGATTTACAGACAATGAAAAGCGTTGTGATGTGTTCATTTCATAGGAAATTGTTCATGCTGCCCAAGACAATTGAAAGTTAACCAAGGTAAAAGTTTGATTTACCCTGTGATCAACCATGGTTTAGGTCGTTAACCAAGGTCGAGGTGACAGATATATGAAGTCCACTTGCGGTTGCATGGTATCTCCCATCCCATGGTGTCCAGGTTTGATCAATCTCATTTGGTTGTGTTTTTGGCAACAGTTGTTTTCATGGCAAACAAGTAAGCCAAATCCAGACCGTTATATTCAAACATACGTGTAGATAGCCTGAAGTTCCCTTTTCACCATTTTTCAAAAAAATTTCCACACAAAAGGGTTTCAAACCAGAATTGGTTTGTGAAGTCTTTAAAATGGTTTCCTCTCTCAGCAATTTCTGAAAGTTGCACAGTTTTGGAATTTGAATTGCCTAGTTAGTGGGTTAAATAAATGGAAACAGAAGTCACACTTACCCTAGTTAGAGAATGTTGGTCTGTAAACAAACACCTATAAAGAATGTTCAGCTAGTTATTCGGCCTAGTGAGTAATAGTTTATTTATTTTACATGATTGAATATAAATTATTATGTGTTTCGGGTACCCTGTGATCTGAGTTTATTGATGGTATATTAAAAATAACAAACAGAACTTAGCATTGACTCAGAGCCTGAATTAGGAAATTTTGCAAACCAAAGTGAATTTCCCTTTGGGCGAGTAAGAAGATTTTCATGAATGCAAATTGAATGGGAGCTTTTAAATTGCTTACAGGCCAAAATTTAAGCTTGTTCTTTTGTTTACTTTTTGAATTCATGTTGAGTTAACGTCAAAGCATGACATAACAGTCATGCAGCCATGACGGTCATAGAATTATTTTTTCAGAAAACGAAATGTACTCTGTAACTTCTTTGATGGTTGTCTTCACTGTGCAAAGTTTAAGGGATTTTTTTGGTCAAATTCCTTTGTTGTCCCGGGTCAGGTTACATGTTGTTTCAATTGTGCATGGTCGATTCTTCACTCAAATGTGTGGCCATAATTTCCTTTCAGTTGAGCCTTTGTAAACTTGAGTGGTAGTTATCTTTGAACTAATTTAGACATCAGACCTAGAGGTGATTTGAAAGCGAATTACTCACTTTGATTTAGAGGTACTGGTAATTTCTAGAATGCATCTGGTTGAATCATGTGGTTTGTCTAAAAAGCAATAGGTTACAATAATTCTGAGAAAAGGTGACAAACAAAATCAAAAGATAAAGACAAACAAGTTACAGATATTTCCTCCTATTGATGTGAACTAGTGGATTGAAGAAACTGATGAACTGAACTGAAACTCAGTGCAGTTAACACGATTACTGCATGGTATAATACGTATTGAACAAAAATCTTACACAAAGAATTGTATGTTTTTTATGTGTATATATATTTTAATTAACATATTTTAATGCAGTAGTATACATGACCCCTCAAGCTTTGTACCTTTGATTGTTACCAGGTTGTCATGACAAGTCCCTGATGGCAGTATGCATTTTTAAATTCAAAAGAATTCAAATTTGTGACTAGCTCAGCCAGTTGAACAAACGTGTCTGTTGGTGACCCGTCTTTTTACGGATGCTGCTTGAATGGAACAGACATTTTCTGGAGTTTGGGTGTACCTTCCGACGTTGACCCTAAATTCCAGAAAATCAGAATAACCAGATAATTCCATTCCATTCTACCATTCCTGCTTGGGCCCAGTTTCTTTGAGCCTGGAAATCGAACTCAACATGGCTCTGATCTTCAAGATTTCTATCTGGCAGATGACTAAAATCTCTTACTTGAACATTGCTGCAGTGAATTGGCCACAACAAGCTTTAGTAAGTAGTTCGGAAGTACATTTAAGGTACCTGTAACATGGACATGTCTGCCCGAATGAGCAGCTTGCCTCGTCATTCAAAAGTGACTCTTGAACTTGTCAGGAAAATAAAGACATGTCATACCCTCAGAGTAGTTGTGGACTCGATTAAAAAGTTATATCGTTGTCCTCATTTGTTTCAACTTCAGAGTCATTGAACTCCAAAGCAACTAAAAAAGGTCAAAAAGAAAAACTTTTTGTTTGTTTCATATTTTCATGCGAAGCTTGGAACGTGATGACCTGTGGTCCAACCAACTGGAAAATACTGTTTCATTGTGGTGTACTGTTTCAAATGCTGGACCTTTTACCACCATGCAAGGACGAGGAGTGTACCGTCAGAAAAGATGACTGTGTCTATTCACTTGCTTATCAACTCGTGCAGTCCATTTGGAGGTGGCATTTGGTTTAGACACCCAGACAGCTTTTTAAATGCCTTTACATGTTTTACTGGGAGAAGAGGGGTGCCAAAAGAGGCTGTCAGCGTTTGCGGAACCAATTTTGTTGGAGCCATCAGTGAATTGAAAGAGCTCGTCAGTGAGTTGGATCAGGACAAGATTCAGCAAAGCACAGCCCATCGGGGTGTAAAATGGAATTTCAATCTGCCTGGGGCACCACACTTTGGTGGCATCCATGAAGCTATGATAAAGTCTAAGAAGGCTATCTATGGAGTAATTGGAACCAGTGACGCAACCAACAAAAGAGTTAATTACTGCAGTGACAGGGGTCGAAAGTCTGCTCAATTCGCGACCGCTTACCTACCAGTCAGCTAACCCTCAGGATATTGTTTTGTTTTGGATCTTAAACTCCCCAAAGGATATTGGGTTCTAGGATGCATCATGGAGACCTACCCAGGGAGAGATGGCTACACCAGAGTGGCCAAGATCCAATGCAGAGCAAGTACTGTTGTGAGACCGATTCACAAGCTAGTGCCTTACAGGAAAGCTAGGACAGATTAAGAACAATGCAGTGAACGTTTTTTATCGTTGTTATTGGTTTTTTTTGCCTTTCTGGACAATCACACTGTTAGTTACCTCCCAGTGTAGGGAGGGGGAATGGACAAAAGACCTTAAAGGCTTATCATGCGTCACGCAATCCAGTGAGTTGTAATCATCAGATTTTAGTTTTGATTGACAGTTTTTCCATATTTGGGAATTTTTTTTACTTTGGTTGCATTACTACTTACACTACTTACAAGACTAATACATATACTTACATCATTTATAATACTTCTTATTCAATATGGTTAATTCTGTCACTTACAATAAAAAAGGCTTACCCTACCCATATTACTTACAATGCAGTAGTTACATTGCTTACAATACAATACTATCCTTTACGCTACTAACAATACAAATGCTTACAATGCTTACAGTACAGTACGATAATTCATGTTGCTTACAATACTAATTAACACTACTTGTACCACAATACGATTACTAATGTCACTTGCAATATAGTTTAATTACTTATGCTACTTAAAACATTAATTGATTGATTGTTTACGAGAATTCTAGAAAAGACTAATTTTTTTTCTTATTTATTGTTGAGGAAATTGCCTTTGTTTGACTTACCATCATTTTGTAGGAAACAAGGACAAAAAGTAGAGAGAAAAAAGAAAGGGATGATTATTTTTTTAGCAGTGTTTCGGTGACAGTTTTTCCTGGAGAGTTGAGATATTTAACCCAGTATTGTTTTCCAAGTGCTAGTTATTGACAGTGTTTTCAATTATGTCTCTTTGTTGTACTGCATTCACAAAGTCATGGAGGTCAATAGGCTTGTTATTTAGTTTACAACTGTAGATATAATAGGGCATAAATAATGTGATGTAGTTGAATTTATTGGTGATACTTTTCTCATTTAAGTTGGAGGTGATTCTGAATAAAAGTTCCTCCATAGTTGGAGAGATCTGTGAATTGTACGTTGTACAATTGTATTTGGGAGTTAGCACACGGCCAGTAGTTTTTGGTAGCCGTAAACAAAAAGCAGTTTTTTTGTGGTTGGAGTTTACAAGCGAAAACCGTTGATGTAAAGTTTTTCGAATTAAACCATTGCCGAAACCGTATGGTTATTTGCCGTGGTTCATCGCTGTTGCAAATGGGTTTTCCTAAAATGTCTCTAAAAATACCACATATACACACTTTTTCTTAACTTAAATGACTTCAATGAAGATCAATGGCTATTTAATAGTTCTGCTATGTACAATGGCAATCATTACCCTCTACATAGAACTACCTAACATTGCAATAACAGTAAATAGAACTCATTAATTATTTTATTTAGTTATTTATGTATACAATTTAATTAGGTTTTGGTTAAATCAAAGTGGAAACTTTGAATAGCTACATGTACTCTTCAGTGGTGTGTTCTGTAACCAACTGAGAATTTACAAAAATGGAAATAGTTGACCGACTGATCGAAGAAGAGTTTTACTTGCTAGCCATTTATACATGCAACAAATCATATATTAATCAAAATGTGCTGATCTATTCTGACAATGATCTGGCTAAAGTTTACATGCTGACCTCAATCAATTCTTGGCTCCTTCCATATCTTGTGGAAGTGTAAGTAATTACACTAGCTGCATATTAACATGAGTGATGTTAAAATCCCTTCATTTTCAAAATTATCCCTTGAAGAACATCAAAACCCTTTCTGCACGAACACACCGCCATTGCACATGAGAATTCTAGAAAAGAAATTAAGCTGCTAGTAACATTATTTACAGACACTGAAGAAGATTGTTTCCAGCAAATTGGGAGAATTTCGAGGGTGTTGATCTTTTCCACAGCACACAAAGACACAATGAGATTTTCCCGCTTTCAGTGAAACTGTTGAGTTCTTATTTCTTGATGTCAATGGTTACAAAACATGATATTGTAATGCCCCGCGGGTTCGCAGGCCAATGAAGACTAACAAAATCACTCAATCTTTTTACTCCTTCTCCATGCAACTCTCTCTCACGCACATGGCCTTCCAAATATGGAAGGTCCTATATATGGTTAAGTCATGAAACAACATTAAAAATGGCCCCCTCTAACACCCATTATCAGTCCCGGATAATGACAAACTTCAAACAATAACTGGAAATCTCACATCAAAATCAACTACATAAGAAAACAATTCAATGTCTCCTAATCAAGTGTTCAGGTCATTTCATAGTCCTTGTATCTTGGGGGATTTCTCTGCTTCCTGCTGGATCGCCTGAGGCCCTCCTGGTCCTGCTGCTGCGTCAATGCCTGGTCACATGCCTCCTTGTCCTGGGAGTTCTTCTTCCTGAATCTGGGAGGTAACTTCTGTCCCCGTTTGGCATGTCTGACAGATGCTCTTCCCTTAGTGTTGACCTCCTGATTATCCTGCTGTGTAGTTGTTTGGCTAGTTACATCATCACTATTGTCTTGAACTGGTCCCTGGAACCAGTCTGCGCGTTCTACCCCAGAGTACTTCCAAAGGTGGTCTCTGTGGGCTTTTTCGGAGGTCCCTGCTGAATCCTGTACACAACATCGTTAAGCCGTTCCACAACAATGTATGGCTCTTCCCATGGCCGTCTCAGTTTTGGTGAGATGCCCTTCTTTCTCTGGGGATTGTGAAGCCATACAAGATCCCCACTTCCAAAGGCAGATGCGACAATACGCATGCCGTACCACCTCTTCATCCTCAGACTACCTTCCTGCTGGTGTACATGAGCGAAATCGTGCACAGTCTCCACAGACTCTCTCAACCTCTCAACATACTAAGGATAGCCTCTATCCTCAGGTTCCTCTTGTGGAAGCCCAGTTAGCAGGTCCAAGGGCACACGCAATTCCCGCCCAAACATGAGCATTGCTGGAGTAAACTTTGTGGCTTCCTGCACTGCTGAATGGTAAGACATGAGTAGTAGAGGGAGAAGTCGATCCCAGTCTCTCTGGTGATGCTGGACCAATGTGGTGAGTTGGGCTTCTATCGTCCGGTTATAGCACTCCACCAGACTGTGGATGTAGGGCAGTCATCCTGGTCTTATGGATCCCGAGCAGGGTGCATACTTCCTGGAACACGGACAATTTGAAATTCCGGCCTTGGTCAGAGTGCAGCTCACCAGGGACACCAAACTGACTAAAGAACTGGGACACAAGGACATCAGCAACAGTGACCGCTTCCTGATTTGGGAGTACATACGCTTCTGGTCATTTACTAAAATAGTTCATCGCAATGAGGATGTACTTGTTACCTTGATCGGTTTCTGGAAGGGGTCCCAGGATGTCAATAGCAACACGCTCCATGGGCTCCCCAACATTGTACAACTGCAGCGGAGATCTCTGCTTTACTCTAGGGCCTTTTCTAGCAGCACAGAGGTCGCACCTTTGACACCACTCTTCAACGTCACGGCAGCAATGAATCCAGTAGAACCTTTCATGGAATTTAGCCAGAGTTTTGGAAACTCCTAGGCGACCTCCTCATGGAGTTGCTTTAACACGCTGGTGCGGAGCCCTTTTTGGGAGTACCAGCTGCCATGTGACCTTGCCAAGCTTGGTTAACTATAGCACTCCCTCCTTAACAGTCAACAAATCCCATTGGGCCCAGTAGGCCTTAGTGGTGGAGTCGAGATGGGCGATGCTTGCCCTGTTTGGGCGTTTCCCAACCTCCTTCCATCCCAGGATGTGACAAATAGTTTTATCTTCCATCTGGTGAGTTCGCCACTGTAGGGGTGATAGCTGTCCATCTTCAAGTTGGTCCATGCCTTTTACTTCCTTTCCCTCCCTTGTCATGCCAGCGGGTTGAGATTGAGAGCCTTCAGACACTTGTAACATTCACCAGACAATCATTTTGGCAAGCTTGTCATATTTTCTGTCCCATCCTTTTCCTCTTGGTGCTGACAATTCTTGCAATTGGTTTCAAAGCATGACCAGCGAGACAAAATGTCAGCATTCTGGTGGCTTCCCCCTGTGCGGTATACAATACAAAAATCATAGGTCTGCAGCTTGCCCAGCCATCTTGCAATCTGACCCTCTGGGTTCTTGAAGTTTAGTAGCTACTGGAGAGATGCGTTGGTTCTAATGGTGAACTTCTGCCCATAGACGTTGGGGTGAAAATGAAAATGAAAGTGAAAATGCTGTAATAAGCTATGGCTCTTCAGGTCGCCAAGGATATTGTCCATCGATCACTCAAAAGTGGCGGGTGTGTTACATAGACCAAAAGGCATCACATGAAGTGCCAAAGCCCATTACCTGCAGTGAAGGCAGTTTTCTCACGGTCCTGCTCTTTTACCTCCACTTGCCAGTACCCACTTTGGAGGCCTAGGGTGGAGAACCAGCTTGAACCAGATAAGGCATCTAGAGTTGTGTCTACCTGTGGTAAAGGATACGAGTCCTTCTTGTTCAGTTCGTTTAATTTCCGATAATCAACGCAAAATCTGGTGCCACCATCTTTTTTCTTCACCAGGATCACTGGTGAAGCCCATTGGCTGGTAGAGGGTTCAATTATGCCTTGTGCATGCATATCTTCAACAGCTTTGAATGCCTCCTCATGCTGTGCAAATGGCAGCCTCCTAGGGTGTTGACGTACAGGGGTAGCATCGCTGCTATTGATTTTGTGTTTTATAACTCCTGTCCGGCCGAGATCATGAGGTCCTCTAGAGAAGATGTCTTGGTATTCTAGCAAAAGGTTAACCCATCAGCGCTTCGGAAGTAGAGATCTTTGAGATGCTCTGGAAGGCCCTCCTCGAGACCAGTAGGTTTGCTATGGAGGTCACTGGTACATTACATTACATTACTTTCTTTACCCTCGGATTTTAGAGTAGCTTATACAGCTAATATCTCCAAGCATTTAACCATTACATGAGAGATAGACCACCACAGGGTAGGGTAGGGTAAACTGTGCTCTCTACAGGTTCACAAGTAGCCACTTCTATACCAGAGGGAATCTGTCTTGGCTCATTGGTTAGGCTGACCATCCTCACTGGAATGTAGTCCCACTGAGCATTCACTAATGTTTTTCCAACCATGACACCGGGCGGGAGTGTGGTGGTAGGCGATGGCCCTACTGTCCCCCAGGGTTCACCATATGGTTCAAGTTTAGCAGGTACCAGTATTTCACTGTAAGGAGAGCTCACAGTATCTTCCATAGCTGCCACCTGGTGGCAGCGGGCTACTTGGAAGGCAGGCTTATGAAGAGGCACCTCCAATGTGTAGGCTGCCCACTCCATTATCCACAGAACAACCATGAGCCATGAGAAAGTCAAGGCCAAGTATAAACTTTTCTGAAATATCGGCAATGAGGGCTACATGTGAGACCTCTGCACCACCAATTGTAACCTTAAGCTGTAGCTTTCCATGCACTGTAACAGTTTCTCCCGTTGCAGTTTTAAGGACACGGGTTGTGGCTTGTACACTATTACGTAACTGCATGGTAAGTACATCAGGTTGAACAGTCGTAATGTTTGCCCCAGTGTCAACAACCATGGGGCATGGTGCTCCTTTGATGTGGCCAATTACGGTTAAGCTTTCTTCCTTGTGGGTCAATGTTTCTGTCATCAGCACAACTTGCGGGGTTAAATTATCTGGGTGGTTGGCTGGCCGGCCTTACCCCATCGAGCCCAGCCTGGGTTAGTTTAAAGGAGGCTGGGAGTTATGTGGCTGCATGTCTCTTGGGTTACTCTGGTGGAAATGTTGACATTCACGTTTAAAGTGTCCCCTTTTGCCACAAGTCCAGCACAGCTGATCCCTCATCCAGGTTCCAGGATAAGATTACATGTTCCCTTTGGGGGCTCTTATTTCCTCAAGCAGCACTTTAACCTGTGCTAGTAAATCCTCTTGTTGAGATTTCTTGCCATCCAATGGCACAGTTTCTTCTATTGGTGCAGTGCTCATCTCGCGGACTTGAAGATCTCTTTGGTGAGAGGCAAGTCGATAGGATTCGAGTTCCATGGCCAGTTCAAGAGCAGCCCAGAGGGACTGGGGCTTACTTTGCTTCAATCGCAGTCGGGTATCCCCATCGAGGATTGCGTCAATAAACTGCTCTTTAGCCAGCAGGTCCTTCATGTCTTCTGGGGCGAGAGGATAGGCTAGCCTTGCCAAATGTTCTATGTCCTCAGCAAGCTCTTGGAGTGATTCCTCATGGAGCCTCAGTCTGCTCTTAAACTTGGTGCGGTGAAGTTCGTGCTGATATGCTGCTCCAAATCTACTCTTGAACGCTGCAACTTATGTCCTGTAGTCCTGTCTCGTTTCTGTTGCGAGATTTCCAAGGAGAGTCAATGCAGACCCCTTTCAGGCTAGTCGCCAAGTAACTTTCTTTCTGTTCATCATTCCATTGATTCATTCCCGCCACTATTTCAAACTGTGCGATGTAAGGCTCCCATCGTGATTTCCCGTCGAAAGAAGGTGGCTTTTGGATCGGCCGTTTGTGTTCTGGCTCTACGCCAGAAAACGATAAGGGCGTAAGAATGCTAGCAGGGGATGCCATTTGTAGCTTCACTGGAGTTGAAGTTTCCTCCTTAACATGTGGAGGTTTCTTTGTGTCGAGCGCTTTCTTCTGTTTCCTGGAGCCTCTTTTTGACGGTTTATTCGAAGGATCTGTGCTTGGCATTTAAGAAGGCCACAGTGTTAGAGAATTCTTCCTCGAAAACATTTACTTTGCTGCAAGTTTATCTCCATGTAATTTGAGCTGAGACTCCATTTGAGCTGTCTGGTTGTTTACACGAGTTCCTAAGTTTTCGAAGCGCTCGGAGAGTTTAAGTTTTATGCCTTTGTTCTGGCTAGATATCGATTGCAGAGCCTCCATTATAACGTCCATTTGTGTGTGTGAACTGTCCGACATTGTCCCCAATGCGACAGCTTTGCTCGGTGTGTGTTCAGCCTGTGCGTTGAAAACAATTTTTCTCTCCTCGTCGGTCATCTTTGAATCGCCAAAAGAAAATAAAGCTCCACTTCTGACACCGATGTAACTCCCCCCAGGTTCGCAGGCCGACGAAGACTGACAGAATCACTCAATCTTTTTACTCCTTCTCCATGCAACTCTCTCTCATGCACATGGCCTTCCAAATATGGAAGGTCCTATATATGGCTAAGTCATGCAACAACATTACAATATATTTATTCAGAGTGGACCAATCAAATTGGACTTCCCGTATTATCTCAAAGGACTTCAAGATCAGTTTTCAAGTGGCCTTGTCACAGAATTGGTCAAACAGTTTTTACCCATTCACTGGTCTTCACTTATACCAAAAACACCCAAAACTGTGTACTGGTAACTTTTGGAATGGAAACTAGCTAAATGAAAATGCCAAGTTCTTTGGGGCACATTTCAGAAAATTTGAAGCACATTGTACGGTACATTGGAGCAGATGCAGACTTGTGGCATGGCATGGTATATCTTGGAGTTTTTAATGTAAACACTGTGAGGCCTCTAGCGAAAGCTAAAAACTGAACAAAAATGCAATCTGGGAGAAAACAAGCTTGCTAAAATGAATACCTTGACACAAAAGAAAGATCCTCTTACATTTTAGTTTGCATTTAGCATACTTTCATGGTACATGTACAAGGTGCATAGTTTACATAGTATGTACAAGGGACATGTATCACGCTGATCAGCAAGATTATGGCCAATAACAAGGCCTGAATTAAATAAAATAAACAAAAAAATGAGAAAGAATTAAAACAAGAGAGACAAATATAAGTGCCTTGGCTGTTAGTTTAGTGTTGGAATTTCCCACTTAATATACAGCGCTTCTTTTATTTTAACTTGAAAATTCAAGGCGGCAGAATCTAGAATCGTGAAAGATTCTGCAGAGCATGAGTCTCAATAAATTGACCTTGCTCCCAATTTGTGGCTTCATAACTCAGTTGGCAGAGCATCACACCGGTATCACAGAGCTCACGGGTTCAAATCCCGTTGAAGCCCTGATATTTTTCAGACTTCTTCTTTCCAATTGCTTAAATTGGAAAATAATTATACTGAGATGATCATTCTTCACTTTCTTAAACAAAAGGTGTCATCAACACAATGCCTATAGAATAAAACTTGAGAAGACAAGTAATTATCCAACCAGATCTTGTCATGATGTCCCTTAAAGAGGTTTCCTAGGACTGGAGCAAGTGGGGAATCCATGGCAACCCCATCGATTTGATCATAAAACATACCTTTAAATAAAAAATGAGTCTGTGCTGTGGCAAAAGAGAAAAGGGTTTTAAGGTCGGTGGGACTCATTTTAAGGCCAGGATTACCCTGATAAATGTATTTCACGGCCAGATCAATGCATCCATCAAGAAGTATATTAGTAAACAAACTCTGAACATCAAAAGAAACCATAAACTTTCCATGGGTAAATAGCTGGTTGATTTCCTGTACAAAAGAAAAAATGTCACACACATTGTAGTCAGTTGGGATATGAGGCTCCAAAAGATTGCAACAGCACTTAGATAGATTGTAATTGTATGTACCTAATAATACGTACATACATACTTTATTTATTCTAGAAGCAGATTATATATACAGTTTAAAAAACTTGAAAAAGTAAGTGAAAAAGATGCTTCTAGAAAAGGAAGTTAAGAGGTTATCCTTATATGAAACTCCCTTAAAAATAAATATAAATGAAAATTAAAACGAAAATACTTAATTACAATTACATAATTAAGTACAATTCGAGCTTAGATTTAAAATGCTGAAGGAGACTGATACGCCTATTCAAGACTTTAGTTCACCCAGTCCTGCTATATGGCTGTGAAACGGACGGAAGAAAACTGAATAGTTTCCAATGCCAATGCCTGAGATAGACAATAAAGATCAGATGGGAGCAAAGAATGACAAACAAGAGAGTGGTTGAGATAGCAGAGATCAGTGAAATAAGCTGCGAGGTATGATGAAGGTGGAACTAGTTAGGACGTGTACTCAGGAGAGAGGGTGAGAACAACTGCTTTAAAGCATTGGGGTGGACACCAGAAGGACAAAGGGTAAGAGGGAGACCAAAGACCACTTGGAGAAGGACAGTGGAGAGGGAGAGAAACAAGGCAAGGTGGAAGGCCACAGGGGACAGAGTGTTGTTCAGAGAACACGTCAGCCTTATGCGCCTACTGGCGCCCACAGACTGGATAATCCTGATCGAGGAGACTATGGGTCGGAACGGAGGTGCTGTCCTTCGTTCTCAGCATATTCCATTATTCAAATTGTTAACATAAATTCAATGGCGTAATTCTGTAACATAATCATGTATACAGTGAAAATTCAAATGTGAAACCATCAAACATTTGCAACTGAACATGACATGGGAATGTCGCAACATGTTTTGTAAAATGAAAAATGTTTTTAAATATTCTTTGTTTCTGTTTGCATGCTATTTGAAGACTTGTCTACCATGGTTTCTCTTCTCCATGGTTTATTTTGAAGAGAGGTTATTTTCACTAGTCACTTTATTATTGAACAGTATTAAGATTGATTCTTTCTTTTTTGTTTTTATAAAGGACATCCATGTCCATGAATCTCATGAAGATGACAACATTCACACCATTGAAGACCTTTTTCCTATTGGAAGTCAATGCTTCATGTTAGCATCGCCATATTATGGTGCTTCAGGTGAAGTGATAGAAGTTGATGTGAAGCAGTCCCGTGTTAGAGTTCAGCTTCAAGTGCCAACTGAACCTGATATATCGTCTGTCATTGATCAACATCAGGTAGGCTGTTATGACTAATTTATAAATACAACTTCAAAAACGTAATACTCATGTTACTGCTTTTGACTGAGATTTTGATGGAAAAGTTATTAAACTCTTCCATGAAATTTGGAACTAGCACTTAACAGAAATTTGCATTGGTTGCCTGTGAGAAGAATCATCTCATTTAGGGCACAAAGACCCGACTCACAGAACATTTGAATTAGGATATGGAACCTTCTTCACCAGACCTCCCTTTTAGAAGGATATGTGCACACAAAACCTCCCAATTAGGAAGGATATTTGAGGGACCCAACTAAAAAAAAATTCTCAATTGGGAAAGATATTATAGGAACTATATATCATGTGTTTTTTCCATGTGTTTATTTAGGCTATGTCACTTCATTACCTGCCAGCATATGTTGTTGCCAAAAAGCTTGGTATTTCGCCAAACTTGCTATCAAGAATAACTGGCAGCTTTCTGATTGAGCCAGGATCCAGTACAGAGTAAGTGACCAGTCATGGTGGAAACTGCAACTCATGACAGTGGTTAAGCGATTCCAGAAAATATCCATATCCATCCATGGAAGGCTTCCATATTTTAACCCCCTGTGCCTTTGAAAATTCCAAAATGCTCTACCCCATGGTGTCCAAATTCCAAATCATCAACTCTCCTTTCCCTCTTGATTTCTAATTTTGCTTAAACCCTCTGGAATTCCTTGTTTTACTCCCTACGACTTCATACAAAAGAGATTCTACTGTTACATCTTCCCAGAGGTTTTGCTAATAATTTCAGTCAAGCAACTCTCTACACAGCTCAAAATTGTGAAAACTTCCCCCTCCTCTGTTGCAACTTTGCAACTAGTTTGTGACTAAAATACTGGTGAATGACAATTTCAATTGTTTTTGTTTGTCGTAATTACTATAGAAATTTGAATATCCATAGGCAAATCCTGCCTAATTTACCTTTGGCATTGCAAATGATATTCACTCGATCAGATTCCATTACATCATTTTTTTTATGAACATGTATTACTTTTGCATGTTTTGCGTTAACTTGCAAACAAATGTGGCTGGTCGTTGTCATGCAAATTGCAAATGATTAATCTGTCAAAACATTCATCAACTTTATGGCCTCTGGAGCTGGATGTACAACCCATGTACAATCATTGCTTGTCTTGTATCCTGCTTTCCGTGTTGGTGATTTTACTCTCTGGAAATCCCAGATCTGGAAAAAAAACTCATGGCCTAGGAATTCCAATTGTAAGAACCCCCATGTCTTTGGATTTCCAGATCAAAGAACCCCCTTGCCCTCGGATTTCCGAAAAGCCATCCTTGGTATAGGTTTGAATATTTTCTGAAATTGCCCATGTGAAGTTTTCATTATTTATTAAACAACAACAACGAACCAACCAACCATTCATTTGCTAAAAAATAGAGAATAAGAAATATATGGAAAAAAATTGACTTAGCCCATGACACCCGGAACTTTTTGGCAAAAACACATTTTCAGCATGGAAATGAGCTAAATTAGCTTTAATACTAGTAGTAATCAAAGATTAGGAGTGCGTTCTCCGCCTGTGATAATAGTTGTCTGTTGCTGAAATCATTATCTTTATGTGAACGGCTGAAGTTTTACTGACAAAGTCCACTATTTTTGTTCTGTGGTTTTGATTTCCTCGTTATTGATTTTCCTTGCTAATGCGATTTTGATATGACCTTTGATGACACGTTGCGTGACGGCTCCAGTTTCGGTAAACTCACAATTTCATGGCATCAACACGTCTCATTCTCACTTTTACTGGTAATGTTTAGGCCTAAAGGCTAATTTTTGAAAAGGATAGTTTTGTTACTTCTAGTATTCTGAGCTGGAAGCACTAATATCAGCTAACATCTGTAACATTTGCTCTCGCGTTTCCGGTTATTCGTGGTTTATCGTAAACAAACTCCTGGACAAACTCCGTGCGACTGGCAATAATTATTAGATCCCACGGTTAACATCCCAAAGCCAAGGCGATGAAAAGTCGTATTCGTGAACAGAAAAAATACGGTCGTCCGTCCCAGCTATGTAACAAAAGCACGTTATCTCACATCCTGACCAAACAGGCCTCGCTCGGTCCAGAATCAAAACTTCTAGAAATGAGCGATCGCGAACAAATCGTCTCGTATACACGTGCTTTGCAATGATGTAATTTGTTTTCGCCCGGCCAAAAAATCTCACGCTGTCTGCATTGGGACTGCATTCTCTTTTTTGTCGAATGCAATCAGAGTGAAAAACCTGTTCAAAGAAAACCTCAAAAAAACCACAAGGGAGAACAAGCATGACGTAGCAGATCAACACGAAAACGAGGCTCAAAACCCCTGAAAAAACTTAGAGGGGTGGCCAATTTGCAGTCTTCACAAAAAATCTCGATTTCTCGCGCCTGCGAGACAAGATTAGGATGCGTTCTCTCGTTCCTCGAGAACGCAATAAAAAGGCATTTGCAACATGAAAGCATACCTTTCTTTCCACAAGCATTGCATTCTATGACCTATTTGCTCGGGCAAGTGCACAAATTCCATTGTTTTATAGTATGTCTTTAGGATTTTTGTTTTTGTTTTTTTTGCCTTTCCTTTTTCTCCTGTTCTTGTCTTTTTGCTGTAGTTGTCGATCCCCTACTGGGCTTGCTTCAAATTAAACAATTACTGAGAAAGCATCATCAAGACAGGAAATTCTTTCCACAGCAAAGTGTGCTTGAGGGAAATTTTCCTCTGAGTTTTTACTCACATTTCTAAGCATTTCTGTTCATATTTCGCACTCATTTTACCCAGTCACTCTGATCTAGGTATTATTGAAACAATTTTGGTCAAAGGTGATGATGTCAGAAGTGGCACAAAGGCCAATGCTTATTTCGACTGTTTACAGCCGGCACAGGCACCAAAGGGTTAATTAGGCAAAAAAAGTGGAAATACTAACAGATGCATGCTATTTTTGTGCAAAACGTCCTTAAAGGATGAAAAGTCATCGAAAAACTTGCACCTGCATTGTGTTAACTTCAATATTGACATTTTCAAGTTGCCCTCTTACCCTCTTCATCTTGCATCTTGAGTAGCTAGTCTGTTGAGTGAAGACTTCATTGACCTGTTTAGGTGTTGGGCTTTCTTTGCCATTGGCCATGCAAAATGACAACAAGTACTCTGAAAAAAAATTGAAATTGAAGAGATGATTAAAACGAGCTGTTAAAATCAGCTTGAGAGTCTTAAAAGAGTCACACGTCTGTATGAGTGTCATGATTGATTACGTACAGAATTTTCGTTGTTTAATTCTTTACTGAGTTGTATAATACAAAAAGCTGATATCATAAAAAGACAGAATTTTATGTACCAACTTTATGCTGATGGTACTCAGCTCTATGTGTCTTTTAAATTAGAAAGTGATGATTTTCTCTCCTCAGCAAAATCTAGCATCAAAATAAGTGTAAATGAAATCAGCAATCGGATGATTCTTAATGGCCTTAAGCTTAATGAGGAAAAAACTAAGCTGTTGTTACTCAGTTCACGTTATCGCCCTAAGTCCTTCTTTGGAATTTGTTTGAGTTGTTAGTGATACTATTCAACCGTCCTCTTCCCTTCATAATCTTGGAGTGATACTCGATTCCAGCGCTGATATGGAAAACCACATTAAAAAGATATGCGAGACATGTCACTTTCATTTAACTAATATTTGCAAGATAGAACATATTTGGACCGTGAATCTACTGAAGCAATTCATGCTTTTGTAACTACATGTACCAACTTTGATTACTGTTATGCGATCCTGTATGGACCACCTAACTACCACCTTCATGTAGTTAGTTCTCGGAAAGGGAACAACAAGTTTGTTAACAGAGTCCATCAGAGCATAATTTGATTCATTTTGTGTTACAAATTTAGAAGTGAGATGTTTGGGAACCAGACCATTTAAAGACTTGAAAACCATTAGGGCTTTCTGAATTTGACATTGAGATTTGCAAGTCTTTCCAGCTGAGTTTGAGAAACAAGGAATCAACATCAGCGTCATAGCCCGATGAAGTTATTACTCGTGCAGCACGGTTTTGTAGTTTTTGTAGCTTGTTAGACAATGTTCTGCCACAATTACCCCAGACTAGGGTGCAGTAATCAAATTGAGGTTGAACAAGGGAGTTGTATATGCAGAGTAGGGTGGATTGATGCACAAATGGCTTGACTCGCTTTATGGGTCCAATTGCAGAAGCAATCTTTTTACACAGTTTATCAATGTGGTAATGCCACGTTAGATTTTTATCGATGTAAACTCCAAGTGATTTTACAGAGGAAACTTGTTCCAACGGAACGTTATCAATGGAGAGTTTGAGTGTGTCAGATAGAGTATTTACCCTTTGCCTGGAGCCGATCAACATAAATTCAGTTTTTGAAGTGTTCAAAGTAAGTCTGTTAGACACAAACCATTTGTTTAGCTTTTCAACGTCGTGAGGTAGACTAGACTGAATCAGATGCAAATCAGAACCAGCATAGGTAATGTGGGTGTCATCAGCATACATTTTAGGTACGCTAAACGACAGACAACTGTCAACTGTCCAAGTACTTGATGACCATACTGCAACCCCTTACTGACAAATCAAGACGCAAACTACAATCTACAGAGAACTTTATTGACGCGTGTCTTATGATGTAAAATAACTGTTCACCAGTATTCCACTTCAATTGGCTTTACAGTGTACTGAGACCACTATCCAACAATCTGCCATTGAACTACCGCTACTGACAGAGGACATCATGGACTTACTGAACCTTTGCCTTACATTGACTTACTTTCAGTACAATGGCAAACACTACAAGCAGTTGCATCGAACAACCATGGGGTCGCCTGTTTCTGTTGTTGTCACCGAAATTGTGATGCAAGACGTAGAGGAACGCCCTTGCAACTTGCCGTCAAACGATACCGCTTTGGTTATGATATGTTGACGACACTTTTACCGCCGTTCACAAAGATGAAATTGACGCTTTTCATGACCATCTTAACGAACAGAATGCCGATATCCAGTTTACCAAAGGAATTGAAGAAAATGGAAAACTTCCTTTTCTAGACTGTTTGGTAAGCCACTACAACAAGGAACTGTGAACGACACTGTACAGAAAACCGACGCATACCGACAGATTGCTTGATGAATCATCCTACAACCCGACTTCACACAAAGCCACGACTATAACGCCCAGTGGGTTATTCACGGGTTTATTTAGCACTTAAATTTACACTTCAGAGTTAATTCTCTGTGTCACCATTTGTGTTCCTAGCGCTACACGGCACAACATTCATATGTACCCTTACTTTCTCTTCGCCGCAATTCACCATCTAATTGTCCCCGACTTTCTCTGTCCGACCTCGTAGCTCAGGCGGCAGAGTAACGGTAGATCTAATCCGGAGGTCGTGGGTTCGATTCCCACCGAGGTCAAAAGATTTTTTCTTTACCTCGTGTGGTTCCCTGATTCCCTTTACTAGGGCTAACGCCCAGTGGGTTATTCACGGGTTTATTTAGCACTTAAATTTACACTTCAGAGTTAATTCTCTGTGTCACCATTTGTGTTCCTAGTGCTACGCGGCACAACATTCATATGTACCCTTACTTTCTCTTCGCCGCGATTCACCATCTAATCGTCCCCGACTTTCTCTGTCCGACCTCGTAGCTCAGTCGGCAGAGTAACGGTAGATCTAATCCGGAGGTCGTGGGTTCGATTCCCACCGAGGTCAAAAGATTTTTTCTTTACCTCGTGTGGTTCCCTGATTCCCTTTACTAGGGCTAACGCCCAGTGGGTTATTCATGGGTTTATTTAGCACTTAAATTTACACTTCAGAGTTAATTCTCTGTGTCACCATTTGTGTTCCTAGTGCTACGCGGCACAACATTCATATGTACCCTTACTTTCTCTTCGCCGCGATTCACCATCTAATTGTCCCCGACTTTCTCTGTCCGACCTCGTAGCTCAGTCGGCAGAGTAACGGTAGATCTAATCCGGAGGTCGTGGGTTCGATTCCCACCGAGGTCAAAAGATTTTTTCTTTACCTCGTGTGGTTCCCTGATTCCCTTTACTAGGGCTAACGCCCAGTGGGTTATTCATGGGTTTATTTAGCACTTAAATTTACACTTCAGAGTTAATTCTCTGTGTCACCATTTGTGTTCCTAGTGCTACGCGGCACAACATTCATATGTACCCTTACTTTCTCTTCGCCGCGATTCACCATCTAATTGTCCCCGACTTTCTCTGTCCGACCTCGTAGCTCAGTCGGCAGAGTAACGGTAGATCTAATCCGGAGGTCGTGGGTTCGATTCCCACCGAGGTCAAAAGATTTTTTCTTTACCTCGTGTGGTTCCCTGATTCCCTTTACTAGGGCTAACGCCCAGTGGGTTATTCACGGTTATTTAGCACTTAAATTTACACTTCAGAGTTAATTCTCTGTGTCACCATGACTATAAAGACTTTGACAAGACGAGCGCAACTAGTTTGTGCTGCAGTACCGCTCAAAAGTAAGTTACCACCTCTCGTCTCTCGTCTCGCGAGACGAGAGTCTTGTCTCGCGAGAACCACTGAAGCGTATATTTTGGAATACATTTCAAGCAATTGGCTTGCAAGAAAACGATTTATTTCTCGTGACGGGTTTGCCGCGATGCCATATTACGTCCGTGCGAATGAACTGAAACGAAACTTGTTTTGCAAGATCGGTACTATTGCCAGAATTGAAGAAGCTGATCCGTTATGGAAAGCGCTTGGTAAAGTTTCAATCTTTCTCCGATTACTCCGAGTTATTCCTCGCTGCATCGAGATGGAATTTGAATTTCGTGCCTCTGCAAGTCCATTGAACTGGAACTCATTGTTTTCATTCCAGATGAATTAAACTTGAACTTAAATGTTGTCATTACAAACGAAAAGACGAGAAAAAGGCCTCTCTTTATGAAAACCCGTATAAAGTATACGCGCGTATACCTTCAGACTAGCTGAAATTAACAAAACCGATTGTATATTTATTACACGTCACGGAAGTATTTTGCTGTTGAATAAAAAATTCACTGTGTTTTGTCGAAGAGAACCGGGAATAGACGCTTCTACAGTCCCATCTTCAAGGAGCAAAAACAAATGAAAGATAACATTTTTTTTCGACATGAAGTAAACACGGTTCAAGCAAGCGACTTCCCAACCCGCGCCGAAACACGGAACTTTTCTTTGATGAAAAAAATAACTTAACATGAGCGGCACACAATTGAAACTTTAATAAACCATTTTTTGCTCAAGGAAAGAGTATTTTACCATTTGAATGGATAATTTGTGTCCCGGAGTTATCATTTTTTCGACCAGGATCTTGGAAACACTTCAGACAAAGAATCCAACCAGCTTGCCGAGGCGTGCCGATACACAGAACTTTTCACCCACGTGAATTACGAAAATATTTACACTTTGTTCGGAATTTTCTCGCTACTACGTTAGCCTCTTGGAATACCAATACTACAGAAAATTGATTATTTCATGTCGTATCAAAAGTAAATTTAATTCACAAAACTTCTTTTACACGAAAGAAGTTTAAGCACAGACAAAACCGCGTTGAATGTAGCGTTGAATGTTGTTGGTTTCAATCGAGACTAGCGTCTACTTCACAGCTGAGTTGGAGAACTGAAATGTACTAACACTTATCCTTTGGGAGACTGGAGAGACAAGATGGCGGAGCAGACATGTTTTTAAAGCTCCATCTCGGTGACGCCTGCTGAGTAAAGTGCAGCGTATGTCTGGTAAAAGAAAAGGCAGACCTAAAACAGAAAGTGGTTCTTCAACTTCTCCTGAAGACAAAAGGTCAAGACAGAGCTTAAGTGCAGAATATTCTGACAACGAAGACGACGAAGTTCTAAAAGCTCTTTCAATGGCTGCCGACCTTGGGAAGAAACTAGATGAAGTCTTGGAGAGACTCACTAAGCTAGACATCATCGAAAACCGCTTAAATAATCTATACATTACGATGGCCAATTTAGAAGGAGCCATTTCCAGCTTAGACAAGGACGTTGCTGAGCTGAAAGTGAAATTCCAAACCACCTTCGAATCCGTGAATAAACTGGAACAAAGTGTAGAGTTTAATGCTAGCGATATCGCCGACTTGAAACGTGACCAGCTGGAGCTCAAATTTGAGAACGAAAACCTGAAGAAACAGCTCCTGTACTCCGAATCTTATAGCAGAAGAGAAAACCTGAAATTTATTGGTATTGTGGAAAATACCAGCGACTCAACAGACAACCAGAATGCAGCGAAATCGAGCGACTCCCTACATAGCGAAAACACCAAAGATGTTCTCTTTAAGTTCTTGGAAGATGAACTGAATATCACTGATGCAAGGAAAAGAATTGAATTCCAAAGGGTCCATCGTCTGGGCAAACCAAGAAGCAGTGGCGATCCTCGTCCGATTATTGCTCGTTTTCTCCGCTACCAGGATCGAGAAGAAGTTATGCATAAAGCTCGAGCGAAGCTGAAGGGCAAGGATTATGCGGTTTTTGACGACATCCCCAAAGAACTATACGAACTTAGGAAAAAGCAGCAGAACAAGCTTAAACGCGCCAGACAAGAGGGTCTTAAGGCTTTTTTCAGTAAGAAATTTCCGGACAAGCCGTACATTAACGGTAAATTTGTACCACTGGGCGAATCTACTTGTTAATTATTTTCCTGTACTGAATAATTACATGTATATCAATTTTGACTAAGCTACACCTTTACCATTTTTCTAAAATTTTTGTCACCGCTGTATTGGGAGCACAACATCATATATGCTGTTATTTAACGGAGAGAGAGTGCCTATCGATCTGGGATGTTCGGTAAGTAATGGGAAATGGTTTTTATTTGTTGATTTTGTGTCTAAGCTGTGTATTAGTGTCATGTTTACCTTTTGTTTGTTTTCCATTTGCGTTCATATTTATCTTTTGTTTTCGCCCGTCTTTGATGGCAGGTTTTGCATTATAACTATAGATCGGTTTCTTCTACACTTCCTCCTGTATTTACTATGTAGATCTAAATTTCTGAAACGTTAACTTTATTATCACTTAATGTGAGGGGCCTTACTAACTTTCGAAAAAGACGAACAGTTTTTACTTGGTGTCGCAAGAAAAATGCCGATATTGTATTTTTACAAGAAACGCACTCGAAAGGGGACAATGAGGTACAATGGAGAAACGAATGGGGTGCCAACATTGTATTGTCTCATGGAAACTCTAATTCTCGAGGGGTTGCTATCCTAATGAAGAAGGGGACTGATTGCACCATTCGTTCTAAAGTTATAGACCCCCAGGGACGTTATATTATTCTTAAAGCTGCCATTGCCGATCATAAATATACCCTGATTAACATTTATGCTCCGAATAAGGACAGTGATATAGTTAATTTCTTTGAGAAGCTAAGGAAAATACTATTAGAAGAGCATGTTGACGCAGATGAAAAAGTTATTGTTGGAGGTGACTTTAATTGTCCTATGAACCCACTGTTAGACAAGAAAGGCGGTTCTTCGGCCCCGCGTAAAATAGCAATTGCCAGTATTGAATGCTTTCAAGAGGAATTCGATTTAGTGGACATTTGGCGTGTTAAAAACCCAGAAATTAAAAGTTTCACTTGGTGTCAAAATTCTCCACAAATATTTTGTCGCCTAGATTATTGGTTTATTTCCAATAATTTGCAAGATTGGATAAAATCAACCGACATAACTCCAGCTCTCAAAACAGATCATTCCGCGATTTTGCTCGTTGTGGAAGACAAGGAGCTAAAACATGCGAAAGGTCAGGGTTTCTGGAAAATGAACTGCGCTATTCTAGATGATTCCATCTATATAGAGGAAATTTCACATTTAATACCAAAGTGGGTTGCAGAAGGTCAAAAAGAATTGTCTGATGACAGAAGCGTCTGGGAATGGACAAAATTCAATATAAGGAACCATGCAATACAATTCTCGAAGAAAAGAGCTAGAAGCAGAAAGGAAAAAGAGGCTCAATTAGAAAAAGAGTATGTCTCGGCTAAACAGATTTATGAAAACGATTCGTGTGAAAACAATTTGAATATGTTGATTACGGCGCGGGAAAAGATAGAATCCTTTTACGAAGAGAGAACCAGAGGGATAATAATTCGGGCGCGAGCTCGTTGGCATGAATGTGGTGAAAAAAGTTCCAAATACTTTCTCAACTTGGAAAAACGAAACCACGTAAAGAAACATATGCGGAAACTCCATAATAACAATTCATTGACCACTGATCCAACAGTCATTCTTGCCGAACAGAAGCGCTTTTACCAAGATTTGTATACGAGTACGAACAAATGTTTAAATAATAACGCTATTGAGACTTTTCTGATGAATTTAAATATTCCTAAACTCACAGATGAACAAAGAGATTTGTGCGAAGGAAAGATCTATCGGGAGGAGTGCAAAAGTATCCTGGATTCTTTTCAGAATAACAAAACCCCAGGGAATGATGGAATCCCGATTGAATTTTATAAAAGGTGTTGGCCCTTGATTGAAGAACCCTTCATTAGTTGTATTAATGAATGCTTTGAAAAAGGTGAATTAGCGTGCTCTCAAAAACAGGCAGTGATAACTCTTATTGAAAAAAAGGGCAAAGACCGTCTCTTTCTAGAAAATTGGCGGCCAATTTCATTATTAAATGTAGATGTTAAAATAATGTCGAAAGTTATCGCCACTAAAATTAAGAATGTTTTACCCACTATTGTTCATCACAATCAAACCGGATTCATCAATGATCGCTACATTGGCGAGACAGTTAGATCTATTCTTGATTTGATGGATTTTACACTGTCAAAAAACATTCCCGGGCTACTGATCTTTATAGACTTTCACAAGGCCTTTGACAGCCTTGAATGGAACTTTCTTTTCGCCTGCCTAAGAGCTTTCAATTTTGGCCCAGATTTTATCCGCTGGACAGAAATTTTCTATAAGAATATTCAAAGTTGTGTTATAAATAATGGCTTTGCGTCGGACTTCTTTGCCTTGGAACGTGGGGTCAGGCAGGGGGATCCATTATCTCCCTATCTCTTTGTACTAGCTGTGGAAGTTCTGGCGATTGCTGTACGACAGAATACAAATATTAGAGGCATCTCAATTGATGGTCAAGAAACCAAACTGCTACAGTATGCAGACGATACAACAGCAACCCTTGCTGACTTTAGCTCAGCCCGATCTTTTTTCGACTTATTAGATACTTTCAAACTGCTTTCAGGTTTAGCAATAAACTACAGTAAAACAGAAGGAATGTGGATCGGATCTTGTAGAAATAACAACTCTAAACCTTTCGGTATTAAATGGCCTCGGGAACCTATCAAGGCCTTAGGTGTATATTATTCATATGATCCAGCCCTTCTTCGAGAGAAAAACTTCATTGAGAATTTGGATAAGATTAAAAAACTCCTGAACCTATGGTCCTGTAGAGGTTTATCACTTTATGGCAAAGTGACTGTCATCAAATCCCTAGTTATACCGAAATTTGTTTACATATGCTCCCTCTTGCCTGTTGCGGATGAATTTGTGAAGGAGTTAAATCGACTAGTTTACAAATTCTTGTGGAATGGACCAGATAAGACAACTCGTCTTTCGACAATTAACGATTACGCCAAAGGCGGTTTAAGAATGATTGACCTAGATTGTATGATTAAATCTTTGCGTTTGGCCTGGCTACATAGGATATATAATGTCACGAAAGGCCCATGGAAATGGTACCTCTCTCACCTTTTAACAAAGTGCGGAGGCCTGTTCTTGTTTAACTGTAATTACGATGTTAAGGACATCTCGGTTCCTTCTCTATTTTACTCTCAACTTTTAAAATGGTGGTCAGATTTTCGTGAAGACTTTGCTTCTGCAAAGGACTGGCAAAATATAATATGGAATAATCGGGATATTCGTATAGACGGCAGTCCAGTTTTCTATAAAAATTTCTTCCTTTCAGGTGTAGTGTACCTGAGGGATCTCCTTTTAAATTGCAATAATATCGATTCCTTTGAGATTGCTGCAAGGAACATAGAAAAATCTAATTTTCTTATCTGGACGGGCCTTCGGGACTCCATTCCTTTTCACCTGAAGGACAATAACATAAGTACATCTCCGTCTTCTACTATTCCATCTTTCTCCACAGGCAATGGTGACGAGGTATTTTGTGTGAACCAAAAAAAGTCAAGGGATTATTATTCACTACTTATTAGCAAAAAAGCCAAACTACCTAATGCAATCACCATTCTTCATAGGGATTTCAACCTATCAGAAAAGCAACTGCAACAAGCCTTTTCACTCCCACATATAGTTGCTCTTGAACCTTACGTCAGAGCTTTTCAGTATAAAGTACTTAATAGAATCCTTTATACAAATGAGAAGCTCTACAAAATTGGTTTTATTTCACACAAAGATTGTACCTTTTGTAAAAGCGCATCAGAAACTTTAACCCATTTGTTGTACCACTGTCCCTTCTCGATAGCATTTTGGAAGGATTTTGAATGGTACTGGTCAGTGGTAAAAGATGAGCAAATTCATCTAGCATTAGAGGATATCATAGTGGGCGTCATAACAAGACCATGCCCCTTACTAAACTACTTTTTACTGATTGCAAAGATTTACTTGTGGGACTGTAGAAGAAACCAAACTTTGCCAAATATCGTTGGATTTAAGGCTAAAATTGAACTCAAGTATGAAACAGAAGCATACATTGCACGAAAAGGCAATAATATAAAATTTCTACAATCGAAATGGGCAAATTGCTTTCTTTAACTTTACTATTACTCTTACATGTACCATTAATTTAAGTATGCAGGATAAATATTTTGTCTTTCAGCCCTGATTTTAACGTTTACGTTTTGCACTGAAATATTCTTCGCTAATTTGGAAGTACTAAGTTATGTAAGCTGTTTGTATGAGAACAATTATGTAAATGTGGACGCAGCTGTTGATGTACTTAGTTAATGACGTTGTAGACTTGTATATACCATAAGTTACTGTAAGAAATGTTAATAGCTGTATCGTAAGTAATGTTACTTAGTGTACTGTAAGTAATGTAAATATCCGTGTCATTAGTAATTCAAGAAGTTGTACTGTACGTAACGTAAGGTAACTGTATCGTTTCTTGTAAGTGATGTGATATCGAATAAATAACGTATTTAAAAAAAATAAAAAAAAAAAAAAAAAAAACACTTATCCTTTCCTTCAATTGTATCCATTGAATCCTTTATTTTTGGAAATTTTTCGTTAATGTTACGTTTATTTCGGGTTCACCCTGGTGTTTATTTGAACGCTCAAACGTCATGTTAACTTGTGCAAATTTTTGACATAAATGTATGATCTTGGCGCCAACGTGACAAGGCTCAATAGATCTCAATATGGGTTATTTTTTTACCTTTTTGCGAATGCTCAATTGCCAGTTTCCCCCCATATGAATTAAACTATACTTTTATCAGTGTTTAACTTTTATTTATCTTAGATGCAATCTTGGGATCTTAACGCTTAAAACTGGGGTTTGTTGAACAATTTTTCTTCGATGCGTCTTATTTTGGCCGAGATCTATGATTTGGCGGGGATATTTTTCTCCTTCTCCCTGCTGCGAGAAAAAAATTCTGGGCTCGACTCGGTGTTACTTACCCGGTTACTGTAATACTGTAAAATGCACGCTTCCTAATTTCTTTCAAATATAATAATGCCCGTCCATCATCGATCTACAGTGTAAATCTGTTCTAAATGATGTTCAATTTTGCGGATCTTGAAAAATGCGAATGACACAAAAGCCAAGAACTGTCTGTAAGTATTTGTTTTCGAACATGAAACTGTTTCATCACTGCTTTCTTCCTGGTTTACAAACATTTCTAAATGACAGGTAAAAGTGAAGTCAATAGCTTCAATATCCACGACTTTCACTTTATATAATTGCCAAAAGAGGACGCTACGATCGATCGGCAAACTTTCATCGTACAGATTTGAGCACTCTTAAGCCCATAAACGACGGCATATTCTTGGCTACGATTTTCGAGTGAAGTAGATTTGAAAAGTTTAATAGTCAAATCTCAAACGAACGTGATAACTCAACGATCAACAGAGTTTGGCAAACGCTTCGTTCGAGCGCGCAAGTTCGCATTGCAATAGGCTTTTACAGCTGTAAAATAGAAAGCTTTGCAGCATATTCTTGGCTACGATTTTTGAGCCAAGTAGATTTGAAAAGTTTAAGAGTCAGTCTCAAATGAACGTGACAAACAAACGACAGAGTTCAGCAAACGTTCGAGCGTGCGAAGTTACAATAGGCTATTAAAGTCTCGCGAGAAATTCAAGCAGTTGAACTTACAGTTTTTTTAGGCTCTCACGAGACGAGACTCTCGTCTCGTGAGATGAGAGTCTCGTCTCGCGAGACAAGATTCTCGTCTCGCGAGACAAGAGTCTCGTCTCGCGAGACGAGATTTCTCGCGAGAGGGTGGTAACTTACTTTTGAGCGGTACTGTACACCGGACAGTTTACGCGTCAAAAACAAATACCTTGAACGTGTTTTTCACAAGAACAACTACAACTCTGACTTTATTAGACGAAACATTTACCGACCTACCGAAGCTGACGCAACAAACAGGAGCACCTGTTACTACAGTATTAAACATGGAGCGAGCCTATAAAAGGTCACCGGTTTGCACTTTGTTGGCTAAAACACCGTATTTACGTTGAGTAAACTCGAAAACAATCGATCTGCTTTCACAAGTGAAACAACAAAAATAAGAAGTTAAAATGCATGTATATGAAGTACGATACCTGTCTAAATTCTTCTTCTATAGATTCGTTCTTGTTGTTTTCGCTGACCTTTTCACAAAGAAAGCAAATACAAACGAAAAGCCTTCCCTTGTGCGGTCGCCTGAAATATCACTTCGTGTGAATTTCGCGGGAGTACGACACGCCTGGGTGAATAATCCAATCAAAGCAGAGTATCCAATTTGTGATGGACGGGCTGAGCCGCTCAGCCTTTATTTATAGACTCGCTCCGTGTTTAAGGGCACTTCTGAGACCATCTCACAGATCCTACAGCCCTACAACAACCGTATTGCCCACAAACCTACAACTACGTTACAACACTTACTGACCAACGTTAAAGACAGGGATGAACCCAACAACAGATAGAGTCTATGCTTCGATAAGCATAGATGAGACTATGATCGCTGATGGCAATATGGGAGACTCTGGAACAGCATACCCTGTCAGGATAATTTGTATAGATCAAATCAATTAGTGTGGATGAGAATTCTGTAACATGAGTTGGTTCGTTTATCAGTTGTTTGAGCCCATATAAATCTGAAATCTCGAGTAAACGACAAGTGTTTACATCAGGTGTAGAAGGAGCCAAATTACAGTTTAAATCACCTAACAAATAGTACTCTAAGTTGAGAGAATGTAATTTGCCTATAATGACTGACAGGGAGGTCTGTACAATGTTGCTACCAGAAATGTCTTAGAGTTCGGTTTACAAAATAATTTCTATAGTTAAATTTTCAAGATTTATTACATTTAGATCTGTGCATAAGAAAGAGAGTACTTAATATACTGCATAAGACACTGCATAAGAAAGAGAGTACTTAATATAAAAACCTACCCCTCCACCATTTCTATTTCCACCACGACGGATAAATTTGTAACCTGATTCATTAAGTTTGGTTTCGTTAATTGCCAGAATATGGATTGAAAACTCAGCAAGAAGGACTCTAAGTTCGTCAACATGTTTAACAAGACTGTTAATGTTCAAACAGGCCATTTTGAAACCATGTTTAGCTGGTAAAAAGTTAGTCACATAGAAAAGACCTGAAATACCTGAAGGAACTGCATTATCAACTGATTCTGGCAGCGTTTGAGAAACCAGAGAATTATTGACATTCATGGAATTAGGAAATCAATTAGATCTCAGAAAATTTACAAAGTTCATTTGCAATCACTTTTTACCTTCCCTTATGAGGTGTAGTCCACCTTTGTTAAGTCCTTTAGAGTTGATGTTGGCATGGCTGATGAGTTTCCACTTATTTTGGTGGCAACAGTGTTTTAGACGTTTGTTTACCTCTTTGACGGCATCACTGTAATCATCATTCCTTGCCGTTAGTTCGGATATAACTATTTAAGAATTGCAAGCATTCTCAACCTCTGTGGCCAAGTCGATAATAGCATCTGCCACATTGTTCGGTGTTGATGATTTAAGATTGTTGTTCCCGACAT
>OZ026598.1:11871123-11873623 GCA_964020085.1 Micromussa lordhowensis | reverse complement strand
CCTCTGCCACTGCTAATTGTTTCCTTACCGTCAAGTATTATTCTAGCTAATTGTGACAAAGTCTGAAGATTTGCCTTGTTAGGAAGAGCAATTGTATCTACCTAACAGTAATTGCAACACAAGCAGAAACATTATCAGCCCTAATGACAATATGTTAAATTTTAATTTGGGGGAGACGAGTATCTACGAAAATCTGGTAATGGGAACAAACCTCTCTTTGTCAATCAGCAAAGATGACACTAGTAATAATAACAAAAATGTTCTAGCCTTGATGAGGTTTTGGGTGGCAGTCATTAGTTATCACCATTTGAAGCTTGCTAATGGTTTTTGTTGTTTTTTATCTTATAGTGCATCTGGTGGAGGTGCAAAGGTAGATATTGGACTGAACATGAAATTCAGTAAACAGAACAAAGAGGTACGTAATAAATATGGAATGCTTTGTCAGTGTCTCTTTGGGGGGTGGTAGAATTGTTGTGAGGTTAAAATGGGGCTTAACTTTGATGTCTCGGATAATTTACTTGGTCCCACTTCTTCTAAGGGTTGAAAATGCTATCAACTGATAAATCGCTATCTCATAGATAAGTACTAGAAAGCACTAGAACACACTATTTAGAATTTCCCCCAAAGCCTTCATCAGGAATTGGTTGATTCATAGTAGTAAGGGGTGGGTAGGTGTCGAGGCCTTCCCTGGAAATTTGTTAATATAATGCATGACAGGAAGAAGTATTTCCATAATGCAACTGCACCAGTCACTTTGTATAAATAAAAAGGATAGCTGCAGCAGCAGGTGTAAAGAATGGAAATTATGTGCCAAAAAGGAGAGACTTCTGCTCCTAGTTCATATGATTCAGTTCATACTTTCAGGTCCTTGGATATGCCAGGAGAACAGAAGAGGGTGGATGGACTTACTCTCCTACTGCTTTTAAGGCAATTGCTGAGTATTTAAAGAAGTAAGTGCATATTTTTCTCTCTCCACTAATTAAAGACATGAACACACTTTATCACTATTGGCATCAGGGTTGTAGCTATCTAAGAAAATAGTCTCCCGGTTTGAGATTTTCATAAGCCGGTCACCATTTTTTGCGAGAGACCTGGAACAAAATTCATCCCAATCTTTCTCAACGCATTTATACAAGATGGCTGACGCAGTACAAGGAAAGAGAACATGATAAACAAGTGCTCAAAACTAGTTTTTTTTTCAATTACTTTACTCATTACAGTGGCGCCGATACTCAAGGTAGTCGGAAATTTATTCCAAACTTTTCATTTAGTTGATTTAGACAGTTCGATATGGTTCAGATATCAAACGATTGTACGTGCGTAATCTACAAACCGTTCGTTGTTCTTTACCAAGTGATCGCTTGCCAAAATCGAGCCGGCGATCACCTCTTTCTCAGCTGGTGAATTTAGCCGGTAGCCGGCGCTTAGCGACAACCCTGTGACATGAGTAAGGTATGATCATGATTCTGACCCATTTACATTGTGGTTTTTGGTGAAAATCAAACTATTTTGTGTAGTCTACTTACATGCAGAGTTGTAGCTAAGAAGATAGTCTCCTGGCTAAGATTTTCATGGAGCCATTTACCATTTTTTGTGAAAGACCTGAAAGAAATGTTTTTGTCCTCAATTTTTGCATCGCCTTTAATGCGGGACTACCAAGCTTTGCATTTACAAGACGGGGGATGCAGTACACGGAAAGAGAACGCACCCAACAACTGCTGAAAACAAGATTTTATTTCAATAACTTTCCTTGTTTTAGTTGTACTGATACTCAGTGGTAATTTATTCCAAACATTTCATTTAGTTGATTTAGACAGTTCGATATGGTTCGGATATCGAATGATTGTACGTACTTAAGCTAAAAGGTGTTTGTTGTCCTTTATTGAGTGATCGCCTGCAACCACCTCTTTCTTAGCTGGTAATAATAAGGGAACAACTACAATTAAGCAATAGAAAACATTTTCCGTGTTTGCGTAGCCTGATATAAACACAAGAGGGGTTGGGAGAATTTGAGACAGTTATGCAAACCCGAGACGAAGTCTCGGGTTTGCATAACTGTCAAGAATTCTCCCAACCCCTCTCGTGTTTATATCAGGCTATGCAAACACAGGAAAAAAGTTTTCTATTGCTTATATAAAATAACTTCCTCTAAAAACTACAACACGGGAAAAGATAAAAATTAAGAAATAGAAAACATGTGCCGTGTTTCTATCGAGTTATAGGAACACGAGTGAAAGTTTGGGAGAATGAGAAATGCTGTGGGAACACGAGCCGCAGGCGAGTGTTTCCACAGCTTTTTCGAGTTCTCCCAAACTTTCACGAGTGTTTCTATAACTCGATAGGAACACGGAGAACATGTTTTCTATTTCTTTTAGAAAATACCGCGACGAAGAAAAAGAAAAACAACTTGTTTACTTCGATCATCAAAATGTAAATTCTCTTTGTTCGCGCCATCATTACGAACAGCTCGTGCTAGTTCTGTGTTTCTATCGAGTTATAG
>OZ026598.1:11848623-11861123 GCA_964020085.1 Micromussa lordhowensis | reverse complement strand
TTTACAACAGTGTTTAACACACAAGTTAAGGAGTAAAGCAAGAAGTGTCAGTTAAGAGAGATCATACTAGGCCAGTTCATGGTCTCCAAACCTCAAAAGAGGTTTAATTATCCAGGTTCGCTTTCTGGTGTTCTCTGGGGAAGTCTCTAAAGTGGTTATTTCTGGTGTGGATCTAAGGAGTCTGACTTGGTTAGCCTCGGATGCAGGGTTCTCTGTGTTGTCGCCTGTGTTGGCATGTGTCCCAGGGCTCTCTGTCTCATTGGGTGTGGCGGTTTCCGTAGCTGGCAGTTGTACTAGAGACGGTACAGGTGATTGGGAGTGGGTACTGTTCTCTTCAGTCGGAGATGCTATGGGAGGGTTCTTGCTTGGAGGGTGTGGCTCGCAGCTTGACAGTGGGGTGCTGTCAACTGTTGGTAGATTATGATGGCTTGATGAGGACACGATTCCTATGGATGTTATTCGGGATTTTGTATCACATAGGATCAAGGTGTGTCTAACGAAATGATCCGTGCCGACTCTTCTGTGTCGCTGGTGGTTTCGCATAGACGCAGGAACCGTTACGCAGAAGACTGTGTGTTTTGGATGCTGAATTGTCTTAGTATTGTTTACGCTGAGTTCTTGAGCGACCATCTCCGCGTTGAGTGGCGAGGGCTTTAGAAGGTGGTCTGGTGTTGGCAGGGTAGTTCTTGGCCTTCAGCAAAGCATGCATTGTGCAGTTGAGGAAGTGTGTCCCTGGGGTGGGTGTTCTGGTAATTAAGCAGCCCAGTTTGAAGGTCATTAGCTTTCTTTAACATTGATTTGAATCCTGACGGTGGGGGTGGTATGGTGAAGAGGTCGTGTGTTGGAATCCATATTGAGTGGCCAAATTGTCATATTCGAATTGGAGGGTTGTCCAATGCTGTCGACCAGATTCCAGTTGCATCCCCTTGCCTTCTATAGGAAAACAGGAAGTCTAGGTTTGTAAAGTCCATTGGACATGAATAGATTACGATAGGGTTTGTAGGTCACATGGTTTACTGCATTGGTTGGATGTTACTGATGGAGTCAGAGAGAAAACGGTATCTGCTTCTATTCTGGCGAGGCCCAATCATTCACTCTCCAGATAAGAGGGCGGGTTTATGGCCCATGATGTCATCCGGTAGGATTTGGAAGGTCAAAGATTCATACTGGTTGTTCTTTTGGCATACAAGCTCGACTTGGCCCAAGGGTCTCAGTGGGCGCTTGCTCCCATATGGATGCAAGAGGTATGATGACTTCGATATTTGTACCTGTGGGCCCAGGGTGTTGAGGGTGCCAAGAGAGAGAGTTGCACGAGGCTGCTGTATCGATCTGGAGGGAAACATCCTTCTTTCTGAAAATAGAAGTATTGTACTTCAATACATTTAACACTTTCAAGACAGTAGATATGAACAAGGCATGTTGAAACACAACATGCCAAATGAGGCATAGAAAATACGTCATACAAAATGTGCTTTAAGAAGACACTTATGTGCTTTAAGAGAGAGTATAAATTCCCCAAGTTAGTGGCATTACAACTTGTCAAATTGTGACACAAGAAACCAAGGAAGTTCTTAAATAATTGCTGCAGACTCTGTGGCACCTAATGAAAGCACAAATATTTAAATCAAACATTAAAGGGGACGCATTCACTGATGTAGGACATAATCTCGGCTAATTAGAGCTGTTTACCTTCAATACTTCTCAATGAATCACATCTCAGTTGTATTAATCAAAATCATGATGTATTAATTTTGAATGGATTTATTGTTAACCACAAAGGGGGCAAAGCAACAGAATAAGAATGTGCTATTCTGTGACTATTTGGTAATTCAATATTTTGGTTCTCGTTTGTTAGGGTAAAGAAAACTTGCGTTTCGAGTGAAACAAAATTGTTTCTTTTCCACTTCTTCATCAGATACTTAACTTTCTTCCATTTATCTCCGGCAGTGAAAAATGAAAACAAGCACATCTTCCATGTGTTTTAGAGAAAATGAGGGATCCATTTTAAATACCTTTGCGAGGAAAACAAAAGGATCAAGTTACAAAGTTGGCGTGAAAAGTGAAATTGTCAATTATGAACGGAAACAATGTAAAACACAGTATAATTGTAAGTTATTTTTGGACCTTGAGTTAAAATACTGTACACACAAGAAACAAACACACTGCCAAGATTATTTCTTATAAAGGTTCCTGTCCATTCATATTCTGCAAGGGAGTGGAGTGAACTGAGCAGGGGTTCTGGGGCCTACTGTGCCAGAGCTACATTGTATCAATTGCATTTTGCATTATCTGAGATCTCTAGTTTGACCTTTGTCAGACCTAAATTTAGCATGTGCTAATTTATGACAAGCATGTAGCATTGTGTTTTTAAAATTTGTAACAAAATACAGTCCAACACTGTCTAGTTAATCTTCAATATGCTTCAGCTGCCAATCCAAAGCTGTTTTCATTAATAGATGACTTGACAAGTAGTTTTGCCTCTGCCACAATGCACCTGGAGCTCAGCTCATAATCCTGGACCAAACGTTTATTTTGTGGCAAATTTTTAACGCCGCCCAAGACAATAGAAAGTTAACCAAGACAAAAGATTTACTTTCCCTATGATCAGACACATTTTAGGTCAGTAACCAAGGTTGAGATGACATATATCCACTTGTGTTCACAGTATCTCTCACCCTGTGGTGTTTAGATTGCATCAATCTCATTCAGTCACATTTTTGACAACGTTTGTTTTCATGGCAAAAAGGTAAGCCAAATCCAGACCAGCCACTCAGATGATAGATTCGAATGTATGTATAGATATTCTGAAATTCTCTTTCCACCATTAATTTTTTTCAACAAAATTTCCTTGCAACAGGGTTTCAAATGAGAATTAGTTTCTCGGCCATGACCACGCATGCATGTCAGGGGTATAGAATGGTAAATTTGAGACTGCAAGACTGTTTACAAATTTGAGAATGAAACTTGAGCATTTTTCTATCGAATCCGAACCTGAGACTTTACCTTACAAAAATCCGAGCCCGAGACTCCAGTTGCTGGAAAATGTCAGGCCGAATAATACTAAAACTTGACTGAAGTCTTGATTGATCACTGACCCCATGACTTCTGCGATACCAGTGCAGTGCTCTACTAACTGAGCTGTCAAGCCAACTGGGAGGTGCTCACTTCTCATAATACCCATAGATGGTGAAGAATACAAACGAATATATGAAAGAGCATATATTTGAACTGGTAAGAATGACACGATTGATCATCACAGTTGTGCACAACTTAAGCAGATGTGAAATTAAAGCCTGAAAAAAATTCAGGCCTGAATTTTCCACTTATATTACTGATAGGAACAGAACCACATGCATGCATAGAAACAGAAAGCATGGTCAACATGGCTAGTGGCATGGATCGCAGATGTGGATGCCCTACAACAAAAAATGACGATGACCACGTAGTGCAACATGGTGTTGCAGCCATGGTTTACAGTGCACATATTTGATATTGGACATCCCTGGTATGCTCAGTTAACACCTTTTACAAAAAGGTATCTACTGACCAGTATCACATGGCCATATTGCAAATTCCATATCTATGCACAGGACTGCAAATATTTTTTTTCTCTTGAAAGGACATATGTCCTACTAAGACACCATCTTGGTTGGGCAAAACAAATTGCAGTCAGACATCACAAGAAAAGTATGATTTACTCAAGGTAAATCTATATTAATCCTTACCATGAAACTATTGACAATAAAAAATTGTCTGCTTGACATCATGTCCAACCACAGTTGGGATTTCGTTGTCGTAACTCCACTTTTAGGCTTGGCTAAATCTATAATTATATTAAAACATTTTATACAATTTTATGTTTGATTGTAGATATGGAATTTCTCTTCTCATGTTAAACTTTACATCTCACTTGCGAGGTATTGAGTTGAACACTAGAAGTGAAATTCCATAATATTATGTATGCACAGGACTGCAAGTATTTTTTTCTCTTGAAAGGACATATGTCCTACTAAGACACCATCTTGGTTAGAAAAAACAAATTGCAGTCAGACATCACAAGAAAGAGTATGATTTACTCAAGGTACATGTAGATTTTTATTAATCCTTACCAAAAACTATTGACGATAAAAAAATTGTCTAGACATGTCCAACCACAGTTGGGATTTCGTCGGATACCAGCAAATATCGGCCAATGTCCAATGACGGACTGATATGTCCAGCCTGTATGCATGCCCATGTATTATTCTCCATTCATAGTGAAGCTATGATCTCAACAATGATTTTGCTCAATGAAAATTTGTTGCAGATGGGTGGAAAGTATGGCTGTTAGGGGAGGCTGGAGGCTGCTATACTATCTGACATTTTAATTTATTATTATTTAGTCAGTCACTCAGGGAAATGTAGGCAAAAACTCAGGAAATTTTGAAACCTGATGTCTGTGGCAAATATTTTAACAACCAGTACTTTAGGATTGTACACAAAAGTTATAGAAATCATTTTTGGTCTTCCTTAGTGAAACTATTCCCTGCAGTCATTGCATATATAGTATTTGATGCAAGCCCATGTTTAACTTATTTATATTTTCCAAGTTGTTATATTTTCCAAGTTCCCCCTGGTGGGGGAACTCCCATATGAGAAGGTCTGGGATGCTCATGGGAAAATTTGAATTTAAGTCCTAAAGAAGACTAATGTGGGCATTACTCGAGCTTCTTTGGAGCCTAAAAGATACCATTTAAAACGGGATAGGTTCAGGAAAGTATCCCGCACGCACTTGTAGACCCAACTCGCATACTCGAGTTATCAACATAAAACACATGAGAGTGTTTCTTTTATTATTATTTCTTTGAGTGGACCCTAAAGGATACTTAAACAGCTAAGAATGGTGACGTTTTGTCATCAACACCCTAAGTGAGACCAAAATCGTTGATTTGTACCCAAGATGATGAGAATCCCCAACCTTTTCGTAAAGGAGTCCCCCAAGGTTTCAAACATCGCACTGTCCAAGGCCATTTTACAGTCGCTTGCATTGTGTCAAGTTAGATATTCTTTGAATTTCTAATGCAAGTACTAAATATCTTACCACTGAAATGATCTACATTGAATAGATTTCCGCACAAATGTTTTTTGTAAATAGAAGCTAATTATATAAATAACTCATTTCCCGAAGGTGTCCACTTAATACAGGTTTAACCATACTTTAACCATACTTGATTGCCGAACAGGATTCCAATACACCAATGCTTGGGATTGACATGAACCTAAGTGTAAATATAATTATAAAACTACTATAAATAAAGTATCTACTGGTTCCTTTAACTACAACAGTAGGTTCAAGTGATGGTTCAGTGGCTCTTTCATAATTCATTTTTTGAGTTTGTTGACTCTTTAATTCATTTCAGCCACTTAAATTCATTTTAGACACTTTAATTCTTTTTTTTTTCTGTTCCAAGAAGCAAACATTTATCTGTGAGCATAGATCAAGGAAAACTGTGAGCTTTGAGGAACAGATAATGTCCAAGGACAAATATCTAAGCATTGTGTTTTAATTATCCTTGAAATATAATATTATTTTGCCATTGCCATGCACACAGTTTTGAAAATTGGGGGATATCATTTTGATATTTTCCAGTTTTAGCTGGAGCAAAGTTTTTTTTTTAATAACAAGAATTTCCTGAAGGCTGAACTTTTTACTAAACTTTGTTGATGAAATGACAAGTTTAACATTCATGTACAACTTATTAATCAGCCTTTGTACCAGTCCTATGTATAAGAGAGATTTTAAAACCAGACTGTTATGTGGAGACATTCCTTTAAGATGTGGCTGCAGTTTGCAAATTAATTCCATTATTGAAGTGTCCCCCATGTGAGGTTTTGGTCAACTTTTCACTCGGAATGTGGTTTCGACTGGTTTTGAAATCAGGCAATTCCAGTGAATAGACTGAGTACTGCTTTTGAGAAGCGATGGTTGCAACCTTAGAACCTGTGACGGAAGCTATCAGATTGCAAGTAAAGGCACTGAAAAAGCTGGGATGCAATGAATTTACCTAAAGGGCACTCTTTCTAACATAAGAATATCTGTTTCTTTAAACTAGGTTTCCTCAGCTTTTTGAATACCTGGCTAAGATGTCCTCACATGATCGCTGCTTTGCAAAGGATTTGGAAAAAGATGGAAATGGGTGAGATCCTTTGTTATTCCATTTACTTTTTATTCAAGGTTAATGGCCTATTGTTTGATTAAATCAACTCTTATGATTTCTTCCAAACACAAGCCACGAAAATTTAATTTTACGATTAACTATTTTTGAGTTATTTAAAAAAAAACCTCTTAGTCAGCATGTTGGACTATGTATTCCATGGATGGATGGTTGGACGGGAAATGAATGTATTTCAGGCCAATCAGATTGAAGCTACTATAAACAACCAATCCCATTGCGGCTTGCAACAATACATAATGTACTTGCTGATGTCAGCTGAACACTGGTCTGTATTCTCACTGAGTCGTTCTGTATTGTTTTATGCTGGATTATGATACAGGGAACTGAAACTATGTATGATCTGATATTTTTTTTTGGAGGAAAGGCGTTTTCAAATATGGATTTATACTGTGGAAATAATTTTATGAACAGAACTAATTGTGTTCTTTTTTGTCGTTATTGATCAAAGAATATTTTTTAATGCTTTATATAAATAATCTGTGTAAATGTATATTTTCTGCAGTTTCTCTGATGTTCAATGTTGTTTTGTGCAAAGTGCTACAGTTGAAGTTAGTTTGTCTACGACGAATTGAAACTAAATAAAATAATGTTTTTTAATTGGGTGGTCATACAGGGCTAAAAATTGACAGTTGCACGGTCGCCAGTGGCGAGTTAAAACTGACCAGGGCCACGAAATGTTAAGGTTTGAACACCCAATGTGCGACTACGCTACAGAATTTCAAAAAGTTGCAATGTAAATAATGCAAAGTTAAAAATAGAACTCTATATGCAGTTTAATTGAACTACCTTACTCTTCGTTTCTTTGCCTGGAAGTAAAGATCATCCATTTTAGATGTCATTTCACGAGCGATCCACATTCACAACATCTGGACGCCATTTTGATTTTGTGATTGCCACGTGACTCCAGACTTACCCAGAGTTCCATGCGGAATGTTTTCAAAGCACATGTTTTTGCTTTGAGAACAGACTTTACATTGAAATAGATTTGGGACAAAATGTCGAGATTCCTCCCTTGTTCTGAGCTGCCGCCGCGAAAAAAAGTGAAAAGTAAGGAAGATGTCTCCGAAAGTACTATAAATTACAAAAAGGACAAAAGGCAGCGGGCATGCAGAATCCGACTCCAATGCAGCAGCTGTGGTACTTGATCCAGAAACAACACCCTCGGCTCCAGTGGCACACTCAACAGAACTGAACCCACAATCTAATTCAAAGGAAGCACTGCCTTCAGCTGTCATACTGCCAGTAAGATCCAGAGGAAGCTCTTGATGCTGAAATAATTGGTTGCACAGATGATGATGAAGAAAGAAATTCTGGAGTAGATGATGACAGTGACTTTGAGGAAGAATTTGTTGATAGGCTTATCCATAAATACTTGTCATCAGTCACTGCATGCAAGAATGTCTTGAAAAAAAAAAAGCTTTTTCTAATGATTTTTACAACAAGTGCAAATCAATCCTTGAAGTTACTTTATTGCAGTTTACTTTATTTACTTGAATAAATAAAAACACTCAACACATCTACATGTAATAATTTTATAGTGCCAAATGAATGGCTGAAATGTTAAAGAAAAATGTCTCAATGGCATTACTGGGAGTATTGCCTTTGTGTTCTTTCCTTTTAGTTAATGCTCCGTTAAAAGTCATGGGGTGTTTATTCAAGTTTTTCAAGTTTTTAAGCTAGAAGAAACCAAGGGCTACTTCATTGGGATGGGCCAATTAGAATTCAAGCAAACTGGCCCGACAGGCCACCAAGCGCTGGAGTTAATTTTTAGCCCTGGTACCTGGTGCTGGTCCCAACGGTTTCTGACTCATTTTACTATAACCAAACTCTCTATAAGATGGACACCTCCATAAGATGGACAACGGGCACAAGTGAGGTGCTGAATGTGACCGCAAAGTACGATTTAGGCAAGAAAAATTCTTAAATTACCAAGTGCGTGACTCTTTTTAACACCAGACGTTTCATTGACAGCTCTTATCTTGTCGGCAAATTACATACAGTACAGAACAATTTGAAATTAAATCAGTCATCATTTTGTCCCATTCACCATGTGAAATTTATACCCGGCTACATGTATAAAATTCTTTAATCAACATGTATGATAAGCTTTTACAACCTCTTGACTGACATGAGGGAAAGAACTGTGTTACCAAAGGATGGGAGAAAGTAGGAGTAGTTAAGGGTGAGTAAAGGGTGACTCAGCTCTTCAATCTGAGAGAAATTGAATATTCCCTTGACTTTGAAACACAAAGAAATTTGGAAGCCGACAGTTAGCACATGTTTAACGCCATGTACCGAATCAAAGTGAAATCAGTGGATCAGTCTCTTGAATGTTTGAATTCAGAGGTAGTATAATTTCTCCTTTGTGCAGTATTTTGGATATTAAAAAAATATTTCTGTCGCAAGGCCAAAATGATGTTTGTTGGCATAATATGGTGCTTATATTTCATAGGTTTATCACTGGCATATGTAAGTTTATATTTAGACAGATGTTTAAACAAGGTTCCTTTATCTTTTGCAAAATGGTAAATACAAAAATTGTTTTATATAGGGCGTTCTAGGAGGTTAAATAAGGCAACATGAAAGAGCAAAACAGTTTTACTTCGTAGTAAACTGAACGACTGGGATTGAAATCAGATTGATACTTCATAGATTTAGCCAAGCCTAAAAGCAGAGCTCCTGGGCTGGGATGTTCAAAGCCTGATTAAGCTAACCCAGGATAAGTGAGAATTTTGATTTGAGTTCTGTAACCTTTTCGTTGAGGTTTTCTGTTTTTGTTGTTTGGCCTTCTGTTTTGAGTCCGAACAATCTCAAAGTCCTCAAAATACACAAAACAAAAGCAGTGAATATGTTAAAGATGAAACAACAACAACGACGATATTAAATATTAGGAGAAATGTAGACTCGGAAAAAAATTCCGAGTCCCAGATGGGATTTGAACCCACGACCCTCCGTGATCTAGTCGGATGCTCTAACCACTGAGCTACTGGAGACTCTATGGTGAGCAAGGGCCAATTTGTGGGTCTTGACTGGAACCGCATCGCGCGGCTACACAGCCAAGTATCGACTAGCATATGTGAAACTCACTAACAGCAAGCAGTGAAACAACTTTTATAATCATGGATTAGCATTAACTGTCTTCCGAACAACCTGGCCCTGTTTACAACAAGAAAACCTGGCATGATCTTTCGATCCAATCAAAAACCAGCACTTGGTCAGCAGTCAACTTCAAAAAAATACATGTGACCTTGATGATCTCTAAACTTCAGCCCACAATATGGCCAGGTGGTACTGGTCAGCAGATGCCTTGTTTTGACAGGTGTCAATTGACCTTAGCGTGGATGTCCAATATCAATGAAGGATGCTACACACCAAGGGCACATGTCTCTGTCAACCTATTAGGTGGAGTGTGGCTGCCATCTTGCGCAACTCCTTTGCCGTCGCTGTTATCGTCAAGTGAAAGCACCCACAAGCAATACCACTAGCCATGATAACCATGGGAAAATCAATTCATGGGTTTCCTTTTCTTTCCCATATTGGTCGCCCGCTCGCCAATGCAAGTGTGAAAAGCGATGGGCGAGTACAAATCATCAATCAGTCGCAGGGCACGTAGTTCCCAGTGTTGTGGTCTGGCCTTGTCTCATGGGTTGGTGCTTTACATAGGGATAACCTCATTGCACCTTTCCCCCTTGGACAGAGCTGTCCAAGAAAATTGCTATGAGCCCATTTGATGAGTAATACAATACAATACAATGCAATACTTTATTCAAGAGATACAAATAATATGTTAAAAAATACTTGAAATTTTCATTGTTGGGAAATTATATGGCTTAAAGAATAATAAGTTAAACACTCCTCTTTATTTTCCATTTTGGCAAGAGAATCGTTTAATGAAAACTTGCTAGTGTTTTATTGTACCTTTTCTTATCTTTCAAGATACCCAACTAATTTTCCAATACAACAAAGCGTAGCATTTCGGAATAAGACAAAATGAGATAGGGCTTCCTCACAGTGATAATTTACGTAACAGTTGTATGTGCATGAAGTGATCCTGCTGGCATCTAGTTAATTTGATTGATTAGAGTATGAGAATTGAAGATGGCACATGTAACGAGGAACAAGGATTTTTCCTTGCTAAGAAATTAATCTCACAAAGACTCATCAGTAAAAACTGTTTGAATCCATTGTTATTATCTCTCTGTTAAAGGTCTTGAAATATTCCTTTTTTTTTTAATTGAATCTTAAGTTTTCCACATGCCTGTAAGTTGTTTACCCTGATGTCTCGATTCTAGCAGTTCTAATTCGGTTGTGCTACCTGTTCATTTTTTTTTTTAAGGTATAACTACAGAAATGTGTAAATATTACTGAGGAGTTTTAAAAGTGAATGAGAAAAAGGATGATAAAATGACATAAGTGGTCAAATTCTACATCAGGAAAAAAAGAAACAGTTGCAGAAATTGGGGGGTGAGGGTATCTTTCTTGGTGAGTGAAAATTACACCAGCGAGTACATGTACATCCCCCGTACGACTCTACCATAATCAAAATGGGTTGCACCAAAACGTTATAAATGGCTAGGAGCATTTCAAAGAAAAAAAGGATGACTTTCCTCAAGATGCAACCCAATAACTGTGCTACCTACGTTGAGCAAGATTCTGGAGAAGGCAGTACATTACCAACTCTACTTTTTTCTCAATGACAACAAGATCATTACTTCCAAGCAATTTGGTTTTTGACCTAAGCTATCAACTAATACAGCCTTGACACACTTTACAGATAATGTACTTCTGAACATGGACTCTGGTCGTCTTACAGGAGCTGTTTTGGATCTTTCGAAAGCGTTTGATACAGTTGACCACAATCTTTTATTCCTTAAGCTCAAATCAGTGGGACTCTCAGAAGACACTGTTAATTGGTTCCAGTCATATCTCGTGAGCAGAAAACAAAGGACGTCTGTCAGAGATACACTCTCTGTTGCTGCACCAATTACTGTTGGGGTCCCACAAGGAAGTATATTAGGACCGCTTCTTTATCTTATCTATGTGAATGATTTACCATCATGTCAGCCTGCTAGTGAAATTATTCTTTACGCTGATGACACTGTGATTTATTACTCATCGACTGACATGTTAGACCTTGAAAGCAAGTTAAATTCTGATTTGGCTACTATTTCCAATTGGTTTTTCGAGTAATCTGCTGACCCTAAATATTTCCAAATGCAATTTTTGGTAACTCACGGAGGCTTAAACTGGTAAATGACGTTTCTCTTAAAGTAAATTCCACTGCTATTGATAGGTCTGATTCATTTAAATGCTTGGGAGTGGTTATAAACCAAACTATGTCTTGGTCCGAGCACATTGATTCTATCAGTACAAAGATCAATCAAAGGATTGGAATGATAAAGAGAATACAACATCTTTTGCCTCTACATACTAAGCTAACACTATGCAATTGCTTAATCATCCCACTGTTTGACTATGGAGACACAGTGCAGGGTGACAAAAATAACGACACACTTATGGGTCAGCTGCAAGTTCTTCAAACCGAGGCAGCCAAGGTCCTGCTTAATTTACCACCAAGAAGTTCATCTACTGAGGCACTAGATCGCTTGGACCTTAAGACCCTCTCAAAGAGACAACACTTTCATCACTGTGTTATGATGCATAAATATCTGTCGGGGGAAATTGATTTTAATTTTGACATCAGACGCAATAGTAGTTTTCATTCTTATCAAACTCGCGGAAGCAATGATTTACACCTTCCTCGCTTGCGTACCAACTGGGGCAAACCAACTTTCATTTATCAAGCCTCTAAGGACTGGAACAACCTAGACAATAACATTAAAAGTAGCGAATCGATGTCCTTTTTTAAGGTCAAGCTTAAAAGCTTATAATTTTGTAAATAATGACCTATCTAATTATTGCTTTTTAATTAGTTTTTTATTCTAATATCTAATTATTGTTACAGCTTTTTAATTATTTTTTATTGTAATATCAATTTTTATTTTTGTAAATTACAATTTGCAGGGCCCCACTGAAAACTGCCAAGGCGAGTGGGTTCCCTGGATAATTATTATTATTATTATTATTATTATTATTATTATTACACTGGAAAATGTGATGCAATGGTGGGACGAACTATCTTTGAGCGGACCTGCTTTAGGGTATTTCCCTAACGCTAAAAAGTGCTGGCTAATTACAAAACCCGAAAAGGAAGAGGAAGCGAGAGCGGTTTTTGGAGAGAGAGCAATTAACATCACCACGGAGGGACATAAACATCTTGGCGCA
>OZ026598.1:11833623-11843623 GCA_964020085.1 Micromussa lordhowensis | reverse complement strand
GATGATTAGGGTTACAGACAAACTTACTTACAAAGATGATGACACTAGTGCTTACGCCGTTAGCTACAAAAGTTATGGCCAAATTTTCACTTTAATTTTGTCTTCTAAACATCATTCCAAAAAACTGACGTCAACTGTCAAATAACAAAATTTAACCATCAACCCTCAAAACAGCTACTTCTTAACTGTCAACCATCATATGAAACCCCCTTCCTCCATTGAGACCCTCTTACATGTAAATTTATTGTTTATATAGCAGAACACGGTCTTACAGTTACACATAATTATTAATTCAATCATGGCGACTCTTTTTGGCTCTAAGGCCAAGTCAATCTCCTGTCAGAAAACCCATTGTGACTACACCAACAATAAAAACAAATTTTATTGTACCCATCAGAAATATTTTAAGATACGTTCCAAGCAGTTATCAGTTATAATATTTAAAGAGTACCAGCACCCTGATATAACTAAAAAGCTTCAAATTTTAGGGAGCTGAATTAAGGTGGCTCAAAACAGTTTCCAGCACTTATATTTGGATGGGTCGTTATAACCATTCTTTATCACTTGATGCTACAATCATGGTATCAAAAAACTGCCCGATCATTGGTGAAGGCGTTGGTATCATTTTCATTACACAATACATTACCATGGCAACAGTATAACCTCCTAGAAACACCCTTAATTGCAGCTTTAGGGGCTTTTAATTCAAAAACGGCATGGTGAATCTTTTTGATATTATCAACTTTTGATAAGCATGATAAGATGCAACTTTTGGCAAAGTTTAAAAAAATTCTTTGCACACAATTGTGTTTAAGAATCTTGTTGTAATTATTGTGCAAAAGTAATGGAAGCGAATTTCAATGAAACTCCTGGCTTTTCTTGGCTTTCTGAAGAAATTTCGCTTGAAACGATACTTTGAGGAAATTTCCTCACATTTTCATGATGCCTATTGTTCCAGTACGTGCGAACGATTATTCACGGCACATGATAATAGTTGAGTTTCATATTCCCGGTTACCCTGGGCCAAGCCAAGAACATGGCACGGAAGCGAGGCACTTGCGGGGTAAAATCCTTTCGCGGCAAAATACGAATGTACTTACAGCTTCATGTTGTCCGCAACATAGACGAGCAAGGAGACCAGATAAGTATTTCTGCGAAGTTGGTAACGAATGAAAACTTTTCTATTCTAAACTACAATATGGAGTATTGGCTCCTTCAAAAGCAGAATATTCTTCTTCTGGCTTAACGTCTTGTTTCTTTCAGAAGGTAAACAGTTTCTTATTCTTCGACGTCTGTGGTGTTTTCTTCCGCTGCTTTCAACGACTCTCTTCAGGGTCAGTATGAATTTTCGGAGGTTTTCGCTAAAGATGTTGTGGGAATGCAAAAATTGAGGGAACAGGATTCAATTAAGTTGGGCCAAGACCTGTCTCGTAATATTTAAACTGTCCCGAAGATAGTCTGCAATCCTTCACATACACTGCTCTTGTTCTGACATTCCTGCAGCATAAAACTTATTTGCGTTGTCTTGAGGGAATGGAAAAATCTAATATTTTCCAGTTCCGGGTACTTTTCAACTTTTTTCTGTTTCTGGGTGCTATTTGTTAAAAGCAGTTAAAAGCAAAACAGTGGTTCTTCACCATTTCTAGAGCTCTCGTCGACTCGTTGTTCCCCGCATGAGCCTCACTTTGGTGTGTTTTTACGCAATTTGCCCCAGTGCGGCCAGGAATACAAAACTGGGATATTCGTCACGAATTTTCGAGCAATAATTTGTTCCTCTCGAAATTGCTCTGCGATTTTTTGAACACTCAATTGTTGACTTAATCCAAAACCCCAAAACACCACAATTCAGATAAATAAATGCACTTGATGTTACTTGCCAAAATGCCATTTTAACAGCATGTAAAACAACACGATTTTCCGTCATTTTGCCCCATAGTTAGATCGCCCAGTCAGTTCGCTCCAACCAAAAGTCACTTCGCTCTACAATCGACATCACTTTGCTCCATACCAAAGTTAGCTCACTCCATACAAAAGTTACTTCGCTCCTAACCGATGTTATGTGGTTCGACTTGATTTTGATGACACTTTTGAAATTGCATGTTTGTTGCACTTGCCCTAATCTGCAAAACGTGGGATTGCCTTAAGTTCGTCCGCCACGTAAACGTCTTGCCACCGGCAAGGCTTATTAGGTTTAAAACTCATACATGTAATAAATGTGAGAAACAAATCATGGTTGTACTACTGTAATGGAGGTCAAAGTAATCAGTGGTTATCTTTGATGGTTGATAAAACTTACCAAAAAAGGTAAAGTCTGCATATGAGCCAAGTGGCCCATCAGGCCGGAGCTTATCCCGGTTTCCATGGCATGAAGCGACTAGGAGTATTTATACTCCCCCCTGGATGGGATGCCAGTCCATCGCAGGGTTACCCCCAACATTAAATTTGCCGGTACCCATTTATACACCTGGGTGGAGAGAGGCACTGTGAGAGTAAAGTGTCTTGCCTAAGAACACAACGCAATGTCCCAGGCCAGGGCTCGAACCCGGAGCACTCGCTCCGGAGTCGAGTGCACTAATGACCACTGCGCCTCCCTCCTTTCAGTCATGAGTGAACTAATTTAATGTGAACACTGAATGCACTAAAAGCAGAATCTTTAACTTCTCTTTAAATCACGAAACATTGTAGTGAAAATTAAAAAGTGGGGGTCAGTCACCATGCTTGTTTAGGAGAAAAGTATCGTTTATTACTCAGTCAACCTTTGGTTGAAGGAAATCTCTTGATAGTGTGTGCATGCACTCTTGCACCCCTATTGAGGCGATGAATTATATACAGCAAAGGGGAGCAGATTTAGGGGTGGATTTGGTGGCTAGCCACCTCCCTTTTGGAAAAGCAAAATATAACTATAAAAAGATCTACTCTGTGGCATTCCAAGTATTTCTGGTGTAATAATTAGGTTCCAATTCTCAAATTGCAACATTTGGGGGGCGTGCCCCATTGATTTTATTACCCCAACCAGGTGAGCTGTGATGCCATAGCAGGGACCTGGGGAAATAAATTTAAAATCCCGTATCCCATAAACCAATGCGCGCACCAATTCAATCTGTTTTTGAATCATGGCGGCTGGTCGGCTGCCATGCAGGAAGGTTTGCGACAAAGAAATTGTTCCATGGAAGAGAGATATTTATTCTAAATTCGACTGAAAGTGAAAGGTCAAAATCTTACCTACTAGGGTGTCTTCTGTGAGTCAAATCCTCGTATAATTTATTCAGATTTTGCTCAATTCTTTCCCGTAGAAAAGAGTGTTGAATTTAAATTCAATCAGTGAGTACATTTTGACAACGCACTCAGTTTTATGTGGTTGAAGTGTTGTTAACAGATATAAACAACCTAGCTGTTAAGCTCTGATGAGAGTCAGATCGTTGGAGACTGGACGTCTTTCCTCAGGATTTCCATGCATGTGCGAACTTAGTGGGTAAGTTGCCTGTAGGCTTCTCTTCTCTCTTTTAGTAGCAGCTCTTTAAACTGGTTGAATGTTGGCTCTCTTCGACCCATTGGTCCTACCATAGTCCGGTATGGTGGTTTGCACTAGCCAGGATACATTGGCCTGTCCATATGCCACTCAATTTCTGATTGAAATCTGCTTCAATGATAGAACTCTGCATAGCCTAGTGCCTGTGAACCTTCCTTTCCATCTTTAACATGAATATCCTACATGTATTGCAAACATCTGGTAATTTTGGAATGGAGCATAACACAAAATACCCTGTTTTTCTCTTCTCTCATCCAGGGGTCGTACGGGTCACGGAAAACCTGGAAAGTCATGGAATTTATTATGCAAATTTCCAGGCCTGGAAAGTCATGGAATTTAAGAGAAGGTCATGGAAGGTCATGGAAAAGCAATGTGCCTTCAGGAAATGAAAAAAAAGATAAAACGTTTCAAAAAATAATATACGACTCAGCGACAGCCTTTTATTTAAGTAGAAATAGAGACAAGCACGCATTTTATGCATTATAATGCTGGAAAAATAAATGATTGTTTCTATACTAATGTAAGAACAACTGCTTAACTTAGGTCAAGGAAAACTCGGAAAGGTCATGGAAAGTCATGGAATTTTAAAAGCTTCAAAGAGTATGAACCCTGTGATCTCAATTTCATCAGTCTCGGCAGCATCTTCCAAAGCTTGTTTCTCAGACATTGTCTGTAGTTTTTTGCAGCTTAGGTTTGCCTTCAATAGAAGGTAGCTGCTTCAAAAAGTGAAATATAATTTAAAAGAAATAGTAAGATTCCTTCCCGTAAACAAAACTGTACTCTGCATTTTGTGAGTCAGATAAACATCATCTAATCAACTAAATAAAGTTTGAAGCTGTGTTTTCCCAAAGCTTATAGTTTGCATTCAGTGAAATCAAGTATTTAATGTAAATCAGTTTTATTCCTTTGAGGTTTGACAGTATGATAATTTTGGATTGGCATGAAAAGGGAAAAGATATTTTTTTTTCTTTTTTCAAAACTTTGGTCTTTTAACTAAACATAATTCAAAGGTCTGGATATTTCAAGGTTAAAACAGGTTTTGGTGATTTCAGAACATCTTTTCAATGAAATATTTGTTGTGGGGGAGAAATATAAAATTTACAGTGTAAATTGCCTACTTCTCATCTGATTGGCTTTATCATAGTTATTGTAATTTGTGTCATAGTGTGGAAAGTTGAGCAGGATTGCAAGAAAATTCTTGAAGTTAAGTCAGGGGAAACTGAGATAATAGAACATACAACTGATGATCAGGAGAAACAGGTCTGTGATCTGGGAGCCACAGCTATATCTTACACTTTGTATTTTTTGCATGTAGTCGTGGGAGTTTTCTTTTGATCAGGGAAAAGTCAGATAATTTTAAAAACCGATGTCTGTGCAGGCAACCATGTTGAGGAGACTTTCCCCTCATAGGAGGCGGGAGGAATTTTAACTACAGTATCTTGAAAATAATAATATTGTAATTACCACTTTTTTTGCAGTAGGTTCTTTCTCAATTGGCTGATGATAATTTCTGCAGTCTTTTCTCTGCTTGTTAGTTGGAATGCTTCGTTTTTGCTCATGGATGTTACGTAACATCCATGAGCTTAGGAGGCAGTCGGATGGCACTCGATCACTCACTCACTCACTCACTCACTCACTCGATTCTGATTAATTTATTCATTAAACCGGATTAAATCGTTTCTCCCAACCCTCCCCTGCTTAGTATGGTTCTTTTCCTAGGCACTTCATGGTGTAGCTTCAGCAAGTTTTAGCGGGGTACTAGAAAGACGAATTTTTTGTCCGACAACATGGAGTTCGTACATATGGCGGCTAACGCGGCACGAAGATGGTTTTTGGTTCAACTCGTGGAGTTGTAAAATTGAAATTTGTCAAGCTAAGCAGCAGTAGCTGTAACAAATGGACATGGAAAGACAAGAAGCATAGCGCTCGTTAAAAGCCATGTGTAAATTTATATTGAAAGGTCAAGGTGTTTTTTCATTAGACGTAAACAAAATTCTCCGATTACAAGTCACGCTAAACTCACGCTATGCAAAGAATGTAATCAGATACTCTTTTTGTATATTTGCTGAAGGGCAAGAGAGTCACGTTTCGCAGACAGTGTAAGTAACCGCGTTTTTTTAAAGCACGGTTTTCAACCGCATACTGCCGTTCTTGTTCTTCCTGATTCGTGACCTGAAGGTTTTGCGTGATCCGTGAAGAACCTGAAATATTAACCGATATTCATGATTTTACCACACAACTCTACGTGATTTTGAGACACAAGTTCTCCGAATAGTTACAGTGGTCTATCGAGAGTGCCTTAGCCATGCAATATGGAATACGGAGCCTTGATTTAGCCATTCGCGATTTTGCTTCCTACAAACACTGTTTTTAATGTAAGAACAGGTCCTTACTTTCTTATTTTCGTAATTCGGGAAATCGAAATTTTTTTATCCGTGAACCGTGATCCTCTGTATTTTAGGTTCGTGAACCGTGCCAGAGACTTCCCTGTACGACCCTCTTGATATCTAAAGCTTTTAATCGGACATTGTCAACAGCCACGAGAAGTAAATTGTAAATTGTAAATGGTAAATTGTTTTTTTGTTAGATTATTTTTTATCAGTGCTGGCCTGATGGGCCGCTTGGCACAAATGTAGACTTTGACTTCCACCGTCTGAGTTTCTATTTGCAGAACGAGTGCTTGTGCCAAACGTTTCCCATGAAAATCACTTGATTTTCATGTGAATGACCGTGCAGGTGACATATATTTTCATACCAATAGTTTCGCTCAAAGACTCGTTTTGCCACAGTGGCAAAAGTAAACTTGGCATTGGGCTATTCATCCATGAGCTGCTCAGAGAGCCTTTGATTCAGTATTGGCCTAGTTCTCCCCCCAGAAAAACAAGCAAGGATTCTGACTTGTTTAGTTTATGTGCTGTTTCCATCAAGGCATGATTAGTTTTTTTTTTGTATTTTATTGATTTTTATTAATTAAAGTTTTTACAAGAAATTATTATAGAAAACAAAATCGGCTGTATATAATAAGTTACATGGGTTTTTTTGCTTCAGTATTTACAAAAATTATTAGAAAAGAAAAGAAAACAGCTGTATATAATAAATAACAAAAAAAACTACAAGATACCAGATCAACTGCACTTACTGATTTGGTAAAAAAAATTTTCCCCTTAACGTCGTGAAAAATTTCGCTTACCATTTGATTCAGCAATCATAGTTTCAATTTGATATATCAAGGCTACTTTTGCAAGATAGGTGTTTAATGACGGAGGATAACCTTTATTTCGGCAGGAGTAAATATGTTGTTTTGCCAGAATCAAGAAATGATTGAGTAGATGAAAATCCGCTTGCCTTTTCCAAAGTCCAAAAATTTTGTAGATCTCTATCAAATTGAACCAGTTAATTAAATCCTGCCAAAACTTGTTCGACTAGTCACATTCTATTAAAAGGTGTTGAATAGATTCGCTTTCTCTTTTGCAAAATGTACATAAAAACGAAGGTACAAGGCCGATTTTATGGAGAAACTTATTCGTCGCTAAGTACCTATCTAGCACCTTAAACTGAAATTCTCGTGCAGATGTAACTGAGCACTATTGGAAATCAAAGAATTATTTTGATAGTTATTGCATGTTTTTGAATGATGTCGCCACTGCATTGGAATTGCATCTATAATCGCCATAAGCTGAAAGTTTTCTTTAGGTGTAAAAGACGCACTTGCCATAATTTGAAAGCCTGTGATAACACCACTTTCTTCAGGTTTAAGACCTCTAAGTGTAATTATTCCTTTTTGCTCATGGATGTTACGTAACATCCATGAGCTTAGGAGGCAGTCGGATGGCACTCGATCACTCACTCACTCACTCACTCACTCACTCACTCACTCACTCACTCACTCACTCACTCACTCACTCACTCACTCACTCACTCACTCACTCACTCACTCACTCACTCACTCACTCACTCACTCACTCACTCACTCACTCACTCACTCACTCACTCACTCACTCACTCACTCACTCACTCACTCACTCACTCACTCACTCACTCACTCACTCGATTCTGATTAATTTATTCATTAAACCGGATTAAATCGTTTCTCCCAACCCTCCCCTGCTTAGTATGGTTCTTATCCTAGGCACTTCGTGGTGTAGGTTCATCAGGTTTTAGCGGGGTACTAGAAAGACGATTTTTTTGTCCGACAACATGGAGTTCATACATATGGCGGCTAACGCGGCACGAAGATGGTTTTTGGTTCAACTCGTGGAGTTGTAAAATTGAAATTTGTCAAGCTAAGCAGCAGTAGCTGTAACAAATGGACATGGAAAGACAAGAAGACGTGCGGCAGCATAGCGTATCACAGCAACGAAGAGACCTTTCGCGGAGTGCTATTATTGAAAATTATAAAGCTAAGAAACATTAGCTTCGGCAATATGGACTTTGAAATCCTGAAAGCTGCGATGCTCGCTTCGAAATCTACGATGCTAAAAGGCAACGATGTCACGACCGAAAAAATACCTGGTAAAATGTTACCTAGAGGAGGAAACAATGCAAAGGCGAATGAATGGAGTTTTTGCGGGTGAAGGAGATTAAAGGGTATTGCTTATGGGAAACAGTCTGTTTCTCGCTATAGGTCAGTGTCTCTTGCCTTTTCAGTTCTTTACATTTTTGGCCCTCGTGCTACCCTTTCCTCGTTTATGCCTGCAAGGCAAGGCATATTTGTTAGGGATACACTTGGCCTTGTTTTAGGAAAGTGTTGTAAAGTTCATAGTGTGACAAAGTAATCTTGGTTACATATTACAGTCGGAAATATAACCTATGTATAAGCCTTTCAGTGTTGTTAACGTAGCCATGTAAATATCTCTACTACGTGTCGCTTGGAATATAGAAAACAAGTTCTTGATATCCGTTTTAAAACATGTGGGAATATTAGTTCCTCACTCACTTCTTGAGGGGCACAGGGGTAGACTGATGAATTCGAGGGTGTAAAATAAAGTATTTATCAAAGCTAACGGAGCTCGGGAGAAATTCCGGTGAATAGAAGGGTTGTAATGTTGTATTTTGCACGAACTAACAACCTACCCCATAACAATTTAAATTAATTTCCCTCCATAAAGTTTCAGATATGTATTAAATACAAAGCAATTATTCATCGTATGTTTTGACATACTTAAACAGTTCTCCCCTTCGGCAGTTAAGCCACTGCTGTTGAATTAAATTTGATGACATGTTCTAAGAAATACCATAATTTAAAAACAACGCAAGTGTTGCAGCTCCGAGCATTTGTCGAAACAAGACAAGATAGTTATTTTCGTAGCCACGCCAAAGTAATATTATGTCGTGTTTGGAGGTATCCTTTTAGCGTGAGTATTTCTGCTATACTCTAATGTCACGGTGCAGAGAACGACATGTTGATGTGTTTTTGGCAAGATAAACGCATCACGTTTAACCCGAGACAATATGTTATTGTATTTAGCGCCAATTTCCACTAAAAAGCAATAAGAATTGTTAGATCTTTTTCAAAGGAGTAATATGCAAGAAGTGGAGTTCTTTTGTATTTGGTGAAATAAGGTAATTGATGAAACAGAGATGTTTGGGAAGAACGCATGTGTTGTTGTGTTATGTAATTTTATGGGGGATAACAAGTTGTTAAGTGAATTTGTCATCATACTGTCACAGATGAAATCATGCGATTGTAAAACATGTAAGCTAAAAGTTGACCTTTAATGAAAGGGATATGATTTGCTAGGGCTATCGAATGGTATTCGCGAGAATGTGAGCGGTTCTTTTATTTTTGCGAGGAAGAGCTGTGACATAGTTTATCTAGAGAGCAGCCGGAGCAGCTGATTTTTTTTTTCTTTAATACAAAGAAAACGTTTTGCACACATTCCAGTAGCTTACAGCTTAAGCCTTAATTGTTTGATGCCAAATTACTTCAGGTGGCTTCACGCGAGCTTCAGTGTTGATAAAGGGTCGTGATGCGGGATTAGCTCATTCTATTCTCCGTGAAACGTGAATTTAGGAAATTATTCTTCCTGATTCGTGACCTGAAGGTTTTGCGTGATCCGTGAAGAACCTGAATTATTAACCGATATTCGTGATTTTACCACACAACTCTACGTGATTTTGAGACACAAGTTCTCCGAATAGTTACAGTGGTCTATCGAGAGTGCCTTAGCCATGCAATATGCAATACGGGGCCTTGATTTAGCCATTCGCGATTTTGCTTCCTACAAACACTGTTTTTAATGTAAGAACAGGTCCTTACTTTCTTATTCTCGTAATTCGGGAAAACGAAATTTTTTTATCCGTGAACTGTGATCCTCTGTATTTTAGGTTCGTGAACCGTGCCAGAGCTTTACTAGACTTCCCTTTACGACCCTCTTGATATCTAAAGCTTTTAATCGGACATTGTAAACAGACCACGAGAAGATGGTAAATTGTTTTTTTGTTAGATATTATTTTTTATCAGTGCTGGCC
>OZ026598.1:11811123-11831123 GCA_964020085.1 Micromussa lordhowensis | reverse complement strand
CAGACTTGGCTGCCTTTAGGTGCGCGTTGCATTCATTTATGGCACGGCTTTAACTTTGCCAGATAGTCACGGATCTGGGTGGCTGGGCTAGACACACAAGGTGTGTTATCCCATAGCACACATACATGTATGAATTATTTTTTAATTTTAATGCACATTTGATCGCAAATTAGATATTATATATATACAAATTAGATATCACATAGTTTAATAACATTTTTATCATTTATCATAGGTTCTAATTAGCTCATTGTTTGTAATTTGTTTCACGTTCACATTTAAACGAGCTTTCAGCTCCTGGGTGACACGTGGTTAAATAAAGTGTTATTATTATTATTATATTATTATTTGGTGCATAAATGTTGGCAAAAACATATTGAACTCCTTGCACAGTCACATTTACAATGATAAATCTCCCAACTGGATCACATAGGCAGGATTCGTCTTCAAAATCTTTTCTTAGAGTGTCATCACACTACATGTCTCTTGAAGGTAAATTATGTCTGCTTTTTGTTTATTTAACCAGACAAACAATACTTTCCTTTTTTCAGACGATCAAATTCCATGCACGAATGTTAAGTGAAAGAAGTTTAAAATTTACATTCTCCTTGCTGCTTGCAAATATGTAATCAATGTGTCACAAAAACGAATATTGTTTTCAAAACGGTAGCTTCGAGATAACAGCCTTTACACCACACACAGATGCAATAGGACGCATACATACTAAACAAAAGATTTAAAAAAAAACACAAACAAAGACAAGTGCACCACCAACACACACAAAAAAGAGAATAAGGTTCTAAAAGGGTCTTGATATTTAAACCTTAATTTAGACCCGTGAGACTTTGGACTTATAACACTTGTTATAAGGAAACAAATGCTAGGTACGAAACGGAAACCATGGCAAAATTAGCTGTTAGGATATGCAACACAAGTGTTCATTTGGTATGCAAAATCATATCGCAAATCTGATTATCAAAGAGCAAAATGCTGTACTAAAGTAAATAAAGTAGAACATTCTTATAGATTGAAAAGTAGAGTGCTTTAAATAAATTTAGTGGTGTTTGAGAAAGCTTAGCCGATCATCATTAGTTAGTTAGTTTTTTTCTCTAGGGAAGATGTGGATATTTTCTGGCACAATACAATCGCTGTCAGTGTAAACTAAAGGTTTAGGAGTTTGAAAAGGTACATTTTACCTGCCGCAAATTTTGCAATTTGCAAACATAGCATTTCAGCTGACTGAAAGCCAAGATGAGCAGTACCCAGGTAGTACTCAGAAAGGGGTGTACCCCTCAAATTTTTATGTCCAGTGTTCCCAAGATTTTGTTTGGCAAACTCTCGGTGCTTTTCTTTGGTGGGGGCTTTTCCACACAGTTCAATGTCAAATTTTTCTACCAACTCTCTGCATCTGAAACTGTCCAAACTGGTCTGGACGGATGATCTTTATGTCACCCAGTTGGCTTTGGTACTCTGGGGTTTCTGGGATTGGATAAGTGGATTTGGCAGATGAACTGCCAGATAATCTTCTGTCCTTACCATCCCGACATGTGCATGTAATAATTTTTATTTCTTGCCCAGTCAGTGGGTGTGTGTTTAATTGTTTTAACTCTTTATGTTGTTTGTAAACAGCGTGACCACAAGCAAGGGGTAACAGTCAAAACTGTGCTTAGTAAATTGTAAGGCTCGATTATGGTAGTTTTGCTCTTACACTGGTTTCTCCTGTGAAATGACATGACCATTTTAGCCAAGGAAAAGCCATCTGAGCAATCCATTAGAATCAGACAATTATTGGGTGCATTGAGTACACTCTGAGTACCAGGCTTGGTAAGAAACAATGACATGTACTTTTCAATGTCAACATGGCCTACAACCACTTCAATTCTCCAAATTCATTGAATTCTAGACCAATTTGTTTCAGTTATTCTTGGTGGGTGTCATTCAGATGACCAAAAATCTCATCGTTACTTAAAGTTGGATTGTTGCCAATGCTCCCTTCCAATTTTTGTCTCAGTACATCTTGTGTTTCTTTCTGTCCAGTCGCAAGTGACTCCACAATTCCACAAGAAAAGCCCGTCAAAATTGTGCCACCCGGGACAATGGAACTGATTTTGAGAAAGCAACGAAGGCTCCATCAAAACATTTTAAACTCAGCACATAAAAAAAAAAAAAATTAAGACAAGCACGCCATTCCCAAAAACCAATAACAGCTTTAATACGAGTAACATTTACTGTTGATAAAGCCAATGTCCAGTACATAACAAAGAAATAAAAAAGCTAACTTCATACAATACACGAGTACATCGAGCTTATGTTTGGATTGCCTGCAACGCTCCTCGCCAAAAGCTGTCCAAGCATTCAACAATGCAGAGTTTGTCTTCTTGGCAATAGCTGCATTGTATAAACTACCCAGTGACAAGTCTTCCCACTTGTTGATGGCTAAATTATTTAACTACATGGAGCTCACATCATGCCAACCAGCCGCCGCCATGATTCGAAAATGGATTGAATTGGTGCGAGCATTGGTTTATGAGATATGGCATTGAAATTTCTTTCCCCAGGCCCCCGCAATGACCTCACAGATCACCTGGAAAACACCAACAGATATCAACTATATATTTTTTTTAATTTCAAAGAAATTATACCAGAAGGCCAAGACAGTGAAAGTACGTGTTCGGCCTCATCTCCTGTTCAGGGTAAGAAGCCATTTTATAATACTATTGAAACAAAGCCTTCAAGTAACCTTCTTTTTAGTAAACAAATTACCCACTTTTTGGGTAGATTTTGAAGGCCTTTATGTCCCTGTGATCTAGGTAGTTATTGACACTTTTCTTTACAGCAGTGACTATCCAGAAGCCATTCAATACTTATTATTGATTTTGAATGTAATTAAGAGTGATGTGTGTGATTGGTTTGATGGCTATGGGTATGATAATTAGCTGCGTAATTAACTTTTTTGTAAAGGTTTATTGGAATGCTTGTTTGTTCCTGCAGCCTTCTGAACATCTAGGAGCAGTTCTTCCCGACAGTGATGCAACTTTTGAGCTGTTTGATAGAGTTGTTAATGTCAAACTCAATGCGTCTGTTCCATTTGGTTTAAAAGGAACAATAGTTGGCATCCATCAAGGTATCTGTACTGACTAGAGGTTTGAGTTTTCCTCTGCAAATTAGTGATTGGTCAGGAAATGGGCTGGGGAAATATTCTCCAAGAGTAGTAGGTAGAGAGTCAGAAAAATACCATCAAATTTTAACAGTGTGGAAGGAGTTAAATCAAGGAGAATATCAGCAAAATGATGACTGTGTGACACATAAGTTATTTCAGCCAGGAGAATAAGCAAATTTGACTTGTCACATGCCGTCACACATGGCAAAAAATTAAATTTCTATTTAAAGAAATACACAATACAAGTCAAAACAAGTTAACAAAAAATCGCAGATACCAAAATGGATGCATTTGCTAAGTAACCTTTTTGCACAGAAAAAAGAGGAAGATATATTGGTATTGATGGGGTGGCAACAAAAAAATCAATAAGCATTTGGTCTTTAAAGGATTATCTTTGTGAAGCTTGTCGAACGCTTCACATACATAAAAATACCATTGTAAAAAGTTAGAAACAGAAAAACGACCAAAAAAAGAATGCTAAAATGAGGTAAAATGTTATCAAAACAGATGATTTATAATCATGCAAGACTAGAATGTCCAAAATCAAGAGAGAAAAAATCTAATTAAACATAAAAGTAATACTTGTATACTTAAAAAACACGGGATGCGGTTGTAAAAGGATTGTTGAACAAAGCCAGAACAAAAAAATAGCGGTTGGAACCTCGGCCTTCAAATAGGTATGCGATTGTTTCTGATCTATTTGGGAAACCAATCTATGTTGATATACCAAAGGATATTGTTGACGTCATGAAACAAATGGATCCACAGGAGGTTGTCAATATTCTTCTCACAAAAGATATGTAAACAGAAGCGTTGGCTATACAAATTGGCTATACAAATTTGGGGAGAAGAAGTTTAAAAAGATGGTGATGTTAAGTTTGTTCGATGAATCTGTTCATGTTGGTGTTTTTTTTTTTTTTGTTTGTTTTTTTTTTTTTTAAAGGAAGTAACGTGAGGTACTTTTATTAACAATAAGACAATATTTTACTTCACAAGACCGATCGTAAATATTCACCTACAAACTCTTATGTTCCTTATATTTTCGTCCTGGCCGCTACCACGCATACATGATCATCTCACAGCCGGAGCTCAGTGGGCCGCCTTTATAGCTATCACCCAGAGAAATCGAGAGCGCCGGATAATCTAATTGTTTAGGTACAGACCTACTAGTCGTTCAAAACGTTATCTAAATACTTTTCACATTCACTTCGAAAACGCAAAGAAGCGGCCTCCATTTTGCAAACAACTACATACTGTTAGGCTACTCACTGAACTCACTCAGTTCTTACAATAGAATTGAAACTGAGGAACGGCTTTCATGGTAGAAAGCAAGTAGATTTTACCTTAAATCCTTTTTTTTTGTTTTTGTTTTTTTTTGTTCATGTTGGTGTTGTTTACTTAAAGAGATTGAAATAATTTGATGTATATACGAAATAATTCATATATACATGTATGCATGAACTACAGTTGTAGCTGAAAGTAAAGAATGATCATCGCAGTGTATTTTCCAATTTAAGCAATCGGAAAGAAGAAGCCTTTCATCTACAACCGCAGTTCATATATATGAATTATTTTGTATATACGTTACATCATTTCATTCTTCATGGGAAGATATGAACTCAATAAATTGACCTAAATAAATCCATCAAGTGATTTTCACTTCACACATTGGGCAAACCACAGCCTGGGAAGCATATATGTTTATGTGGCATATAAGGTTGCTGTGAAAGCAGAATTTGTTTATCCAGGGCTCAATAAATTCACAGATGAAGGTGGAAGGGCAATTAAAGGAAACCTGATCAATTACATCAAGCCAGATGACATTGCTTCTAATCAGTATGATTGGTTTGCCCCAAATGCAGCTGGTTCGATGCCGCCTGACTTTCATGTATTAATCAGTCAATTGATCAGTTTACAGCATCTTGGGGTCGCAGGTCAACGTCAATGAGCAGTATTCTTCGCGCAAGTTCTGAAAGGGGCCCATTTTCGTTGGTTTTGATCTCCTCTAGTTCTTGTCTTTCCCATTGTATTTCTTGTTCTCTTTCTTACCTTGTGTTGTTGAGATCTTGTAGTAATGCAATCGGTCCAAAAAGGTTGGCATTCTCTTTTATTTGAAGATTTTCTTGCGCTCTTGATATTCTGAAAGCTTGAGAACATACTTGTTCTTCAAATGCGAATACCATGCCAGGTACATGTAATCTGGTTGCCTGGGATAATTCAGCTTTTCAGTGTTATTGAAACCACTCATATGGAATTAAGCCACAATTTTTGAACAGAACAACTCTACGCTTTCACCTACATTTCGTAGCTGGTTCCTGGCGCAGCCATTTTTTTTCATAAACATTGTCGTGTTTGCGTTTTTACCAATTTGGACCTTACCCGTTGTGTCAGCTAACAGCGTTGCCACATGCTCTTTTATCAGGTTCAGACCATAATGGCTGCAGTTGAAACCGAGAACAGGCACCTGTCCTGTTGCACCATTCCACTATTGTTTTCCTTTGCTTCCCTGGATCCAGGTCAATATCTTCTGGCATGAACCTTGTTCTTACCTCGGTCCGAATGTTTTTGCTGCATTCAAGCATGTCACCAATGCCCACTTAAGAGTCTGTCCACGAGAGGACCAGGCAGACGTGACACATGCCATCTCACTGATTTCTCTCAAACTTTCACAGATGATTAAGGTCATTGAGTTATTCAAGACCCCAAAGTAGTTTGGTCTCCCGGTCAATCCCTGGGGCATTAGGGCTTTCACATCAAACCCCAGGGATAAAACCCTGAAATTTCAACAGAGATTCCTCATAATAACAGAATGCAGTGAATTTTAATCGAATTTCATCCAGCAATTCTTTAAACCTTACGCAATGAAATGTCCAAAGTTGGAGTGATTTGAAATTATTCTTGCCAATGTGGAGCATTTGAAAATTAACCGTGTCACGCAACAATTTTAAGAAACTGCAAATTAGGCTTTTTAAATTGCAAATATCTCCAATGGGCAACATTGCATGTCAAAAAACATGTAATCACAGTAAAACCCTATCATATAGCTATGTTTCTGGCGAAAACATTTGGCCTCTGTGAAATATTCGTGATCACATTCCTCTGAAGTACGTGACAGTCCAAGTTAATTAGAGCACTCTGTGACCATAAGCTGCTGTTTAAGGAGCCAATTCAAATCGTGTAATGGTATCAGCGTCCTCAATTTGCTTTTTTTTTAGCTCTAAAAACCTAAAGAGATGTTTATCTGCATAGCTAAGGAGTTTAATCACTTATATAAATTCTATGATATTGACATGATTAACTGACAGTCGTTAGTAATTCTAATAAAACCGTGTCGGAAGTTGACAGTTGAATGCAAAGTGTGTCTGGTACATTTTCGATATATTTTTGCCATATTTTGTTACTTTCCACACTTATTAAATGCATTTTCAAACTTCGAATGCACTCGAAGTAAATTCCTCACAGAGGAAACAGCAGCCTTGCTCTGAAGCGTAGGTGTGTTTCCCGCGACGTCTAGGGAAAACCTAGGGAAAATCCTGTGTGAACAGTTTGTGGGTATAAAAACTCACAATAACATTCGGAGACTTGAAAATTGACTGAAATTAATTCTTCAACTTCTTCTGAAGGCAAGTTTCCCCTGAAAATGTTCGGGGTCAATTGAATAAAAAATTTGTAAAACTATATGAAATTCGAATTGGAAGTGGTCATGAGTGTGACTAATTTGTTTATTCACGGTCTTCTCAAAAAAATGTCTGTGGCACGGAAACTGATTAAACTATATTCAACCTTAGTAAATTCTCAGCTCGGACTATTGCATTTCTAGCTTTTTGATTGGCTAAAAAACTCAGACTATTTAACAATTAGGTTATGAGCTCGAGATTTCTATCGCGCGATAGAAATCGAGAGCGAATAATCTAATTGTTTTAGTATAAATCTACTAGTCGTTCAAAACTTAATCTAAATCCTCTTCTCAACACTTGGAAAACGCCAAGAAACGGCCGTCATTTTGTTAACAAGTGCACACTGTTACGCTACTCACTATCTATCACAGAATAGATAGTGAGTAGCGTAGCCAATCAGAGAACGGCCTTCGTGATAGAACGCTAGTAGATTTTTACTAAAAGCCAATAGTCGGAGTTTTATGTCATGTGGAAAATAGTGCGCCAAGTTTAAAAATTTTTCGCACGAAGTTTTGAACTTCAGCCCTCTATAATGGCTGAAATAAAAATCGGCGGCAAAACCTGGTTTGAGAATTTACGAAAACCATTATTCCATTTGCCCTTGTTGCATATGAAGTGATTAAAGCAACTCGCGCTACGCGCTCGTTGGTTATTTTATCACTTCATATCCAACTCGGGCTCATGGAATTATTGTTATAAATTAGAGACGTAAAAAAACTATGAAGAGCTATGAAACTGATTTTCTATCCTACGGACTAAAACTACATTTGAAAGCGATTGCATTCATATAAACGAAACGTGTATTCAGTTTGCATAATATTACGACTAAAATTAAATTCCACAACTTTTGCAGATAAAAAACAACGAGTAATGACATGAGACCTCAGAAATTTTTCAGACGAACATAATTCGGACTGAATGTGGCTTCGCTATCCTTCACAACACCTTCTCAAAATGCGGAAATTAACAGGTAGCTTAAATAGTGGTGCTGATGTGGTGTGTTTAGGGACCGGTCATTTATTAGAGGAGGTGGGTTGGTGCAAATGGGGTGGGTGGTGGACATACCTTTTGTGCACCCAAAAACGGGGTGCCGCATAAAATTCTGCAACTATTTCGGAGAGGTCATGTATTTTTGTGCATTCCAATTTCCTTTTTGATCTTCACACTCCCAGTTTTTGATAACAGCTGGTCAGAGTGCTCTTGTACGTTCCACTGTTCCAAGAAATCAATCTTCTTGAGTTTGGTTGTGGCTGACGATTTTGGAAAACATCAACGACACCCATGCCAGTGCCAGCCATGGTATTGAAACCCCATCCTTGTGGTTGGGTCATAACTGTCCACAGGCAATTCATCGATCCACCTCTCGCCACCATGACCATATAAGACATGATGGATATGTTTTCCAAACCACCTACCCTCTAGGATAAGCTATCAAAGAGCTCCTGGTGAAGCTTTATTCTTTGCTTTGAAAGCTTTCTCGTAAGCTGTCTGTGGGAGTCCAACATGTTTTAGTGTGTCGCTGGTTTACAGACTTTTATGAAGTGTGCTCAACAATCAGCACATGCTAGCTTCTCAATATCTTTGATAAGAAATGTGTGTCCATCGTAAATTCCGATTGTTAGTATGTTCTTCAGCCTGTCCAAAAGATTCTTTCTGAGATGCCACATAATTTTACCACTTTCCTGGTGGTCAGGCTTATAGACTCTGATACCTAACCAATCTGATAGTGATATCTGCTGATTGAGATGCCTTTGGACCTTATCCAATTCATCAAGTGAAGTTCTTCAGCTGTTCTGAGTTTGAAGAAACTCTTATGTGCTTTGATCAGGTTGTGCCCCATGGTGAACAGCTATGCAATGCCAAAGACACAAGTTGTCAGTGTAGTTATTCAGCGCCACCATTGCTTGGCTATGAGCAAGGTTGCGCAGCCCTTCTGTCAAGCATCACCTTTACATGTACATCAATGTTGGAGAACTTAAGAAGCATCCATTTAGTGTAACATCGCTCGATGTTATTAAGATTCAATTGTCTATTCTCCTGCTCATTAGACCATCTTTCTGCTACATCAAAAGTGTTCATTTCAAGGAAAACCTCTTTGCTGTTCATAATAACCATTTTCAGCCCGGTCTTGATGTTCACTATTATGTATGCATAGCTGTAACGGATATAGAAAGCTGTATATAGGTTGTCTAAACTTAGCCATGATAGAACGTTTGTGATTTTCTCCCAACCTTCTGCCAAAAGCCCATCTGATGTATCATAGCCCTCTTCCACACCCTCATCTCGTGCTGAAAAACAGTTATAGGTTGCCTTCTAGGCAGGGCCCTTTTGCTGGTCGTAATAAATTTTTTCATGTGGTGCATGACATACATCTCCACAAGTTTTGTTAACTTGTTTTGTGTATTTCTTTAAATAGAAATTTTGCGCCGCGTGTCAAATCAAATTTGCGTATTCTCCTTGCTTTAACACGTGTCACGCTGTCATAATTTTGCTGGTATTCTCCTTGATTTAACTCCCTTCACGCTGTTAAAATTTGGTGATACATGTATGTGACCTTCCACTGGAAAACGTACATTAACGCTTTTCTGTTTAACAGTGCAAAGCGTTTGTTAGTCGTTTGTTTACCATTAAAATGGTTTGGAAAATCATCAGAAGTGTTAGAACATCCGTTAAAATTTCTAAAAGTTATAAAAATTGTTACGAGCGTTTTTACCGTCTGTTAAAAGCATTAGTAAAAACCGTTCAAATTTCCCTTCAATGGCATTAAAAGATCTTGAAAGCATTCAAAAATTTGTTAAATCGAATCATTGACTGTATAATTTAAACGCTCAACTGGTTAAGTGCAGAATTAAACGTAAAACAATTGTGAGTAAGCTATGTTTGTCTGACTCTCTAGCTACTACTTCAAGGTCAGAGAAAAGTCAGGGATAGAATTTTATTTCAAGGGTCAGGATTAAGACTAAAAGGAACATTTGAGGTCAATGTGATCTCAGTGGTGTTTTTCGTTAATGAAGAAGGAGAGTGTGTTTAAAACATATCAGTCTTAATGAATGGGTGGAGGCTAGAGGAGGCTATAAGAGGAGGCTAGAAGCCACTCTTATATCTGACATTTTGCATTTGTATGGTTGAGGAATTGTATTTTATCAAGGGAAAACATCAGGGGATTTTGAAAAGTGATGTCTGTGGCAACCATGAAGTTGATGTTTGTACCATTTTTAGTTTTAGCATGATTCTGTAATTTTTTATAAATTCATTTAAATTCATTTAATTAGGTGAAGACTCATCTTCTGTCCAGTATGAAGTTGTTTTTGATGAACCTTTTCTTGGTGGATTATCACTAAGGTACAAATTTGTGTTTATATAATTACATAATAATTTAGGTCAGTAACAAAAATTATTAAGAGGCTCTTCAGGCCACTTCTTGTGACACCACTGTCTTGAGAATGGTGATAGTGGTGGAAAGGAAAAATTGTATTTAAGACGTCTGCAAAGTAAGGTTGTAGTGCATGGGTAAGTAGATTTTTCAGAAGCTATTTTATCTTCTGGTGTTCTATGAAGGCAATTGAATGTAGTATAGAGTTCTTGATCTGGCCAGCTGTGACTTGTTTAGTCCTAAAAGCTTAGTGGCTGTCATTCTTGCTCAGAGGTATAGATGGTTCCTTTTGATCATTGTACTTTTCATATGTAATATATGCTCATGGCTATATTCTAGAACTGATGGCATTATTTTAACGCTTTTCAAGAACAAAAATGATGGTGTTCAAGATAAATCTACCATCAACAGAAACTGACATACCATAGAGTCGAGGACATCAATCACGCTTACCAACTGCTAGATTTTCTAAACAAAACTCACATAAAGGCTGCCACAGTATCTAATTCAATAAATGAACCACTAGAAGAGCCTGTCGTACAGGCTATTCCCTTGACTTCTTTTTCATGGATGCTGAATTCAATTTTAACTACATGACTGTATACGTAAAATCAAGAGGTGAGGGATTGAACTGTGGTCACTAAACAAGCCATTGAAGGAAACATTCATGTTCATAACTTCTCAGCTGGTCAAGACTTGAAAAGGATGGCGTACTGCAGCTGGGCATAATTATTTTTGTGCCAAATGGAGGCCATTTGTTTATATAATGACAAAATCTCACCACATAATGACAAAACTACAAAAGATAATGGCAAAACCACAACAATGAAATGACAAAAACACAAGATCACACCAGATAATAATAGTTATTATTGTCACGCATCACGATAAAACTACAAAACAGCAAGCAAGATAACACTTCAAAATCAAAAGAATAATGATCACGTAAGAAAGTTATGGCTATCCATATCACATTACAGAGAACTGTTTGACTGTGTTCCTGAAGAGATTTTAAGGTACTGGTTGTTGTAGGTGACAGAAATAAGTTTTGTGTCTGAACTTTTGACAACAGAATCATGCTTTTTATTGTCTTCAGATGCTCATCCGACAAATTGTACTTAATGAGAGCTGCATCACTTATCAACATCAGTTATGGTGCTCGGTGCGAGGCAAGGAAGGTTGAGGAGAAGTCAGAAGGTAAAAGTCAACACCCAGGATGGAGAGCTTCATTTAGTCCCAACCTGGGTGCATCACCTGAATTGGGCAAGAAAAGCAAGAACACAAAACCATCAGCAGATGAGAAGCTGGATTCTCCAGGTCTGTACCTATACTGCTGCACCTTTTAAAAGCGAATCACAGGCAGCTCTGATAGTTTGCTAGGCTGAGAATGCGTAAAATTGGTAAAACAAGGAAATTCTACTCCCAGATGTACTTGAATTTCATAGAGCAAGAAAGTTGTGCTCTAACAATACAAGTCTTAAACCACATCAATGGTTTAAAGGGGCTACGTCACGGTATCTTGAGTTATTTGTACCATGGACAAAATTACCTTTAAATTGAAGGAAACCTGAAAATAATGCTTTAGAAAGATAGGAAAAAACTAAAGAGATAATATTAAGCCATAAAGGAACAAGGATGGTTAAGGATGGAGAAGATTGACACGGATTACAAACAACAAAATTGAAAAATTTAGGCTAAATTTTTCAAACCGTTTAACCGTGACACAGCTCCTTTAAGTCTTATTAACCACATCAGTGCATTCGCTTTGACGTTTATGTGCAATAGAAGCAACTTGCTTGATTAGCATAATTTATTATAGGCTAACTTGCAAAACTCCGCTGAACTGAGCCAACAGGTTGTTTAAATCTTCTACAGTGTTTGTCTCTGCCTGAGTGCAAGCACAAATTGATTTCATTTTGGAGACTGCTCTCAAAATGCTTTGGTACTGGAGGAATAAGTTTGACAGAGTATTTTTCCTTAATAGCATCAAAAGTTAAGAAATGACAATTTAGTAGGTGGTTTTGAAAATTAATTCCCGCCTTATACTAGTTTTTATAGTAAATGGGCTTATTATCAATTGGCACGAGAGAGTTACATGTATACCAGATTGGGAGTTATACCAGCCTTCTGATTGAGAAATCTAAAGGCTGGGTTTTTTTAAAATTAAGACAGGACCAAATTACAATCAGTTCTTTCATTGGTTAAAGGGTCATCTATTTCCAGCACGGCAGCATCGTTGACATTTACTGTAGGTTACCAGTGATAAGTAAATTAGCATTATACTTTGCGAGAAAAAAGTCCAGAAAAGTTTCCATGTCCCTTTGTTACTTGAGTCTAGGTACTTTTGAATCCATTTCGCCTTCAGGGCGTGTTTGAAAATTTGAATGTCCAACATTTTAAGTCTGCCAGTTGCATAATTATTGATCATTTCTACTCGTTTAATTTTGTCCTGTTTGCCATCCCATAAAAATTGGTACAAGAGATTGTTTATTTCTTTGAGATGTTCACTCGATGAAGTGAGTGGAGTAGTCAGCGGTAATACAAACTACCTGCAAAGGTAGTAGGCTCTTATAACCACTATTTTCCCCAGAAGCATTAATCTCTTAAACGGCCAATTTTCAATTGTTTAGAAATGGTCTCTCGTTTTTTCTCCATAATTCAATGTTATAGATTTTTCTTTGATGATAGATAGCATGCCCCTTAAGTGGTCACAGCAGCCTATTACACCTTCAGTGGCCGCTTATAACTAATGTTATTGAAACCCCTGAATCTGCCTTTGAGAAAACCTCTTTGATCAATATTTATTATATCAGGCAGAATCCGTTTCATTATTGTAGTGACAGCTTTTGCTGCAATTTCGCAATCACAATTCAAAAGGCTTATAGGACTCCTGTTTCTTAAAATATTACTGTTGAGGCTTGATTCATTGTGAGATGGAGAGATGGCCTTTAGAGAAAGACGAATTTAGAGAAGCAAGCAAAATATGTTGACACATCATTCCAAAAAACGTTATAGAATTCTGTTGCGAGGTATCTGTCCCAGGGAACCTACCCATTTCCATCTTCTTGAGGCTTTCAAAGCATTCCGCTGCTGACAGCTTTCCTTCACAAGATAGTTTTTGATTATCAGTTAATTTTTTGATTATCAGTTAATGTTGTCATATTCAAAGGCTTCTTCTTTCCAATTGCTTAAATTGGGAAATATACTGCGATGATCATTCTTCACGTTCATCTACAACCGCAGTTCATATATATGAATTATTTCGTATATACATGTACGTCACATCATTAAGAAGTTTGTTGTCTTATATCGAGGTGTAAAGGCATTTTTAATTTTTTTTTTTTTGCCTCCGTCAAAAGATTTCAAGATTTCTACATCCATAGAGATCCTTGTAGTTTTACTATAGAAGTGTCTCTTTTCTATACTGTGGAAGTATTTTGTGTTCCTTTTGTTTTACTTTTGATCTTATTATTGCTCCTTTAGTTTTATAGTCAATTGCTGTTTCTTTATTCGCAGTTCAGTCTGCAAAATTTCTTTATGTGCTTCTGAAGGGTTGCTTTCCTCAGGTTTACTTTTGAGTGTAAAGCTGTGTTCACACTAGGCCGAAACATGATTAGTCTGATCACAAAAGAAACATGTTTTGTTATGAAAAGTGTTCACATCAGACAGTGCATTGCGCGAATCATGTTTGAAACATGATTATTCTGAGCGTGATTGAAACAACCTCGTGAGGTAGTTTCAATCATGATCAGACCAAACACGTTCAAAATGGCGGATAGATGCGGAGAGGAAGCAAGTGCCCGAAAGAACCAAAATTGGGACTATAATGAGGTCAAATGACTAGTTGAATAAATACAACGGCAATTATCGGCGATGGGTAGAAAGCTGAATATTTGGGAGAACATTGCCGCAAAACTTAATGACAACAGCTACAAGCGTACACATCGCAATGCAAAACTAAAATTCACAACTATGCTAGAAACGCGTTTGAAACCGACATCTGATGTGAACAAAGCAATAACAAGTTATCACTGGAGGAAGCAGTATTTTGTTTTGTCTATGTAGTTGGTGTTATTTTTTGTATTATTGGCAAATTATTTGGGCATCTTGAGAGAAAAATAAAGGCAAAAAAAACCCAAAGCGCTGGTAAGTTTTCATCCAGAGACAGTCTTGCCAAAATGGAAAATAAAAAGGAGTGTTACCAATACTCAAGATTGAATCATTTCCCATTGATGACAATTCGTACTCGCCAAATGGGCAAGGGATCGATTTTTTTGTACTACAGTGTAGATGAGAAGTACCTTGACAGCTTCGTCTGTTTCATTGGTTTTGTCTTTCAAAACCTTAATTTTCACATCTAAGTGACGGTATGTTCGATATAAGCTACATGTAAGTGAGCAGACTTGATGTCATGGAAATGTGCGATAACCCCTCCCCCTCCCCCTCCCCCTCTATGGGCTGATGTCATGGTAGGGAGGATGCCCCCTCTGATGAGAGAATAAAAAAGCTCATACTCACTTTTTCTCTCATGAGAACGCGAGATTTTGAGCACGATAGCTTCATGTGAGAAAGGACAGAGGGAGGTTGAGCAAGAAAACAAAGAGGTTCCATCTGAATTGGATCTGGTAACAGAGTTGATTCATTTGGTAGTGAATACAGTCCTTCACAAGGAAGTGATAGAACCTGTCTCTGAAATGGTCAAGTAAAAATTTGTCTCAGTAAATAAATGCTTTAAATGTTTTATTCTTGTGAAAAGTCAATTTCAAGTCAAAAATCTGGTTTCCCATTGCAATATTTCCATCTCTTGTGCTACCCAGGAACACAATAATGTTATAACACCTTATTATCCAATTTCTGCTCTATTATCTGCAAAGTGGTCGCTTAAGGGAAGTTACAAGCAAAAGAGAATTTCAAACTTTTAGCTCTAAAAGTGGTCATGGTCGCTTACAAGATGTTTCAAATATAGTGATTTGAAAACATGACGATAGATGCAAATGCAATACCGGTGCAGTGCTCTACTAGCTAAGCTATCAAGCCATCTGGGAGCTGGTCACATTGTGAGTTTCTAATATACTTGTAGATGATGAAGAATGCAAATGAATAATTACATGAAAGATCATATGTTTGACCTGCAGAGAAAGATATGAAGATATGATGATCATTGCAGTTATATATACAACTTAAGCAGCTGTGAAATTAATTCAAAGAATGCCAAAGAATTGGCATTCAGATGTAAAAACTGGCACTAGTTGTGCAAACTCTATGACGTCTTCAAATCAAAATGGCCATGCGAGCAAAGGTCTCCCTTGATGGCTTGTCTTTGCAAAGGGCGAGGGACAAAAGTAAAGGTAGAATGGAAAAATGTACTGTGATGTCAAAAAAATTATCATCAACATCATAGAACTTTTCTAGGAAACTTTTATTTGGTTTAATAGACACTTAAAAAGCCAAGTAATACAGTAGCATTTTCCTTGGAACTTCTCGCACAGCAATGTTGCATTGCAAGTTGAAAAGTGTTGTTGCCTGTATTTCCCACCATTTGGCAGATTGCAGAAACAACTAGGACTGAGTTTACTCTATGAATATGTTGCTTCAACTTCCAAAATAGTGATAATTATTACAAGCAACCTCATTTTTAATCTTGTAATGCAACATTAAAATTAGTCCCTATTACTTTGCGATAATCTGTTACTGTATGGACAGCTCTGGATTACAAACAGTTTTCATGGTGAGAGAGAAACAATAATCTGTATCTCTATGGAACAAACACCTGTTATTATTTGGTGCCCATGTTAAAGAGTTTTAACTTATCAATAAGTAATGTTGAAGAAGAGAAAGTTAATGACCTTGAGGACATTGTTGAACTAACGGTAAGCTTTTCTTAGGAACCTCTGATTTTGGTCGTGGTATGTCTTCTTCAAATAATACTCATGGCAGTCCTTCACAGTTTAAAAACTCTCCCAACTCAGCCTACAGTAAAACAAAGCAGAGAGCACCAGTGACTCAAGCCAAAGGGTTTCCACAAGCACAAATTGATATCAACAGAACAGCAGAAGGGTAAGTATTTTCCTCTTCTATTGCAGTGTAAGGAAATATTTAGTGACTCCTGAATGAAACCTTGTTTGTTTTATAGATATTGTATGTTTGGTGACAGGATGTTCTGAATATTACATACTTGAAACATCTTACTCTAGTTTACCTCTGATCTGTGCATCATTAAAACTCTTTGTAATATGGAACTCTCGGACAAGGATTGATAATGAACTGTTCGATCATCCAAAACCCTTTAATCAAAATTTCATGGCTTTGATTACGATCACATATGGGTCAGAATTAATGTTTGCTCAGGCTAAGGGACATTAACATGTAAGTGCTCTTTGTAGTGGAAAAGTACACTATACTTGTGCATATTTACCATGTGGCAAAAAAATTGAAAATAACTCACCTTGTCAATAGCTCTTTCTTGTGAAGACCAGTTCTTACTTGACTTCAAGCTGGAGTGGATCTGTTAATTAATCTGTGTCTTAACATTAAAGAATGTTAACCCTTAAATATATTACTCTCAAAATCGGTGATAGACTAATTTGTGATCTGTGGTAGAGATTATGTGGTATAGGGTAGGGCAGGTAGGGTTAAAAACCACTTGGACAAAATTTTCATGCTTGAACCTTACTTGGAAACACTGCCAACTTTTTTTTCCGTGAACTAATTTTATGCGAAAACTGCTTTTTCAGCTATTCAAAGTTGAGCCCATGATTGGCGGCCATCTTGGCATGGCCAAAACAGCCTTGTTGCGTCACTGGTTGTATTACTTTCATGTCACGCTAAATATGTAGAGAAGAAAAAGACATGAATGCTTGGGAAAGCGGTTTTTGAACATATTATCCAGAGTGCTTTTGCACGAGTCGTGGCCACTATGCTTGGAGTCTTGAATTGATTGCCACAGAGCCCTGGGCAACAAGCTGCCTTCTGTTCAACTTAGCTATGGATACTTCAAATCAACAGGCAACTGCTGGATGCTTTGTGAGATTCACTGCAGACATGATTGTACTACAAATGCTAGTCTTTCATCCAGTTATATCTGCTTCATCCTACAGGGTATCACAACAGCAACAGCGTACAATTCAAAAAAAATTTCTTCTTATTGAGGGAATAAATTCAAAACTAAGACTAAACTAAGCTAATAACATTACCCCTTTCCTGTTTTCAGGAAACAAGAGAAAGCGTGGCAGTGTTGGTGTTGAAAGGTCATAAATGAAAATTAGTTCAAACCTTTTTGTTTAAACCTTGGAACGGAGTCTAAACAAGTGACATTCTAACGAATTGCTTTGAGCTTGGATGCTATTAAGTATATGTGAAAAGAACTCACTGCAATCCATTGCTGTGAAATACCGATATTGATGGATAGATATAAAAAAAGCAAAATTCCTGCTTTTTTTAGTTGTTACACCAATATGCATGTGGCTGTAAAGCAAACACTCCTGCAGATCACAATTGCCATAGACTCTCTATGTCTACCATGACAACAACTCTCACTTACTAGAATAAAAAGCTGATGCCTTCTGTATGCACACAAGGGCTCGACTCAAAACATGCGGACTGTAAATAACTTTGCGATTGTGTGGATGGCTGACGCACTTACTGCTTTTATGTAGTAAAGTTGCTGAAGATCAATTCAAACCTTGTTTTAAAAAAGGCCTTACAATAAATGTGAGAATCCAAATTTCAGATTCAGGCTGAAGATAAGCGAAAATATGTTGTGTTTAGGTTTCATAGTCTCCAATTGTGTACTCGACATGTTTGAAAAGTGTATTAAACTGTTCTAATCTGTCGCTTTCATTTTGTTGAATCTGAACTCTTTGGCTCCCTCCAACGTCTATATTGTGTATTTTCTGTCAAAGCTGGACAGAAATTACGAGATAGAAAAACCGGTAGGTAAGACAATATAAAAAATGAACTTGAATAAAATAATTAAGTGAAAGCAAGAGAGAATCTATCGTGCTTCTTGCGTGTATACAATCAGTGACATCACAAGGTCCTTAAATTTGTTACCAGAGCACAGACACAGTTTTGCTTAACTTTCCGTTAAGATTTGACAAAAATAACAGGGTTGTCACTGCAACTTAGAGTAGCTGTCTGATTGCAATAAAGTAGGCAGTTGTTACTTGAGCTAGCACACACAGCGTGCGTTTTGGGGAGCTCTGTGCCCCAAACTAGGGGGTGCGGGGGCATGGTCCGCTGGAACTTTTTGGAAAAGTACAGTTGCTTAGATGCAATTTCCTGCAATCTGGGGCATGTTTTCAGGAAAAAAATTGGGGTAAAATTCAGTGAAAAATATTCGCTAGAAGTTCACCTACACTGTACATGTAGAAGATAGCAAACATTTTGATTAGGAAAAGGAGAACAAGATTTTAGGCAAAGTGTTTTTCTTTTGAGCTGGCACCCGGGAAGCGCTAGCTGGTGCAGTGTGGTTTGATAGCCGGCGGATTTCCGTTACTAGCTTCTATAGACAACCCTGAAAATAAAGTTCCCCAAGATTGTAAGCCTGTTTGAAATTCTAGATTGAGCGAATAAAAGAGGATATGAAAATTATATTTCAGTGCCACTTTAACAGACATAGTATGTTTTTTGTTACCTTAGTAACACGGTGTATATATTTTATTTGGACTTGTACATGTATGTGAGCAATAAACCATTCCCAAAGCTTCTTACCCTTACCTTTCTCAAGTCATTTTACTAACTCATGCAATACTTTACTCACAGTGCCAATGAGGAGATGATGTCCATACCACCACAATTCCAGAAAGTGAGTACATGTATGTTTATCAATATCAACCAAATCATGCATGAAATTGAAGACTCTGTATGGTGAAAGGTATATGTTTTTTAGCTTGAAGTTCTCGCCAGCTGTTAAACCAATTCAATACTGTTCAATGGAAGTTAGCGCCCTGTATGATTGACATGAACGGAACACCAGGACACAAGTCACATTTGAGCTTATATACAGTTATAAAGGAAAGACTTCAAAATTCATCCTCCTTGATTTGATTGTAAGGGAAAGTCTTCATCGTTTTTTCTTCACAATCCTATCTGACACTTGTGATAACTAAGGGTCCGAATATGGCTATCAACATAGTTTGAGTTTGAGGTCAATCGATGTGCTTCAGTTGATTTTTCATCGTAAAGCCCCCCACCCCCCTACTGACTCCCTACGAAGAAAATTTAATAGCACCATGACTATAGGAACAAAACCACATGCATCAATAGGATTGGAAACCCATGCAACTCTTTTTTCATGGTCAACATAGCTAGCGGCATGTGTCATAGTGGCATGGGTGCCCGATGACAACGACGACAATGTCACGCAATATGGCGGCCATACTCCAGCTAATAGGTCGACCAAGTCATGCAGCCTTGATTTACAGCGTACATCTTTGATATTGGACATCCATGTTATGGTCAATTGACACCTGCCAAGATGAGATAACCGCTGACCAGTATGAAGCGGTTTTTATATCAAAATTAACTTACCAATTTTCTTCTTTCTTTGCACAAAACGTTCTGCAAAGAACGTCAACTTTGTGAAAGCAACGACCATTTGCAAAAACAACATCAACTTTGCACGAATAATGTTCACACTTTGTACGAATGTCAACTTTGTATGAACAACTTTGAGTTTGAATGAGGAACGTCAACTTTGCAAGAACAGCATCCACACTTGTCCGAGCAGCACCAAATCCATTATAAGGAAACAAGAAATTATTGATTGATTTTCGGGAAAACATGTGCC
>OZ026598.1:11718623-11803623 GCA_964020085.1 Micromussa lordhowensis | reverse complement strand
TGCTCCTCAGGTTTGTTTCTTTCCTTGTCAGCTTTTTGTTGAGTTGTTCTGCTTTTCCTGTGCATGACTATGCATGTGACACATGTGTCAAAAAGTAAGTATTGGCGTATGTGACCCCACTATATCTTTATGCCTGACAATAGACCCTTTGCATAAATGGCACCTGAATTTGAAAAACAATACTTTATACATCCTGAACCTTGTATTTATGTTTCCAGACAAAGGATTTTTCAAGGATGTCTAAGTACTGTTTTTCAAATATCAGTGCCATTTATGGTCTATCTTGTGACTAATTTGTGAGTTTTGTGGATCTCAAGAAAAGACTGGTAGTTTCTTGCTGTTGCAGACAGTGTGATCACCAAATGACAAATGGTCTGATTAATTTGTGGTTTAACTAGCCACCATGGAGTCTTCAGGAACATTTGAAGAGTTTAGGAAAACTTTAGGAAACCTCTGCTAAAAATTCCTTTTTAGTGCATCCTGCACTATTGGGATGGTTTAGGGGTGGCCTATGGAACTAAGGCCCTAAAGCAATAAGATGTAAACTTTAATCTTTGTTTAATTAATTAATTTCAATTAATCAATTAGCCTTGCAGGAAGGGGAGCTGGGTGGGTAGATACCTGAATGCATTCACACGGGGCATACAGTATTGTGCAAAAGTAATGCAAACAAATCTTGACAAAATTCCTGGCTTTTCTTGGTTTTTCAAAGAAATTTCGCTTGAAACGATATTTCGAGGAAATTTCCCCACATTTTCGTGATGGCTAGTGTTCCATACGTTTACAACAAATAACCATGAGGGGCTGGGATGGAATAAAGAACAGCTGAATGGTTTCATGAGCGTTCAGCATTGACAGCATTCTAGTTTTCTATAAAAGTAAAGAACCTCGAAACTTTTATGTTCAAAGAAGGCGTCAATAACCCTTGTTTATGAAGTTTAGGCTGTATTGGTGTGTGAAATGTATCGCTGTCACTTTGCAAAACATGGGAATCATCGATTAAAAATGTGTGGAGAAAGGTGTGTTTTGATTAAAAGTTCCTCACAAGTTGTTTGTCGCTGATTCGTTAGCGGCTTAAATAATACCCAGAACTGGAGATGATTTTGTTTTGTTTGTGGAACGACCTAAACTTGCTGTCTTCATAATATGGTAAGTACGTTCTAATTCTCTGCGTATGAAACTGAACTCAGAGAACGAACCTGATGGAAAACCTTTCGTAAATTTTAGGCATGCAAGATTCAAGTAACGTATATAGATAGATAACACTGTATGTTGTCCTCTTATACGGTGATCAATGACTGCATACCATGTTCTCTGGCATGGTTTTTTTAAACAAATACATGAATCCAAATTTATCTTGTGTAAATTACATGACAGTTTTTGCTCATGGATGTTACGTAACATCCATGAGTGTAGGGGGCAATCGGATGGCACTCGATCACTCACTCACTCACTCGATTCTGATTAATTTATTCATTAAACCGGATTAAATCGTTTCTCCCAACCCTCCCCTGCTTAGTATGGTTCTTTTCCTAGGCACTTCGTGGTGTAGGTTCAGCAGGTTTTAGCGGGGTACTAGAAAGACGAATTTTTTGTCCGACAACATGGAGTTCATACATATGGCGGGTAACGCGGCACGAAGATGGTTTTTGGTTCAACTCGTGGAGTTGTAAAATTGAAATTTGTCAAGCTAAGCAGCAGTAGCTGTAACAAATGGACATGGAAAGACAAGAAGCATAGCGCTCGTCAAAAACCCATGTGTAAATTTATATTGAAAGGTCAAGGTGTTTTTTCATTAGACGTAAACGAAATTCTCCGATTACAAGTCACGCTAAACTCACGCTATGCAAAGAATGTAATCAGATACTCTTTTTTTCGTATATTTGCTGAAGGGCAAGAGAGTCACGTTTCGCAGACAGTGTAAGTAACCGCGTTTTTTAACCGCGTTTTTTTAAAGCGCGGTTTTCAACCGCATACTGCGGTTCTTGTTCTTCCTGATTCGTGACCTGAAGGTTTTGCGTGATCCGTGAAGAACCTGAAATATTAACCGATATTCGTGATTTTACCTCACAACTCTACGTGATTTTGAGACACAAGTTCTCCGAATAGTTACAGTGGTCTATCGAGAGTGCCTTAGCCATGCAATATGCAATACGGAGCCTTGATTTAGCCATTCGCGATTTTGCTTCCTACAAACACTGTTTTTAATGTAAGAACAGGTCCTTACTTTCTTATTTTCGTAATTCGGGAAAACGAAATTTTTTTATCCGTGAACCGTGATCCTCTGTATTTTAGGTTCGTGAACCGTGCCAGAGACTTCCCTGTACGACCCTCTTGATATCTAAAGCTTTTAATCGGACATTGTAAACAGACCACGAGAAGATGGTAAATTGTTTTTTTGTTAGATTATTTTTTATCAGTGCTGGCCTGATGGGCCGCTTGGCACAAATGTTGACTTTGACTTCCACCGTCTGAGTTTCTTTTTGCAGAACGAGTGCTTGTGCCAAACCATACTATGGCCAAACGTTTCCCATGAAAATCTCTTGATTTTCATGCGAATGACCGTGCAGGTGACATATATTTTCATACCAATAGTTTCACTCAAAGACTCGTTTTGCCACAGGGGCAAAAGTAAACCTGGCATTGGGCTATTCATCCATGAGCTGCTCAGAGAGCCTTTGATTTCGTACATGGATCTGTCACAAAAAGAAAATTGCACAAACGTGGGAAAACGGCTGTTTTGTGCCTTGCGAAGTTTCATGTATAAGCTGGCGAATTATCGTTAGTGTTCACTTATCAAAAATTCAAAGAAATATTGTCCTTTGTTCTAACAAATTATCGCTCGACAAGCCGGGAAATTTCGATCGAACTTTTGAGTGAACTTTCATCGAAAAATCGCGGGAACAAAGAATGAAATTCGCCCATTTCACTTGCATTACTTGAACTTTTAATCGTAATCCCCTGGAACCTCATGTTTTGGTTCAACATCATTATTATCTCCATACTTATTTTCAATAAAAACAATGATAATAGCACATTTGCATGATGACGTCATGCGCGCACTGCATTCTGGTAGTTGTAGTCAAACTCCCGGGAAGTTCGAATGATGGCGGCAAACGAAGTGTGCGAAGCGGATGTCAATAATTCAAACAACAAGCGTTTTCGAACAATCTTAACAGAGGACGATGTTCCTGGGGCATCTTTAAAGGGAAGGAAAGCTGAACAGTTAAAAAACGATGAGTTGAAGCGTTGGTTGAAATGTAGAGGGGCGAGTGTATCTGGAACTCGTATGCAACTACTTCAAAGGTAAACTTCAAAAGTGTGCAGTGCTTTTCCATTCCTGCTTCTCCGTCATTGAATTTTCTATTCATATTTTATTTCTAGGGTTAAAGATTATATTTCTAGCGGACTACATAACAAGGTAATTGATCCTGATGGGGGAATTCACTCCAATAAAAAGCAATTCGAGAATAATGGCAATGATGGTGTTAACAAAGCAGTTGAGTGGCCCAAGGAAGGCTGGACCTTAAGCCTAGACAACGCTCCGGAGTTTCAACATTGTTTTATCTTTTCTTACCTCTCTGGAGGGAGAAACGGCGAAGAAAAAAGACGAGGGGCGTTTAAAAGTAAACGAGAGGGATACGCTTTGTTTAAGGCTTCCCATGTCGTCGATGTTAAATTTAATAGCTCACATGACGATTTCTGTTTTTTTGAAGCAAGGGTTAAGGCTTCTATGACCAGGAATAAGGTATATAGAACAAAAGTTCGACAGAATAAGACGGGCGAAGTGATGTCAGCTCAATGCACCTGTAAAGCTGGTGCTAACGGATATTGTAAACATGTTGGAGCATTATTATATACCATACTTGACTTCTCTGAAAGTGACCTCAAGCAAATTCCTACAAATACTTCCTGCACAGAGAAGCCTCAGCAATGGCATAAACCCACCCAACGAACTTCCAACGTTCCGATTCTTTTCAAGGATATACTGATGATCAAGCATGATTATGATGCAGACAAACGACAGAAGACTGATAAAAGAATTCAAAGAAAAAATGATAAAGAAGCATATTCATCGTGTCCATCCTTTGCTCAACGTGTTACAAGGGAGCAGGTAATGGACCTGTGTAACGAATTAAAAAAGTTGCCAAAGGAATCAAATGCAGTGATTATCAATTTGTTAGAAGGCAATGATTGCGAACCTGTAACTGTGAAAAAGGTAGAAGATAACTTTGCCAAACATGCTGTCGATGCTGATCATGACTATGTTCCTGGAAAACGTAAGAGAGATGCAACTCAGACGGAAACAGAAGCTTCTGAATGTGAATTAAATCACCTGTTCATGAAAGATTCAATTCACTGTTCTGAGGGAAATGAGTGTGAGCCACTAGATATAAACTTTTCATCTCACTTAGTCATTTCCCATTCTGTAATAATTTCCAACTTACCTGAACCAGCTATGGAAACGTGCATGGCTGTACAAACTGGCATTGCTATGATTAATGAAGAAAACTTGGAGGTTGCTAGTGTTCAAAGTAATGATGACTTTACAATACCCAATCCCTCACAGAGTTACCCCGATGACTTGGATTTAACTGAGGAAAACTTTACAATGGTCTGTAAAGAGTGCATGAAATCCATCAAAATAAACGAAGATGGTATCAGCACTGTTGAGGAGAAAACAAGGGGGCAATCTAGCAACTCAGAGTGGTTCAAATACAGAAATGGGAGACTGACTGCATCAAAATTTGGTGAAATCAGTAATAGAAGAGTAACTACACCACCTGATAGGCTTGTAAGGGATCTGTTTCAGTACAAAGTTAGGCCAAGTGTATCAGTGTAAAGTTGGGTTGGAAATGGAACCAGTCATTATAAGTAAGTATATTGAATATCAAAACATCAATGGCCATGGTGGTATCACTGTGAAAGAGAAAGGCCTTGTTATTGATAAGGAAAATCCTGTTCTGGCCGCAAGTGTTGATGGTGAAGTAACTGATCCAACAAATAAATATCATCCAGTGGGAAATATTGAAGCAAAATACAAGTTATTCCCATCAAAGTTAAAGGAACAGGTGGATGAAAGAGTTCCATTATTAAAAACTCTTGCACAGCACACCAGGAATTTCTGCTTGGAGATTACAGACTCGAAACTCAAACTTAAAAAAAAACATTCATACTATATACAAGTTCAGGGGGGTATGGCAATAACTAGGCAGTCCTGGTGTGATTTTGTGGTGTATACTACTTTCATGAACCATGAGGACATACACATTGAGAGAATTTACTTTGACCCAACATTCTGGGAAGGACTCAAGAAGAAGCTTCTTGACTTTTATCTCTATGCCATGGTTCCTGAACTACTTACTGGCCGGGTGAAGAGAGGAATCCCTATGTACCCAAAGATCTTTTCCTATAAATGACTGAATTTTTTGGAAAAGAAATTGTGTCTACAAGATATAGAGTTACACTAGTATGAGTACAGTTAATTCAGTGCCAACAGATATACATATAACCACTGAACCGTTGTTTGGTTGAGTTCATGATATTCATATATTAAGCCTGTTGTATTTAAGCATTTCCACAGAAAATTGATTTTCATGATTTCTGTCAAAGTCCCCACTACTACCAATAATAACAAATCAAAGTAGCTTGTTATAATAAAAATCAAGTGTATATAAGGGTTTCCAACATAAAAAAAATGAGAAGGGGTTGGACGCAAAAGAAAATTATGTAGCTAGTATTTAGAGAGGGAGTCACATCAGCTTTAAGTTAACTGGTTTTCATGTAGGTCTCTATCCAGGTAGAACATTGCAATTTGAAGTGTTAGTTTTTGAGGAGGGAAGAAAACTAGAGAACCCCTGCGAAAACCCATGGAGCAATTAAGAGAGTGCAAACTTGACCCACATATGGCAGAGGGCTGTAAATCAAGCCACGTCACATTGCTAGAAATAGAGCACTCTCATCACTGCATCATCCCTACTACCCAAAATTACAAATAATTGCTATACAACTAGTGGCCCCTTAAAATTGGCCAGTAAACAGCAGACTTTCCAGATTTTGCCAATATCTTCAGACATAGAATTTGGTAATATCTGTTTGAGAATGTTACAGTTTTTAACTCTTTCAATAGCCCTTTCAACATGTATGCGTACAGATGCAATCTCTCTTGTAACACCATCACGCTCCGACTCGTCATTTTCTGTTGTGCTTGAAGCTGCTGAACTGAATGTAGCCGGTGTCTCTTGACTAGATGTTGAAGGCCCGTGTAAAATGACCTTTCTCCTTGGTTTGGGTGACGGTCTTGGATGGGACTTTGCCAAAGGAAAAATAACAGGAACATTGTTCATGTAGTTTTTTTGGCCTCCTTCGAAATGCAAGCTACATACCCGGTGTCCAGTGCTCGGGGAGAAATTCTTCCTCAATATTTTGTGCAACCAGCGTTTCCGCAAATTCTTTTCTTTTGGGAAACCATAGAACGAGAGATTCACGTCTCTTTTACTGTTGCTAAAACACCCTGGAACACAGCAAGTGAACCCGCCTCCGCTATGAGACGCCATTTTGTTTTTGCTGACTACAACTACCAGAATGCAGTGCGCGCATGACGTCATCGTGCAAATGTGCTATTGTTACCAATTTATCAATTAGTTGATATTTTTCAGTATTTTTTGCTTCTTGAATGATTTTAAAGATTTAATGTGTCAACATAAATATTTCACGATCTTTATCAAAATCATAATCTGAATCATGACCTAAATAATTAAAAAAATACCACAATTATATACAAGAAATACCAAGAAAAATTTTTCCAACTCGCTAAATAGTAGTTGGTTATCATCTTCATCATCATTTCATTTTTCAAGAACTTCTTCTAATTTATTAATTAGACTTTGAATTTCACCACTTTTAAATTTAAAACCTTCTCCTTCAATTTTTAAAATATTACAAAAAAATAATTTCAAAAGTACCAGACTAAAACATTGACCTTGACTGTTCCAGAAAAGAGAATTTTCTTCTTTCTGGCTATCGCTTATTGCACGCTTGTGTACTTCGTTCAAGTAAATAAGATCTTTATAAGCCTCCTCGCCACAGGGACTCAAGGCCTGCCAAAATTACCAGGTATAAAAATAGATGACAATTTTTAACTGAACATGAGTTATGATTTATTTCATTTTCTATTCCATAACAACATCGTAAACAAAAACCCTGATATAGCCCTGGTCAGGGGAACACACTGGTAATAACAATGCAAGTATGTATGCATTAAAACAAAACCAAACACTTTTTTTTTTAACTATGTGGCCTTTGCACGTTTTTTGCATTCATTTGTCCAGTCATCTGATGTCTCATCTGAGAGTAGCAACTCCACATGTACTTTTACAAATGTACATTTTCCTATAACAATTTTTAAATGCATTGTAATTTCAATGTGCAACGGTACAATACTTGGAAATAAAATAATGATGACACACACATGTTGCACTCTTGCTAGCTAAAAATGCAATAGACCATTTCCAATATAGTAAAATTCTAACTTGGATCTGAGGCTTGGGGGAATAAAACAAAAGAAATCACATTGAGGTTGAGGGATGAATAATGATTTTTTTTTATTTATTCCCCCAAGCCTCGGAGCCATGTCAGAATTTTAATATATCGGGAATGGCCTATTCATCAAAGTTTATTACAAAAAATTTTAATTAACAGTTAACTGATGGTACTGACCTTTTGACAAACAGTAATTGTAAGCTATTTTTTTGGGCCTTGCAATTGAAAGAAAATACAAACAAAGAGCATATACAGTCCTAAGATTGCGTCTTATCAAGTTTTTGTCCGCTTATATTCTGCAAACAGGAAAAGGCCTATAGTTGACTACCAAGGGAAAGAACGGCAGGGGTGGACCTGTGTGACTACTGTATCAGAGCCGTAAAGTGCACTCTGCACTATCCGAGATCGTGTCACTTGTTTAAATATTGCAATAACTACTAGAGGTATTAAAATGCTGCTGACAGCAAACTAAAAAGAGGCGTCCAAACATGCTGGATGTGCCAATACTAGATTAGCTTCTCGACGTTAGAAAGGAGAAGGGAGACTCGTGCCTGAATGCAATGAAAACAAAAATTGTATTCGTAAAAGACCAATTGAATTTGAGCAGCAGGAGTACAACAGGAGCCAATGCTTATAGAATTTCTTTTCGATAATAATGATATTTTGTATTGGAATCAGCTTTAATTACATTCAATTTCTTTGCAATGTACCAATCTAGTCGCACTTTTAATTTACCGACCGCATCGTCATCTCACACATTATTACCTTTGTGGTCTGTTTGTATCTGAGGTCTTTTACAAGTTTTAGATTCCAAGCTTATTTCTCAGTTGCATCAATCCACGAAGGAGCAAAGAGACTGGCATCAAAAGTGCTAGACATGGCATTTTATAATTTGAGTAAACTGCTCAAATTCAGACAATACGTTTTTGCAAGTGGAAAAACAAAATTATGAAGTTGAAATTAAAAAATTCAGTTGTCTTTCTAAACTCGTCTCCTGAAGCTACTGTTTGCTCATTTTAAAAGGTGTTTCTTACTTCTAAAATAAAACAGAAAATTACACCTGTCCCTCTCCAGAATTTTGTGGCAAATCGGTATGTGCTAAAATAAGACCTGAGTGAATAAGCCAACAAATGGGAGCATTGATCATCTGTTGGGATTTGTGAGCATCTCAACCTTGTTATAAAGGCCCGTTCCATGTTTGAGCACCCTACATTTGGTTCAATAACTCCCTCTGTTGTTGTCAAAGAAATCAAGAGGGACAACACTAACTTTGAGCTGAAGTTCTGTGTTTGAAGTAGAGAAGGATGGGTGTTTATTTGCTCATGTGAATGATGAAGAGGCCACCATGAAACATCCTTGTGGAATTTTCTATTCTCAAAGCTCATGATGTATTGTACCTTGATCCACACCAAGATGGGAAATCATACTTGACGTAATACATTTCCAATAGAATTCCCAACTGCAAAGCTTTCTTTCAGTACCCCATAGAGTTTGGCAACATCTGGTTTGAGAACAGAGAGCTCAGCACAGACTCCAATCCATGTTGAAAGACATCTCTGCGGCAGCTGAATTATCGCAGATTTATGCCAACCATTCTGTGAGGGCCATGTCTGTCAGTATGGTCTGATGCACAGATTCCCTCTAATCACATGAACCTCTCAGGTCACTACAAGAAAGATAGCATGAAACCTCTTCATTTGTTCAGTGTTTTCTCCTTTTTTCTTTAGTTTTTCATCAGGCACTTGACCAAATTGCCTTTAACAGATTAACAGTACAAGGATATGTAAGCTAATCAAATTGTTAAATTTCGCATTCCTGACCAACATTGAATTGAGATCAGCATTTAATTGTTTTTGCTTGAAGCATATAAATCTATTTTGCAAAACAAATGGGAAAGCCTGAGCCATTTATTACATGTATACTGTCATAAAACGCTCCTGGCACTCCAAACAAAAAAAAATCACTCATCTGCTATTCTACTCGCCTGCTGGCCCATGTTCTGCATACTCTTTTTTTTTTTCGTGTTCTCTAAAGCTCGTCATGTTTTGTAATGCTGAATTTTTGATCAAAAATCCAATCCAATGTTATCTTTAAAGTTCTAAACCATCAGTTTTGGGAAGGAATAATTGTAACAGAAAAATTGCATAGAATTGGAAATTACTCACAAAGTAGACAGATATTACCTCCTGTCCCACTATCATTGCACCAAGCAAAAATGGCATTTGTGGCAGCATTGAAAACATAACATAATGCCCAAAATGTAAGCAAGTTATGTAGGCTGGAGGTAACAGTTTAAGTGGAGTTACAGGTAAAGTTAGTTAATGTGTTTAGGTACCACCTTTTTTAATTTTTGTGCCTTGATCTAACCTGAAACAATATATTCAACAAGAAGCGATATAATAAAACGAAATCGTGGGTGGTTTCCATTTAATGAAAAATCCTGGTTTGAATTTTCTGAAATTTGCAGTGACAAATAAACTGCATTTTCTGGAAAAGAGGAATACTTCATTAGGTATACCCAAATTTTTGGAAATTCCTTACAGGGGTATTCCATTCCATCTGATTTTCTTCCTGGAATTTCAGAATTTTTGGTTAAATGTTTTTCTTTTGAGAAATTTAACAATTTTCCGGAACGTATCCATACCATTTGAAGAAATTGCACAAAAAAACCGAGGCTTTCATTTTCTTTTTACAGCTTTCTTTTGTGATAATTATAATAACTATGAACATGAATTTCTAGTGTTATTTCTTGTTATCTTATGAAGCAAAAGTTAAAATGCCACCATGCCACATTTTGTTGCCCTGCATGCACTGACATTTTGCAGAAATTGTTGTGTACATTACAGCTTAACATGGAAAGGATACCTTTGCATTTTTCCACAGTATAGTTTTTCAAACTAGCTTAGAATCTTAGAATCACCTCAGAGCCACTAGATAGAAATTAACCCTAACCTTTAAATTTTGCCAAAAGTTATATCTTATGCTTACCTAGCTCGTTTTTTAGTTATATTCACTTAAAGCTAATATTAAGGGTGTTTTTAACAAGTTGTGCTGTTGCTATGATAACCTACTATGCCATAAAGATTACCATTATTGATTTACCAATGGCTGGGTATTATTGTGAAACCAATATTGTAGCATCACTTGATAAACAGTGGTGGTATTCATTCGTCAGTAGCTGTTGGAAAAGTGCTGGAAACTGTTTTCAACCTCGATGATATAATGTCCTCTAATTTGGCTGTCGTAATTTACATGTAGGGAGTGATTGCTACAGTAGAGCTGGCCAATGGATTTAAATTCCCTGGTAGTGCTTGTCGTGATCAAGGGGAAGCTCTAGAGAGTGCTGCATCTGTAGCCCTATTTCAATTGGTAAGAACATCGTGACTATTACCAGAAGTATCAGAACTATTTTTCAAAACAAACAAAAATATGTGACATGTGAGGATCTTGTAGGTGAAAGAATATCTTGTTTCTAGGAACTACAAGAAGATGGTAATTTACACGTGACATCCTCTGACACTTGTAATCATAAATTGTAATCCGCTTTGAGAGAATTAAAGATTATGTCCAATACAATTTGTTTTCAAAGTACCTTTATATTACAAATATTAGCTCTTCACTACGCTTTATACTGCTTTCACATAACCTGTGTACATTTCAACAACCTTGTGAGAAAAGGTATAAATTTTGAAACATGGTGTCCCATAACGTAATGCACGTTTTGTTTCAGCCACAAATCATGCCGAACATCCCAAGCCCTCGACACGCAACCATTCAGCAACAGTTTTCTCCAGGCTTCTTCTCTTCTCCTCCTCACCCAGTCATCCCACCAGCCTTCCCAGGATTTGCTTCATTGTCGTCTTCAAGAGTACAAGCTATTCATCATCAGTCATCCCAGCCTCAACCCAGCACAGGAAATGGAAAACTTACAGTCACACCAATTAAAGAGCCTCCTACTAAGCAAGGAGTTAGTCAACCTCTTAGCTCTTCAGCAGTACCATTCATCCCACTGCAGGTGTGGTACTTCGTTCAAATGCACTGTTTATACCTTACTCAAACTGTTTTATCACAATTATGACTGTGATTGTGAATGATTGTGCTCACAATTATGATTATGATTGTGATTATGATTGTGATTGAGATTGTTATCATGGTTGATTTGTGATCATGATTGAGATTGTGATTACCATTGTGATCATGATCACCATTATTATAATATATAGATGTAGCCAAGCCTAAAAGCGGAGCTCCTAAGCCAGGTTCAAAGCCCAATTAAGCTAACCCAGGATAAGCGAGATTTTAATTTGAGTGTTGTAACTTTGCGGTTGGGTTGTCTGTTTATGCTGTTTGGCCTTCTGTTTTGAGTTTGAACAACCTCAATCCACACAAAACAAAAGCAGTGAAAAACATTTTTATACAAGGAAAGTTTATACTTTGGTTAACTTTTAATCCTGGGTTAGCCTTAACCAGCTTCCAAACAACCTAGCCCTGATTACAACAAGTTAACCTGCATGACCCTGTGATCCAAGCGAAAACCAACACCAGCACATACCTTGTTTTGACAGGTTTCAGTTGACCATAACATGGATGTCCAATATCAAACAAGTACACTTTAACCCCCGCAACCTTTTATTCGGAGTATGGCTGCCATCTTGCGCGACTCCGTCGCTGTTGTAGTTGTGTGTACACGCCCACGAGCAAAACCCCTAGCCACGATAACCATGAGAAAATCAACTCATGGGCTTCCTTTTCTTTCCTATCTGAGTTTGGGAGCTCCGCTATTAATTGTGATTACAATTAAGATCATGATTAAGGTAAAGATTGCGATTATGATAGCCTAGTAGGTAGTTGGCAGAAAGCGGTGGCAGGTAGCTTGGCTGAAAGCGGTGACCATTTGGTAGTGCATAAATAGTAGTATATGATGTTGTTTTTAATCCCCTTTACTGCCTAGGTAGGCCTAGGTAGGCGTAGGTAAATCATTAGTATTCAAACTGTCTAGGTACCTGTATACTAATGAAGTGCCTAGGTAAATCATTACTATTCAAACTGTCTAGGTAAAAAATGGGTTCCTCCGTACTAATAAGCGTCTCTCTAGTACAAGACAAACAATAAACTTGCCTAAACTTGCCTGCTATAGTTAACCCTGATTGGAAAATCTATTATGTGTTTCAAATAAAAGCGCTTTCTCCGTTTAGCATTTTATTCTTGTCACAAACTCCAGTAAATAATATTTTTGAGCGGATAGCTTCCAAACATACAAGTCGAATCCACATCTAAACCTATGTTAACCATGGACAAAGCTAATGAGGACACAATTACTGCGTTTGAAGAAACGGATGCTGCGGTGGATTTGAGAATCAAGAACAGCGCATTCTCGTCATAGGCTTAGAGGGTTTCTTTGTGCAAACGAAATTTCAAGTGCGTGAAATAGGTTATTACTCTTGGAATGAACACTTTGGTCGCCACGCCTTCTTCCTACCAGCAGCACTCGAGCACTCGTCTTACAAGGATAAAAAGACTGAACTTTGCAAAACGTAACATACACGGACTCAGTTATCAACCCCGTTACCAAGAGAGAGCTTATGAGCAAGATCAAGCAGATATTGTCTTACTGCGATTGTACAGCCAATTCAAGACGGAGAAAAGAACTGTGGTAGCCTACAAAGGAGGTCATGTTGGAAAAGACTTGTTAAACAAACTGAGCATTCCTTGTCTCGATTTAGGAGCTTGGGGTTGCCTCAAATGCGAACAGTTAAAACAAACAATTGTAGAACCGTTAGCGAGTTGTGGTTTTCACTTAAGGTGGCTCAAAACAGTTTCCAACACTTAGATTTGGATGGGTCATTATAACCATTCTTTATACATACATACATACATACATACTTTATTCACTTTCCTCACGGAGGCTTTTCAAAGAGAATAATAATAAAATAAAAATACAATGACAATTTAAACCTACTTTACTTATGGGAATATTTACAATTAAAATTAATCACACTGAAAGTACAAAGAAGTATTTATCACTTGATGCTACAATCATGGTATCAAAAAACTGCCCGATCATTGATGAAGACGTTGGTACCATTTTCGTGACACAATACGTTACCATAGCAACAGTATAACCTCCTAAAAACACCCTTAATTGCAGCTTTAGGGGCTTACAATTCAAAAACGGCGCGGTGAAATTTTTTTATATTGTCAACTTTTGATAAGCATGATAAGATGCAACTTTTGGCAAAGTGTAAAAAAATTCTGTACATGGGGTTCAGAGCCACCTTAAATTTTCGAAAAATTAAGGTGGCTCTGAACCCCATGTAGAGAATTTTTTTAAACTTTGCCAAAAGTTGCATCTTATCATGCTTATCAAAAGTTGATAATAAAAAAAGTTTCACCGTGCCGTTTTTGAATTATAAGCCCCTAAAGCTGCAATTAAGGGTGTTTTTAGGAGGGCATCCTGTTGCTATGATAACGTATTGTGTCACGAAAATGATACCAATGTGTTTAACAATGATTGCTCAGTTTTTTGATGCCATGATTGTAGCATGAAGTGATAAAGAATGGTTATAATGACCCATCCAAATCTACCTTAGTTGTGTTGGAAACTGTAATGATAACATACACTATTGTCCCATGACCGAGTGTCACGCGTTTTGGTTATGGTTTCAAACTTATGTTATGTAATTTGGGCTCTTTTAACCCCGATTGGTTTCATGAAAATATCTGTTAAGTTTTTATCTGAACTCTCAGCTTTGCTGACGAGAAAGAGTGGATATATTATTCGGCTTAGCTAACTGCTCGAGTTTTCCGCTCCATTAGTCACGCACTGAACTCCACTTTCAACCCTAGATTTGCATACAAACTCCAACGGAAAAGCCCACGGGACAGCTCTACTATTGAAATTACAACAATAGAAGTTCAGAGCGCTAATTAATTGTCAACACGCGACAATAAATCTTTTTCAACAACGCGTTATTGCTTTTTAATAGTGAATACAAAAAAATAATACACAGAGATTTGAAATGAATACACCAAAATTACAACAACTACGAAATAAACCCATGGGACAGCTCTACCATTGAAATTACAGCAATAGCAGTTCGGAGTGCTCAATTTAAACACGCGACAATGAATGTTTTTTTAACGAAACGTTTCTTGACTATTACTTTTATTCGCGAAGGCAAAAATAATACACTGAGATTTAAAATGAATACACCAAAATTACAACAACTACGAAATGTTTAACAAACCCATGGGACAGCTTTACCACTGAAATTACAACAATAGAAGTTCGGAGCGCTCAATTTAAACACGCGACAATAAATATTTTTTAACAAAACGTTTCTTGAATATTGCTTTTATTCGCGAATGCAAAAATAATACACAGAGATTTGAAATGAATGCACCAAAATTACAACAACTACGAAACGTTTAACAAGCTAAATAAATAAAGTCTTACTACCACCACCACCTCCACCACCACCACAATTCTATTGTTTTCCACCACCGCCACCACCACAATTATATTGCTTGATCTTGCTCATAAGCTCTCTCTTGGTAACGGGGTTGATAAGTGAGTCCGTGTATGTTATGTTTTGCAAAGTTCACTGTCTTTTTATCCTTGTAAGACAAATCTTTGAGTGCTGCTGGTTGGAAGAAGGCATGGCGACCAAAGTGTTCATTCCAAGAGTAATAACCTATTTCACGCACTTGAAATTTCGTTTGCACAAAGAAACCCTCTAAGTCTATGACGAGACATGCGCTGTTCTTGATTCTCAAATCCACCGCAGCATCAGTTTCTTCAAACGCACTAATTGCGTCCTCATTAGCTTTGTCCATGGTTAACATAGGTTTAGATTTGGATTCGACTTGTTTAAATGCTATCCGCTCAAAAATATTACATAATAGATTTTCCAATCAGGGTTAACTACAGCAGGCAAGTTTAGGCAAGTTTATTGTTTGTATTGTACTAGAGAGACGCTTATTAGTACGGAGGAACCCATCTTTTACCTAGACAGTTTGAATAGTAATGATTTACCTAGGCCTACTTAGGCCTACCTAGGCAGTAAACGGAATTAAAAACAACATCATATACTACTATAAATCAAATTGTAATTGGTCCCTCTTGTCTCTCCTGTCCATGACAGCACTTGTGTAGTCAGTGATATCTGGATTTTTCATTTCAATATTTCAAGCTGCAACTGTGAAAAAAAAGTACAGAGAATTCAAAGACCCATATCTACTTTGTCTTTGGCTAGAACCTTTGTCGATGTTTCGTTTGAGTAATTCTAATATATAATTGGGACAAGCCCCATTCAAACGTTTTAGCCAATGCACACTTATTGATCTTGCTTCATGAAAAGAAGGTACCCAAGTAAGTCTTCTAAAAAGATCTACCCTATTTGTTCTAGTATCAGCATTGACATAATGGGTTTGGAAATCTGTGGAGAGGGGGAAAAAATGAATCCATTTGGGCCGGTTGGGAAAGCGCTGTCAATGACAAATTTGCTTAGTTCCATAACTATTGCAATCCCAAATACAGAGACCACAACGCTGGTAAGCTTTACGCTACAGCTTTCTCAGTGGTTGGTGCTTTAAGTGTCATTGTTAGAGAAAACCGGGAAGAACCAAAAGATCGAGGTCGGCCGTTTCCGTTCATCTTTTAAACTGTAGAAAAGCTAGCCGAAAAGATAGAGTCAACAAGAATTAACAAATATTATCTCCAAAATATAATTGTTTCTGGAAGTTGTACGAAAGTAACCAAAGTTGCCCAACCTTTTGGTCATTTTAGACCGCTCGAGAGGCCAAAATCCGGATGCGGTGTTATCTCGAAGAAAACCAAACTCCTACCTCAGCAAATGTTATGGGTGTTAATTTTTCGGACAGCTTTAATTGTAGAAAAATTAGAGGGAAACGGCCGAAAATGTTCTTTTGGTTGTGCCCGATTTTTTTACACTTTCAATGACACTTAATTACATGAACAAAGCTGAAAAATGTGGGCTCATTCAACTACAATAAAAATGTTGCTGGTGGGAATTTTTTCTCGTGGCTTTTTCAGCTCATAGACATTCCCTTGGGCCTTTGCCCCTAGTTTCAGCTGCTTCGCCGGAGAAGCAAACCACCCATTTAGGAAAATCTGCCACCTAAACATTATTTTGTTACATCAGGAATTGCAAAAGCCTCCAAAACAAAGTGACTTCAACCCGTCTGACTGGAATTTTGCTGATTTGTGAGGAGGCTCTTGGAGGGCTCACAGGCTACACTTTTCATTGTCTCCCTTGTGTAGCTTGCCATCTAGCATTGCATGTTTTCTACCTTGTGTAGGGCTCATGCAAAGGATTTTGTGCGTAATGATAGTCATCCGATTTGTTTAACCATGAGACATATTATGGACAGAACTGGATGACACCATTTAATCAAAATGATAACAAAATTTGACAACCTGAACGATCGGTTTAATGTCTTGATAACTTAATAAACTTGAGTTTGTTTTGATCAAGATGTATATCTGTCCAAAATACAGCAGGCACAAAATGACTTGTGCCATCCACTAACATGTATAGCACGCTCCTTATACCTTGGAGTAGTAGTCGACAACTATGAGGAACCACGACTGTTGTACGTAGAACAGGTCTGCGCTCACTGTTTGCCACGATTTGAGGGGATCTCTGACGGTATCATAGGTTCCTTTTGTTGGGAATTGTGCCCTCTGTGGATTTGCTGTAAGATGTTGTTTCTCAAGGATTCAGGTACTATAACACGGCTTCCAGAAGTATCAGCCCATCCTCTATTGATATGTCATCTCGTAGGGGCCAGTACGGTTTTAGTGCCGGAACAATTTTCCTCACACTATCGGGCCAACCTTGTATAACCTGACGGGATAGAATCTGCAGGGTTTCATCGTTTGCAGTTTCCTCTTTGAACCCATCCATTTTAGCTGGGGCGATTCTCACTACTAGGTGGTGAACTTTCACATTTATGTCTGACACACAAATTAATCCAGCGGCAAAAGGCATGACAGGGCGTCAGCTGTAACCATTTCTCGTCCTGGAAAATATTTAATGACAGTCATAGGGTTGTAGACGCAGCAGCATTCTTTGAAGACATGGAGGTGCTTGCATCAGGTTCTTTTTATGTATCTATTCTAGGGTGCGATGATCTGTTAACCACATATAGGTACGAATAGAACTTTTCACAGCCATAGACCACAGCTAATAGTTCCTGTTCGATATTGGCCTATCTGGTCTCCGCAGGGGTAACTGGTTTTGACGCAAAAGCTATTGGCTTGTTGTTTGGAACAGAGCTGCGCCCAAGCCCTTAATTGATGCGTCAACGTGAAGGATAAGTGGTTCATTTCTGTCATAGTACACCAGGGTCGTTGTGGTGCATATCAATGACTTCACCTTCTCAAAGACTCTCGACTGTGATAGATTCCATGCAAAGTTAACGTTCTCTGTAAGAGATTTCTTAAGGGGCAGTTTGATCAGCTAGATTGGGGATGGATGAACTCATGTAGGTTGCCCTCCCCGAAAAGGTGTGAAGCTCTTTCTTGTCTTTGTCTGACTGGCAGAATTTCATCATCATCGGCGCCCCTTTCTTCAATCGTGTGAATAGCTTTTTTCAAGGCCAGCTTTCTTCCTTGGTTAAGTTGTTTCCGTTTACTGGACCGGCAAACAGATTGCCAATAATTAGCTTTTTTCGACATGATGTGCCGTAGGCTGGACATTTTTTCCTCGGGTGTTGTTTTCCGCTGTTGTTGCAGGATTCCCTTTCTTGTTGCTTATGAATCAATACTCCTATCCTGTTGATGGCTTTCGCTATTTCCTGCTTATGTCTTCATGTGTTTACTTGTCGCCTCGTGGCTCCTTGCAGTCTCAATGGCGGTTGCACATGAAGGGTCAGTGATTTTTCCCGGCTTAAGAGAGACTTCTGAACATCGGGATTTCTTTATCCCCAAATGAGCTGATCCGAAACTATGTCTTCGACTTTGGCGTTGTCGCATAATTGACATTTTGCTGCTAGATTTTTTAATCTTGAGTTAAAATCATCCACTGGCTCGCCTTGTTCTTGTCGCATTCCTTTTAGTGTGTATCTGTGAATTCGATACTCGTCTTCGGCTCCAATTGATTGGAAAATAATGGCAGGCTTTTCCCTGTCTTCCTCCTTTGTGAATGTCCAACTATTATATATATCCAGGACTTTTTCTCCTGACCAGAAGACGTTGCTGTTGCCATAATTCGCTCCTGTTGGCCTCTCTTGATTTAACTTTAAGAATTCTTCCTGTAAAACGCTGCCACCATGTGGTGCGTTGTCGCGACTTTTATTCCTGCTTCTTCATACAAAATATCATACAATAGGTTCTACTTGTCACGTGCCAATGTTACAGTTCCCGTTTACGGTCGGCTTGAGGTCCAGAAACTGCCACCGTGTATTGGTGCTTACCATGTTGGTGTCAAATTGAAATCATTGTGGCTAAAGTACACGAGCTAGAATTGTGTGACAACAACAACTATATTTCCCCATTTAAATTTTACATGAAATAATAAAAACGATTAAATTGCAATAGAGAGGGGTATTGACCTCCTAAAATAACTAAAGGTAAGTTATTCCTATGATCGGAAAAAAAAGAAAAAGCACACGTTCAGAAAAACGCACAAAACACAAAAATATACAGCAAGGACTGGTGACTATTTTCTATTACAAAGTATTTGCCTACATGAGAGTAAAAGATAAAAGATATGCGAATGCACGAAATTCGTGTTTCAACACAAGACGAAGACCTGTATGATCGGTACACATCGTTGAGCCTGAATTGTGTGTAAAATGCGCCAACGTTGTATCTAAACTGCCCCAACCTGTGCCAGACCTGTGCCTGACCTGTGCATCAATTGTGCCTTCACATTTTTTCCTGTGTGCTTATGCCCAAAATCTATATGTATAAAATTTTCCTGCAGTCTGACTTGGTTCACTGCCCCTGTAAGCGACCCTTACTACTATTTAGCTACCTCTTGTTATTGCTGCGGAGCGAGCGTAGCGAGCGAGCAGCAACATAAACAGGATTTAAGAAGAATATATAAAAGGGAGTACAATTCTCGAATTCATCACTTTTTACCAGAATGCATTGCGCCATTTTTTACCAGAATGCATTGCGCCTTCTACCAGAATGCATTGCGCCTTTTTACCAGAATGCATTGCGCCTTCTACCAGAATGTATTGCGCCACGAACAACACGCGAGGGTGACACCGTTGTGCTGTCGTCCTTTTTCGCGTGGATTGCAGTTGATTAAGGTTCGTTATGGTTTGCTTTGATTTACCTGCTTTAAAGCGATGTGAGCGAGATCGTGCTTGGCTTTCACAACCCTTGCTGTTGTCGTTAATGAGAATTATCTGGACGATTAATTGTCGCTTCTTAATTTAAAACCTAGTGCGTCAATTTCGTAGCGGTCTCGGCCCCTTCGTCAAATTCTTAATGAAGAGAAATCGCCGATACTTAGGCTTGTTTAATAATTAAAACAAACGAGAACCATAGAACACGCTAATTTATATCTGCTGCGATCGATTTGTTTCTATCCAAACCTGAATTTAATTTAAAAGTTCAGCTTTTTCACACATCGCAACGGACGCGTCCCCATCCAGAGTCTGTCACATTCCATTCTAGAGACATGTGAGTACCAGTTCAGAATTTATAAGTCAGCTTTCTACTCTTACAATTTCCACATCTTTCGTTTATTTGGATTTGGTAAAGAGGAGGTTGATGTGTATCAATTCATGTCCAGACAGTTAAGATCACCATGTGCTTTTGTCACGATCCCGTCACGATCACCAGCTATGCGTCATATGTAATAATGTGTCCTTGTTGTCTCTTGCAAACAATTTGGAAATCTGCGCCACGAACAACACGAGGATGTCATTACAGTCTTTTCGCGTGGATTCCAATGAAATTTTGCTCCGATTTACCTGTAAAACGATGTGCAGGAGATCATGATTGACTTACACAAATCTTGCTTTTGTTTTTAATGCAGTACGAGAAAGTTTGTACAAATCTGGACGCCCGGGTTAATTTGGACGATTAATTGTGGCAACTTATTTTAAACAACTACAGAATGCAGGGCCACTTTTAAACATTCACCAAACGAGCCGGCTCGTTTGGCTCGGCAGTGGAAAAATTTGTATGTGTTGAGTTCATATATTTAGCAGCTCGTTTGGCTCGGCAGTGGATGAAAGAATGAGGAATAATTGTATGCGCATTAAGTGTTTGGTTCATATATTTAGCGGCTCGCTTGGCTCGGCAGTGGAAAAATTTGTATGGCGTTAAGTGTTGGGTTCATATATTTAGCGGCTCGTTTGGCTCGGCAGTGGATAAAAGAACGAGGAATAATTACATGCGCGTTAAGTGTAAAATTCGTATATTTAGCGGCTCAATGGGCTCGAAGAGAAATCGTCGTTACTAAAACTTGCAGAATAGTTAAAACATGCTACGATCAATTCCTTTTCATCCAAACAGTTTTAGCAGTTTCACATATCCGGCGATTGACTAGCCTGCGAACGCAGACCTATTTCCGGCTGCTACTGGTGCCGCCAGCGTAGACAAGCGACCGCCAAAAATAGTTCGCAGGCTAGCGATCAACGCATTTTCGATACTGTTAACACTCTAGACTTGATGCGTACTAGTACCGAATTTACAAGTGAGATTTCTGCTCCTAGAATTTCCACATCTTTCGAATTTCATCCGATTTTCTGGTAAACTTGGGGGAGGTAGGTGTGTATCATGTGTGTATGTGTATGTGCTTTATTGTCTCGATCCCTTGTCTTGTCACGCCTCGCCATCTATTCGTCATGATGCATTAAGTTGACAAGAAAGAACAGTTTTTAAGTTACACACCACAATTTGACACTACTTTAAGAAATAAAGGTTATAATGTAAGACTTAGAACGCGCAGATAGATTGTCAATGACTACGTAAAGTATGGCCTTATCAACAGTGCGCAGCATTACTATCTTTTAGATACCCTAGTTTAATTAAACTGTAAGTTGTTTTTACGAATAAATCCGGTGAAGTTTAGAGTTAAGACCTTCAAAGAAATACCAAGAGAATGCACTGTCGTCTTACTTATGTAAAATATATTCTGTGCTGTTCTTTTATTTCTTATTAAAAGAGGGTCATCTTTTCTTTCCAGGTTACTAGGAGAAGTTCCTCATGTCAACAACCTTCGCCTGCAAAGCCACAAGAGACTTTGCTAACAGAAAGCTTGATCAGGGAAAATACAGAATTAGATGTAAGTCAGCAGGGAGAACAGAGCGTGGAAACAACGGAAAAGCACAAAAATGTTTCAAGTGCTTTGCTTTCAGGTTTATCAGCCAACAACTCTTATTCTATGCAGGATTCCCAGGAAACTTGTTCCGTGCCAGTACAGGGAACTGACAAACCTGGCACCCCTTCTAGAAGAACACCCCGTTCTTCCAAAAGGCTACTGGCACCAAGTTTCTTTGCAAAGAGAAGCTAACACACTTGATTTTTGCTTCACCCGAGCATCTCGGAAATTCCTGCTACAGCTTCTACCTGTCGTTTCCAAGCCAATAAGCCTGTGGAGCAGGCGAGGGGCGAGCCTGGTGTCAAATATCAAAGTCGATCAGAGCGAGCCGTGTTGTTGTTTAAGTGTAGTCCATGCCATTGACCAATCCATAAGACAACAAAAAATAATTTTAAACTGTAACGTTCTCTTTTTAAAGATTGACCGTCTTCTGCTGCGGTCGATTGATAATTAGGCCACCCCTTTGTAGCTTATGAGACTGCGCATTTATCTGGTAGATGGTCAGTGGGTGATACTAAAATACATTTATTTACTTGTCCCGAGGAAAAACGTTTTGTTTATCGAAACTCACGATGTTTCCCTCGACTTCTCCAGTTCCGGTCTACATGAGCGCTCATCCAGTCGGTAAGAGAAAAATGGCTTAACTCACATCAGGAGCCCATCACTTCTTCCGCTGAAATGAAGATGTCAGTTAAAAATGAAGTCCGTGCTTGTGATTGGTCACTGAGGTTTCTCGGGAGTCTGAATTCGCGAAAAATTGAAACTAAAAATAAGATCTGTCTGTGGAAACGCCGTGACAGGAATATAGGGCAGTAGCACGCTCCTGCTATTGTTTAAATAGCAGATACTCACCAGCTGAATGATGTAGAAAGATTTCTTTTTTACAGTAACTTACTAATTTCCTCTTTGCAATGTAACACTGAAAAACGTTCTGTTTATCTCACAATGGAGTTAATATTACTTTTTTTCGATCAGGTCATTTGACATAATAAAGGATATACTCAGACAATGCAATTCGATATGAATAGCATGCTGTTACGACCCAAGTGGTAAAAGATATTTTACTGGGATTGTGTCAGGGGTCGATAGATTTACAGTGAAACCTTTATTAAGCGGGCACCGTTGGGACCCTTACTAGTGTCCGTTTTAATAAAGGGTGTCCGCTCTAAACAGGTTCAGCAATAATGGTTAATTATTAACCCTTTTGTAACACAGTGTAAGATCAAAGACTGCTCATAGCATAATGTACAGACAGTCAATGCATCAATCTGGAATAATGTACGTAGCTTTAAAACGACATCGCTGAACAATGTTAACGGTGTCTGAGCTGAGCTTTTAGAAGTGAAAAGCCCTTGAATTCCGCTTATTGCAGGTTTTATGCAACAAAATGGCTTATTATTGGTATCCGTGTCCGCTTAACAGAAATGTCCGCTGAATGCAGGTTTATTTTACAGTAAATGTGGGAAGAAAATTTAGGGACTCGAGCTGGTGTCCACTTATAGAGGGTGTCCGCCTAATATGGAGTCCACTTAATACATGTTTCACTGTATCTTGGTTAGCAAGCACAAGGGCCGATATTCTCCCAATACGGTCCCGAGCAAGCTTGGTAAATAAGAGATTTATGACACAACTAATTAACAATTAGATTATGAGCTCGAGATTTCTATGAGGTGATAGTTGATGAGGCCGAAGGTCGAATCAACTATCGCCTCATAGAAATCTCGAGCTCATAATCTAATTGTTTTAGTAGAATTCTAACTGAAATTAACGCAAATAACGGTTTCCAATGATTTTCCCACGCATTATTGAACTTTATCCATAAACAAAGTTGAACGTATCGAACTGTCCTTGGCAAATTTGCAGTTGTTTACGCGCGACCCGCTTTTTCAATATTTTCAAGTTTTCAAAGTCAAGAAACCTTAAAAGTGCTTCTTTTAGTCTTCTCAGGAATTTAATTACCCGTTTACATCTAAAATTCCTTCCAAAACTTCGGAAGAACTATAAAAACATCGCATTTCTTGGACGACCGGCGGCCAACTGTACTCTAATGGCTGATAGAATACGAGTAGCTCAGCCAATCAGATTGCAGCATTTGCATTAGTATACTAGTAGAATTCTACTAATACTGTTTAGAAAAAACTCCCACGATCACGGGGTGGACAAGGCGCGCAATTCTGATTGGCAGTTGACTAGGCGTATACTCAAGTCTGATGTAAAACCAAAAGGGAAAGAGAGTTCGTAGAAAAGGAAAAGGAATCTTTTATGTTTAAAGCAAGTTCAGGGATATAAGCCATACCATTTAAGATTGATTGATCGACTGACTGACTTACTGACTGTCTGACTGTCTGACTGACTGTCTGACTGACTGACTGTCTGTCTGACTGACTGACTGACTGACTGACTACAATGTAAAGGATGAACAAAAACGAGAGAAATTGTTATCCTGGTTGATGCGTGACACTTATATGAACAAAAAAAATATAAAAAATAACTGATAGCACGTTAAAGTATCATCACAAGTGTTTCACAACTGTTTCGTTGAAGTGTTTCACAATATGACACTTCAACGTGCTATCAGTTATTTTTTATATCTTTTTCGTTTTCTGACTGACTGACTGACTAGCGGACTGACTGACTGATTCTTTGATCAACTGATTGAGTAGTACGAATAACGGCAAGTGCTAGTAGCCGCACCGGGGCCGGAAGCCTCGCCTGACGCGTCTTACCCGAAGTTCCGATGAACGCCCCCACATTAATTTTCTATTTGAATGTTTGCGGGTACTTATATACAATGGAACAGCAACGGCTTCGCGAAGTGGTCCAGAATATTTTGGACGAAGCAATTCCTGAAAGAAGAGACAATGAACCCATGCTGCGATCTATTCATCCAAACATGAATTAAAGCTGAAGCGTTATTAGCATTTTCACACATCGCGATGGACGCGTCCTCGGCACAGTCTGTCAACATTCTAGAGACATTTAATGCGTACTAGTACAGAATTTATAAGTTAGATTTCTGCTCCTACAATTTCCACAAGTTTCGATTTTCGCGATCTGGTAAAGGGGAGGTTGATGTGTATCGTTTTACGGTGTGCGACACTTGCAGACTGCAGACTGTAGACTTTTTCACTCAAATGTTGTATTCCATTTCCATACCAATAGCTAACCGTAAACAGGCTAACCTGAGTGCTATTCAGGCTAACCTGAGTGCTATTCAGGCTAACCAGAGTGCTATTTAGACCTAAATGTAGTCTGTAGTCTGCAGTCTGCAAGTGTCGCACACCGATCGTTTTATGTCCAAACATAGTTCAGATCACTATGTGCTTTTTTGTCACACCTCGCCATCGATGCGTCATCATGCATGAAGTGGATGCATTCAAGGACAGATTTTAAGTTACACAGCACAATTTGACACTACTTTGAGAAATAAATGTTACTGCAAGTCTTGGAACGCGCAGATAGATAAAATCACTGCGTAAAATATGTCACTATCAACAGAATGTGCCGCAGCATTACTATCCCTAGTCAATACAGGCCATTTTCACCCTTGATGCACTGCGCGCCGCGAAGCTAACTTGCATCGCTTGTTCCAAAAGCAATCCTTGGAATATTTTTCATCCTCCTGCTGTAAACGCTTGTTTTCATTGTTTATGTTTCTGCAAGTATTTTGTACATATTCTGTATACGTTCGTAAATTTTGTCCTGTGAAGAGTGTAAAATAAAAAATGATGTTGACTAGCCTACACGACTCCTACGGTTCGTGACGTATGCACATTTGCTGTTCTCTGTTCGGTCTCTCGACCTTTTTGTTGCTTCACTCGTGTTTACTCGTTAGCCCTTCGTCGGAGCGAATCAAGGAACTGTGGGTTGTGTGTGGTTTATATACAGAAATATGGAGTTACGCTATTGGTTGGTGCCTGGCAACGTGAAAAACAACAGAATGAATTAGTTGAATGAAAAGCGTTCGTTGATACCGTGAAGATTAAGAGTGCCGATTTGAAAAATAAATTTTTGTTCAAGAGTTTTGCGGCTTTCTGTGCTTCCTTGATGTAGGGAGAGGCCGCAGACTGCCATATGTTGCTTAGAATGATTCGGCAGATTAAAGTGTCTAGCGACCGGTTTAGAAGCGTCTTTATCGTCTTTCTCTACGTCGCGAAGGTGTTCACTTTGCGGCAACTTTCCGACACCTCTTTTTATGCTAAAGTTGATAAAGATCTCACCTGCACTAACCAACAAATTGTCAAGAGCACTATTAACGAACTTATAGTAAACCAAGAATTGCCGGCTACTGGTACTAATCTCATCATCACCACTCCTAGAACTTCATGTATTTACTTTTTACCTAAAATTCACAAACCTAACAACCCAGGCCGACCTATCGTCTCTGCGTGTAGCTGCCCTACCGAACTCATTTCTAGCTATTTAGACAAAATTATGGCACCTATCGTCAGATCTTTACCGTCATACGTTAAAGACAGTCAACACGCACTTCAAATTTTTCGCGGTTTCAATTTCCTGGGTGAAGACAAACTTATTTTTACTAAGCACATTACATCCCTGTACACCGTCATCCCTAATGGCGAAGGTCTTCTAGCCTCAAACATGTTTAACACTGTTAAGGAACCAAGCTCGGAAACACTGCTCCGCCTGGCTGAACTAGTTTTAACACTAAATTGTTTTTCATTCGCTACCAGTTATTATAAACAAATCAATGGTGTGGCCATGGGTACCAAAATGGGACCCAGCTACGCCAATCTTTTCGTAAGCTACATTGAACACAAATTTTTTAATCAATACAACGGCCCTAAACCTACATTGACGATTGTGTCGGCGCCACTTCCTCTACCAGAGAGGAACTCAATCAATTTATAACTGCTGTTAATTCGTTTCATCCGGCTCTTAAGTATACCTGGGAAATTTCCAATACTTCTTTAGCATTTCTAGATATCAAAGTTTCTGTCGAGGGCAACGGTTTATGCACCAGTGTGCACTAAAAACCCACAGATTCTCATAGTTATTTGTTGTATTCATCTTCACATCCATCACACGTCAAGAATTCCATTCCTTATTCTCAGTTTCTTAGACTTCGTCAGCCTTTGTAGTGAGGACTCTGATTTTTCCTTTAAATCAGAGAAAATGTGCAATTTTTTCGACAAACGTGGATATCCTGCCTCTGTTGTTCAAGAAGGCCATCATCGCGCCAACAAATTGATCGGCAGTCAGCACTACAAACGTCTCAGAAGGAGAATTAGGCTGATTTAGCAACAGGACGGGAACGTCAGATGACGACTGGAGCGGGCACGCGGAACAGCCTGGATTCTGTTCTAATTTGACCAAATTTGGGTATTTGTTCCGCGCGCGCCGTCGTCAAGTGACGTTCCCGTTCTCTTGCTAAATCAGTATAATAATAGAATTCCATTCACCCTCACAATCACGCAGTAAAATCCATCATTCTCAAAAACTTAAATCACTTCAAAATGATCCCGATACTGGTGGAATCTTTTCGCAAACCGCCATTAATTTCATTCAAACGCGACAAAAACATAGGCAACTTTTTAGTTAGCAGTGCATTCAAAACGAGTGAACAACCTGGAACTTTTAAATGCGCACGCGCACGATGTAAAACATGTTCTTTCATTTACAACGTTGAGAAATTGTCGGGACCCAAGCGATCCATTAAGATCACAGATCATTTTACCTGTACCTCAGCCAATGTAATCTACTGTATAACTTGCACTCTTTGCAAAAAGTTATATATCGGCGAAACAGGTAGACGACTAGGCAACCGATTCCGAGAACACCTTCGCGACGTAGAGAGAGACGATAAAGACGCTTCTAAACCGGTCGCTAGACACTTTAATCTACCGAATCATTGTAAGCAAAATATGGCAGTCTGCGGCCTCTCCCTACATCAAGGAAGCACAGAAAGCCGCAAAACCCTTGAACAAAAATTTATTTTTCAAATCGGCACTCTTAATCCTCACGGTATCAACGAACGCTTTTCATTCAACTAATTCATTCTGTTGTTTTTCACATTGCCAGGCACCAACCAATAGCGAAGCTCCATATTTCTGTACATAAACCACACAACCCATAATTCCTTGATTCGCTCCGACGAAGGGCTAACGCTCGAAACGTCAGCTTCCGAATCTCCTTACGGTGGCCAATTCACATTATTAAACCAGTTGATAAAACCAAATTATCTAGGATATACTGAGCCAATCATATCATGTGTTCTACCTGATAACACGCAGCACAAGACTGGTAACTAATCTCCTTTGCAGTTCGCTCTTCGAGTAAAACTGAGTTTTCGAGGGGTAGCGCACAGGAGCAATATTTGACTTTGTATTTATGTTTTGACTCTCAACGGAAATAAACAGCAGCTTTTTGCACGAATTGCATTTACCTTACAAGATTTCTGTCGCAAATTGATCGCTTAGTATACTTTTAGTTTCACATTCATCATGAATGTTCGATGGCAAATTTCAAAACAGTGGTTGCTCTCCGGTTTGCGAACTGCGTCATTTCGCGAAGGTCACAAAAGCCAGATTATGCTAGCAGTGCTAAATTTAGATAATAGCTAAAAATTATGCTCGGTTTGCTAAATTATGCTAAGAATTATGCAGCACAATCGACAAAAGCCTATCCGGAACCTCGTGCAATCTCGTTTTCATGTCTGGTGAAACGCGCTCGGTCTGTCGGAACTGTTAGCTCCCTGGACAATAGATTAAAGAACGAGAAGAACGCATGTTTTGTGCATCTTTTGCGCTCGTTCAGGTAAAGGAAAGAAATATTAACACATCGTTCTTTGAACATTTTTGGGTGAAGGGACTTTTAGTCTAGGCGATTATACCAATTTCAGCCAAAAGACAATACACCTCAGCACGAGGCTCTGAGGAATAAATACAGAGTTTGTGGGGTTTATTCCCCGAGCCTCGTGCTGAGGTCTATTGAATTAATATATCGAAATTGGCCTATTGACATCGGGCGAACTGGTTTATACGACCGGCTAGCAAATGTTTGCCCTGAGTTCTTGAATTTCAAGTAGCTAAAGCGGTAAACAACGAGCTCGTCAACGATAGAATGGGTCAAAACACAAACTAGCAAAAACAACTGCCAAGTGTCATGTTTAATAGAGCAGACAAACATTATCTCTAAAATGCTAAAAGGACTCCACAAGGGTGAATAAAATTAAATGCAAACAAAACATTCCTACGTGTAAGTTAATGGCAAACTCAACTGGGGTTACCTTACACGCTGTAGCGAAAACTCGACAAATAACAAAACTGCCTTATACGTCTGCCTATGTTTCCTACAACAATTCATAATACAGTAACTAGTTAGAGTAGAGTCGTCGTCCCGGACTGCCACCTGGACGTGGTGATAGGGAGCGGCCTCGCTGGTTCAATGGCGAGCGCGAGTGGCGTCCTCTGGCGGCGGGTGAGTGTGACCTCCTTGGTGAGCGGGATCTGGATCTGCTTTAAAAACCGATAAATGGTGGTCAGAAGAAAGAGTGGGACAGGACCAGCACGCCAACGACTATCAACGACTACGACTACTACAGTTCATGGGGGCTAATCGACTTGAGGGCTTAACAACCGGAAACCACCACTACATGTACTAATGATTACGCCCGTAATGTGGGTAAATCAAAGTGGCTATGAGCCACTCAACTTGAAAAATGGAAACAGTGTAAACAGTGTAAACAGTGACAATTTTGATGCCACTGACTTGAGGTTTTAGGGTCAGTTAAAGTTAAAGCCCACTGGCAAAACGCAACGTTAAGAGAATACACGAGGAGATGTAACACCGTTGAAAACATTCATGAAGTTATCGGTTATCCTTGTTCGAGAGACCGAGACAATTATAAAGAAAGCACTAGGTGAAGATAAGCTGCGTTACAAGCCTTTGGGGTAGTTTCCTTGGTAACTGCTAAGGATAACCCTGGTGGAATGAAATTTATCCAAAACAACTGGAGGATGTTTTTCATATATACAGGTACAGGTACATCCCATTTAACTCCTTGGTATAATTGAATATCTACCTTGCACGACGTCGAGGTGATAGTGAACGAGATGATCTCCTAGGTCGGTTTCTCTGTGGAATAGAACAGAAAATAACTTTACTAACTCCTTCAGCAACAATAGCATGTCCCAAGAACCATCTTTGATATGAAGGGGAGTAGGGATGGTGGCACAGTGGTCGCATGGATCTACAGTCATAACTATGTTAGATGTATGTTGTTGTGCGAAGAACATCGTTACATGTCGCTATTAGATCAGTCTAGTGGCAAGAACAGTTTAAAGATCAATGTCCGCAGAGAGCATCGCATTTGAGAGGCCAAATAAGTTGGAAGTCGTCTTTCTCATGCTTTCTTGTCAAATTCTTGACAAGAATAACCCACCAACACGTCACGATGTTATTCGCAAAACACTTAAAAAACGCGACTCTTTCTCTCTTTTTTTAAACGCTGTAATGCAAGCCTTCCTTACGTGATGGATATAAAAATAACTTCCATGTGTGGAATTTAAAAGTCGAAGACAATCACAAAAATTATTTGCGTCACTTTGCTTGTTTCAATATTTTGTTCTTAAACGTCGATCCAGGAGAGTTTTGTACAGCGTACTATTTATAGCTTATTATTTGTTGTTTACTCTATGCTACATGTATATAGCAAACAAACCTCAGAAAGCCTAATGCGCTTCCCTAACAACTCAGTGCCATCAAGACGTTTAATTGCTCTTTGCATGTCATTCAGGGAGGCAAATTCCACAACCCTGAAATGTTACAAGAGTATTTAAATGAACTGTCTACGTACATGACAACATTATGTAAAATGTTTCCAAATTGTATCATTAAATTCAAGAAGCAAATCAAGAGTGTATTTGAGTCATCGGATGCTCACTTGTAAAAACAGCAAACTTTTTAACTAACATACACAGTGTGATATTGTGATTGTAAATTGGATTAGTATACTATTGCAATTACTTAAGATTCTGACCGATTTTTTATTAATAAGTAAAATAAAACAAAAAATAAATAAAAATAAATTGGAAATGCCTCTAATTCAAGGCACTATAAATGTGTGGTGGAAGTGTTCTTGTCTGAGAGGAGGTTGTCAAGACACATGAATGACACCTACCCTTCTCCTATTCTATCTCTGTGGCATTGGGTAAAAGTCACCTCCCCTGCCTGGCGCATGTAATCCTTCAGATCCTGCAAAGCAATATTCTCGGGGGTCAAAAGTACTATTACTAACAATAAAAAATAATCAGCTTAGCTTTTTAAAAATTAAAATCAGTTTGTTGCAGTTACACAGGAAAATTGATGCAATTATCTTCAATGTAAAAATAGTTTTCATAGAATTCAAAACGAAGTCAATTGTGTGCAAAGTTTCATATGGAAGACTGTTTTTCTGTGCTTGGTTCTTAAAATAGCTGTGAAAAATTAATATGCATACTTGAGAGCTGCTGGCTGAAATCTACCAGTATAAGCCCTTTTTTCTATTTTTAACTCATATGTTGATAAATAATAAGACAGCAATCTTGGCAACCAGGTAAAAAGGTATGTTCGAGTGTAAAAAAGAGCCAATCATAATAATAATAATAATCATAATAATAATAATAATAATAATAATAATCATCATCATAATAATAATAATAATAATCATAATATGTAATAGTAATTGGACCGAGTGGAGTACAATTCAGGGAGTAATCGAGCAAGTAATTTCAAAATCGGACAAGCGCGAAGCTTGAGGCCTATTTGAAATTACGAGCACGATTACTCCCTGAATTGTACGTCACGAGGTCCAATTACTAATTAATCGTATCTATAACAAATTTCGAAATTAAAAATGTCTTTTGAGAACTTCTTTTGAGCGAAAACGTCTGTAGCGCTTTTCCAAGTTTTGATAACTGTAGAAAACTTTGCTAAGGAAACCATTAAAGCGCGTGTAATTGACGTGAAAATCATGTGGGTATCCAATTACAGGTGTCCCATTACAAAAAGTTCAAATCGGACACCCACGTGATCGCGCGCCGATTACATGACAAATAGGCGCGCAGAGAACCAATCACGATCGAAAATTTTGTTATTCATACGATTATAATAATAATAATAATAATAGTAACTTTAAGTGTCAAATGTATTTAGCACTGCTGTGCGAATTGGAGACACTGTTAATAAACAAATATTGCAAATAGAACAAACTAATAAGAATCCCAACTGGTGGGAGGCTGACAAGTTTCTCAACGCAGTTGAGGAGTTGAACTCGGGACTACCGAGAACAAATCCAGATAGCAATAGGGGGGAGGATTTGAACCAGGGACCTCCAGATTTCAAATCCAGGACCCTAAATCACTCTGCCACACCACCTCCACATGTATAAACCTGTTACCATCTCACACCATGTTACTGATTCTAGTTATTTTCAAGTGCACTTTTCATTCACTTCAAATGTTTATCAAATGCATACTAACAAATACAAAATGGTAATGATATGTACTGTAAACATTACACATCCTCAAAGCCAAACAAAGAGGACATCAACTTAGACACATAGACATACACCTTACCTTTGCAAAACTACCTATTTAGACCAAGAACTTCAAACTAAACCCAGTTGATAACCAAGGCCTTCATGCCACACAGAATCTCATCTCAGCTTGTAAAACAGATTTCGTTGAATGGGCCAAAAGTGCAGCCAAGAGTATACAGGGCCACTGACCAAGTAACCATACCAGGAATCGAATGATCTACACAATCTTAAGGTGGCAAGCCAAGTGTCATATTATATGCCAAGGCGATTAATTTTTCCCCTTTTTACGCACAGACCAGGTTAGAGATCAGGAATTGATTTCTGCCTAAACCAAGCTCCCATAAAGTACCTTACCACTACTGTAGCTAAAGATGAAAGAAATGGAAGGAAGGAGGTTACTTAACATAGAGTCAAAGCTCCAGTGATCAATTCAAAAAGTGAAATTATTCAGTCAAATTTACATACACAGATTTGTGTTCATATAAACTTGTAATCAAAAGGTTGTTTAGACTTCTTTCATGCAAATGAATTCTAGATGATGAAACCTATGCATACAGGACTGCATGAAGCAATATCAGTCACAACTAAAACATCAAATAATACTTAACTGACCATTTACAAGGTAATCATTGATTTGTTGCCTACTATTAACTTTTCTACTTTAATTCATTCTCAATGCCAGATAACGAATAAACTCCTATTCAGGGCTAAAAAAACCCAACCACTCAACTGACACAAGTAGATTTTCCAGTCAGGCAAGCAACTTTCTCTGCTCACTTGCCTGACAGGCAAGAGGCTAAGCCATCTGCCAACTAAATTTAGGCACATGGGTAATCAAGGGCTTGAATGAAGTGTGAAAAAAATTACAAGTTATGGCAAAAGACTGATTGTGTGACTTGCATTGACACCAAAATAGGTTTTGTGGATTTCTATGAGTGCTGAAAATTAGCAGATTTAAAGGCATCAGTGCCACTGAACCATACATGTATACCCTTTTATCAAGTAGAATGAAAATGAATTGCAGTTAAATTGCACTTAATTTTGTCTCGCAACTGTGCGGGGTGAATAAATATGTGTAAGAAGAAACTTTAAGTCAAGCAAAAAACTTTTTGGAAAGAAAGATCAGACTCTATCCAAAAAAGACCTTTCCCATAGACTAATGCACTACATGTACATGGTTTTTTTACACCTATGCAGTGTTCCAGATAAGCGAGGGGTCTCGCGTCAAAAACCCGACAAGGTCACCTACATGACCCGACAAACTGATAGAAAATTAGTAATGATTTGGTGGAAATAGTGGGAATTGACCCATTGGAATTTGGTATTGACACCCAGGCTTGAAAATATATCTGGAACCCTGCCTATGATACATTCATTAATATTTCACTGAATTTCTCACTCTTGGTCTATAATTACATTCAAAGTACTTCATCATACTGGATACTGTCATTTTGAACTTGAAAATTTTGCTGCTATGAGGACGGTGAAAGGTTATTAGTTTCTGGTTTTGCTAGTTTTTATAGTAACATATTCTGACTCCATTGGGATTGGAAGAGCAGAAGATTTTACTTAGCATGGAGTGATATCTGCCCAGGCGATCAAATTTCTTTCCACAACAAAAATAATTTCAACCACTTTTGTCCGAACATTTCAGCAATTTTCTGCAACAACTTGTCAGTTTCACTATAGAAAACCAAACTCAACTTCTATGCATCAAAACTGTAGAAATTTTACATGAAAAGAAGACAGGTTTATTGCATTAAGGACCTGCTGAGAACTAGGCAAATCAATTAAAAAGTGTGAACTATTAATTTTTAATTATTAACAAGTTTGAAAAGTTGGACAATTGGGGAAATACCATGGGAAAGCAAAATTTGAGAATTATTTGCGCAAAGGGCAAGCTGTTATTCAAGTATTCCTTAAGCCCTGCTATTGCTCATCACAGTTGATGAACAAGCACTTTGTACCACAGTAAAGATGTTGCATTAATATCTTGACTACATGAATTGTACAACTAACAAAAAATATTGTTTAGTGTAATCATGTGCTTACCCAAAAACACTGTGCAAAACATTAACTCTACATGTACTGCATTGTTCAGGCCTATCACCAGTATTTTAGATAGATTTAAAAAAATAACCAAGATTGCTTCAATTTGTGGGACAAACATGGTTGAGAGAAAAACAACACTGAACACTACATTTTAAGTGATTATTACGGTGATCTTTATTGAAAATTTTTGTTGTTATTCTAACTATTTGTAATATCTAACTATTTGGAATTCTTACCTGCCAGCTTGCACGAGATGACAAATTCTCTACAGTCAGCTTGTGTTCAGTGTTATATGGTGCACCATACCTAAACAAAATATAAAAGCTTTGAAGAACAAACAAACAGACACATGCTTTGCATACTTAGCAATGCATTAAGGACGTTCACGCCCAAAAACTTCCCACACACAGATTTTTTTAAAACTTTGACTGACAGTAGAAAATGATAAGATTAGATAAAAAATGTAATAAAATTGGGGGTCACCGAACTCGTTTTCAAGATAAAGCGTAGCTCAGACCATAGCATTTCTACGATTCTCAGTCATTCGAGGCGATTCTGGCCGGATTCATTACTATCAGCATATATTTAAGTTGAAGAATCATCTCTAAGCTATGAGTGTTTAAGTAACACGGCCTATATAGGCCTAATTGATAGATCTTTGCTACATATGTCATTAAATCTGCTAGAATTAGCCTTAAAAAAGACAACTTCTAAGTCACGCACACCTGTCTCCATGTACCAATTCGACCCTTTTTTAATAGTATATGACAAATAATTACAACTTCCCACACACAGATTTTTTTGGTTTTTTAGTATAATGTAGAGAGTTAAAAAAGTGATCTGCCGAAAAAAAAGTGGGGGTCACCGAGCTTCCAACAAAAATATTCGCACACCAAGTTAACGCAAAGGTCATCAGCTCTATATTTTGTTAAGTTTTCGACTCGGTGCGCGCGCTTGAAAATGACGTGGCAGGCGCGTGACCAATGAATAGCGTGCACACTAGCAATGGGCGCGAACGTCCTTAAGGGTGGATTTTGCAGGAATGTTCATTTCATGTTTCATCCAAGTCTGGAGAGGCTACCAAAGCAAAAAAAAAAAAAAAAAACAGTTTCATCTGTCCCGATAATAATAATAATAATAATAATAATAATAATAATAATAATAATAATAATAATAATAATAATAATAATAATAATAATAATAATAATAATAATAATAATAATAATAACTTTATTTAAGTGTCATATGTATTTAGCACAGTTGTACTAATTGGGGACACTATAAATAAATAACCAAATATTTCAAATAGAACATAAACTGTTACGAATCCCAACTGGTTGGAGGCTGACCAGTTGGCTATTTACACAACGCGGTCGAGGTTTTGAACTCGGGACTTCCGAGAACAAATCCAGATAGTGGTAGGATGAAGGATTTGAACCAGGGACCTCCAGATTTCAGATCCAGCGCCCTAAACCACTCGGCCACGCCACCTCCACATGTATCTGTGATCTGTGATGTTTAACATGTTTGAAAGCAAACATAGTCTGCAAACAGGATCTTCACAACTAAAAGCTAAGCCATTTTGGTCCTCAGTTATGACATCCAATCATAATGTAAACGTAATGACACATTGTTACTTCCAGCACTGTTTAGAATTTTGTTGCAGAACTATTGTTTGATGTTTCAATGTACGATTGTCACAAGTCATTCTCAATGATTGTTTAGATTGGTCAGCTTTCTTCTATGTGGCCAAGTTCAAGCAGTTGCACTTTTTAAGTTCTTTTCTTAATAAAGAACTATTAATAAGATACTGATGTATATCCAAGGTCTTGTTTTCGTTCGTAACACAGAAAAAATACCTTCTTTGGGACTTACAAGTAAAACAGAATGGAGAAATACAAATCTAAGTGGCCCCCAAAATGGAAGATCAAGGAGAACAGAGTCCTAAAATTGGTCTGGCGAATAATTTTTCCTTCCTTCGACCACTGTAAAAACATGGTGATAGGTGAGCTTTCAAGCAAGTTTTGAATACCAATTGCAGATTTTAAGCAGCTTCTCAGCCTTTAGAAAGCAAAAATGACAATGTACAGTATTACTTTGAAGTTGAAGCCACAGCCGATAAAGTGACTAAAAAAGTTGTTGGCAAAAACTCAAGCTTTCGCTTTAGATTATTTGAAAATGCTTTCATGCAGCGAAGCACGTCTACGAAGAATTTGAACAATTTTTTTGCTTTAAAATATGTTTCTTCGCCTCATCTTCAAAGAAAACGAATTTAATTTATTGTCACTGAGCTTCCTTTTTTTGTTTCCTTCATTTGGTTGCCATTATTTGGGAATTTCAGGTTCTATAGCGTGTTTACTAATACACAAAATATCATTTGTATGGTTGTTGTTTAAAATCGTAGAATGATATATATGATACTTTTTTACAAAATAAATTCCGCTCCAGGTGTCTGTCTGTTTCTATTTTTTCACAGCTTTTGGTTGTCATCAATGCAGCCGAGTGTAAAATTCATTTTCTTATAGGCTGCCACAATTGTGCTAAAGCTCATAATGAAGTTATACCATACATACATGCATACATCAAAACAAATTCATGTAGTATGCTGCTGACCTGTCTCGAAACCTGAATCCACCACCTCTTCTCATTCCACTCCCTCCTCCTCCACTGCTGCCACCTCCACCACCTCCACCACCTCCACTTCTTGAGGTTGGTCGAGCATGTTCTACTGTTATCCTTGATAAACCAAGAAACAAAATTTAATGCTACCTGCCTTCTGCTTCTTTTAATATACATGTGCATAGCATTTTTGGTATATACTGGCGACTCGTGTTAAAATGCATATGAATGCATCAGTTCCAAAGATGAAAAAAGATGCCAGCTGGTACATTTACCCATAATTCTAGGTTCTAATAAAAAAGGTCTAATATCTTTAAACCTGCATACACTATGCCGTTAACTAGCACTGGGACAAATATTGCAACACTATGGCGTTCCTTGCACTTTGCGGGCTGTGCAAAAATTTTGTCAAACAGACTCCCAAGTAGGCGCTAGTTGAAAACTTGGAACTTGCAACTCTGATGTAAATATATATGAAATAATTCATATATTTGAACTGCGGTGAATTTTCCAATTTAAGCAACTGGAAAGAAAAAGCCTGAAAAAAATCAGGGCTTCAACAGGATTCGAACCCGTGACCGGTATCGCGGATGAAAGTGAAGAATGATCATCGCAGTGAATTTCCAATTTAAGCAACTGGAAAGAAAAAGCCTGAAAAAAATCAGGGCTTCAACGGGATTCGAACCCGTGACCGGTATCGCGGAGGTCACAGGTTCGAATCCGTTTGAAGCCCTGATTTTTTTCAGACTTTGTCTTTCCAGTTGCTTAAATTGGAAAATTCACTGCGATGATCATTCTTCACTTTCAACTTGCAACTCTGTTTGGCTAGGCCTTGTGAGCACTTGTGTTGACTTGTGCTCACTTTGGTATACACTGTAGATGAAATTTGCATGCAAGTCACAATAAGTTTTTCACTGTTTGGCTACCCAACGTAAGTCAATGCAAGTTGAGTGATGCCCATTTTTTCTTATAGCAACCGCCTTGAAATGGGTTTTTCTGTGACTTGCGTGTGCTTGCAAGGAAACTTACAAGCTGGCTTTTAGCCAGGTGGCTATCCAGCTGTCCCCTGGACAGCCACTTTGCAAGGAGAAAATAAAAAAAAAAACATAAAGCAGAGATCTTGTTGATTTGAGTCAGTAATTTTATAATAGTTTAAGCAAAATCACTTGATTTCTATAGCGAGTCTGGAAATGCTTTTTAATACACCATCTCACCATCATCTTAGTTCTATTTCAGTATTAGTATTTAACTCAGTGATCATAACATAAACATAAAACCTTTATTTCAACACATTCAGAATCAATGCTACAGATTAGCCCAACTAACCTTGTGCCAGAGTTGATAATTCAAGATACATGCACAAGTTTTACTCTCAAATGAGGTTCGTTGGGCTAACTTAAATACATACAAAAGAATTTTAAGTGAAGACTTGATTGATCATCGCAGTTATATACACAACTTAAACAGTTGTGGAATTAAAGCCTGAAAAAAATTCCAGTCTGTACTGCGCACTCTCAAGAGGTTAACCATTCAAAACTGTTTCAATAGTCATGTTGATGGGTTTACTTTTCATACAATGTATGAAAAGTATGAAACATGGAGTCCCTACAAAAAAGGCAGAATAGGAAAAAAAGTTTTTAATTGGTCATACCTTTCTCCCATGAATTCCTTGTGATTCATCTCGTAAACAGCATCATCAGCATCTTTATAATCGTCAAATTCCTGACAATTTCCCCAAAATAACGTGCACATAATTAATTAAGTAACACTTAATTTTGGGTTAAGTTTAAGCATTACTCATACATGCAGGCTTAAGTACAAAGGTTTTTTGCCAGATAAGAAGCATGTGGAAAAAGAACATCCCTGCAATCCACAATGGAGACTTGGGACAGCCATGTATTTTTTCGGGGATATTAGAATCTCAAACAAAAATAGTGACATCAGCATTTTTCTGAAAAAGAAGGAATACATGTATATTTCTTCAAAGATTTACTTAGAATTTTACCTTTACATTCAGAAAACCAAACACAATTGAAAGGCTTGGTGGAAAAAGGGTGTTAGTTATTTCTGGTCAAAAGTGAACTTTGTTGAGAATGCTCCAAATTTAGCATGTGGTTTTGTTTAGGTGTGTTAAACAACATCCTGTATTTTTTTGCTAAAGTTTGCTTCATTGTTGAGATGTTACGTGTGCAAAAACAGTCGGTTTTTTCGTGGTAGCGCCTTTAGAAGTTTATTTGTTGAACAGCTACAATGTAACAGATACTGTTTATAGTGTATGAAGTTAAAATCAAATCCCACAGAATCTTAGCTGTCTTTCCTTTAAGGTGATTCCTCAGTGTTACATTGCACGTCCCTACTGCGCATGATTTTTGCATCATTAGTGCGCGCACATGAACGTGTGTGTGTACAAACATAAGAGATTTCCCTCAAGTTAAGCTTGACGGCTAAATGAATGCTCTTTTTCTCTAAAAAATTTGGCGTAAAAATAATTTGATTTTACATGTAAAGAACACGTCTGTAGGAGTGCTGGGTATGGCAGATAATTCTTACAGTAAGTTTGTTGGTTCAAAATTTAAGTTCAGGGCCTATTTTGCTTAAAGTGCCTGTGAAATGAAAAATAATTGCTGCTTATTTTAAAGGCTTTTCAAAATAAAGAAGAATGGCATTTTTCTTTTTGGAATATCTTTTTTCATTTTAGAGATATTGACATTTTTGTATTATGTAAATTAGGAAAGTGATGATCATGAGGTTTGCAACTAAAATAGTAAAATACTGAATGAAGAATATCTCTGGAAATGTTGAAGCAGTGTTTTTCGAACTTGGCACCAGAAATGTACATCACAAAAGAAACAAAATGGCAACTGCTGTGCTGTTGCCATGACAACAGTTTTGACGCTGGTCCTGTCTTAGTTAAAACTGAAATTCCCAGTTTTTATCTTAACCAAGGATCATCTACTTCAGCCAATCTAATGGCAAGAGTTAAGACAATGTGGTAACCATGTCTGTTCCAAGCAAGACCGCCTCTCCCACTTTAAAGGGTTGAAAATGAGGATATTTGGTTTTTGACAGAAGAGACTGGAGCCAAGAGAGTTTCCATGGCAAAAACACTATGGGAGTCATTTGGTTTCTTTTGTGATATGGAGATATTCTTTATTCAGTATTTTACTATTTTAGTTGCAAAATCTCATGACGTCATCACTTTCCTAATTTGCATAATACAGAAATGTCGATACCTCTAAAACGAAAAATGATATTCCAAAACGAAAAACACCATTCTTCCATATTTTGAAGAGCCTTTCAGGTAAACAGCAATTATTTTTCATTTCATAGGTACTTTAACTTCTCTATTAAATTAATCCAATAAGTGTATTTCCTAGAATTCCTAGTGCCCCTTTCTGCTTACACGCTGAAATACGCGCACAAAGCAAAGTCTTTAGTATTTATGAGTTAGCCTATTGTTCGCCTATTGTAGTTGTTTTATTGTTAGTTTTGAAGGCTGTTTATCATCATGTTTCGCCAGACATAGCATCGTGTTTGTTTACAGTTCACAGGTAAACATGGCTACCGCAGACATTATGGCGTTCGCATATTTGTCAAAAAGTCCTGCAAAATCGCAGATTTGGTCGTTACCTTCAAAATCAAAAGGAGTTGATGCTCTCTTATTCAAGCTGAATTACAGTCCCGCTTAAATGTAAATGTACATGTAAGTTACCACTGTCTCGCGAGACGCGTCTCGTTTCTCGAGAGAAACGAGACGAGTTTCGATCTCCTTTCTCGTGAGTGCACTGGAAGTACCAATACGCGAAAGGATTGACCACCAAACCTTGACTCGCCTTTTATTCACACTTGTAAACATGCGAAACCGCACTTTAACCTTGAAACCTCGACTAACATTTTATTCAAACCTGTGAACAAGCAACACCACACTTTGATCACGAAACCTCGACTCGAACTAACATTTTATTCAAACTTGTGAACATTCGATGCCATGCTTTGATCATGAAATCTCCACTCGGACTAACATTTTATTCAAACTTGTGAACATTCGAAACCATGCTTTGATCATGAAACCTCGACTAACCTTTTATTCAAACTTGTAAACATGCGAAACCACGCTTTGATCATGAAACCTCAACTCGGACTAACATTTTATTCAAACTTGTAAACATGCGAAACCACGCTTTGATCATGAAACCTCGACTCGGACTAACATTTCATTCAAACTTGCAAACATGCGAAACCATGCTTTGATCATGAAACCTCAACTCGGACTAACATTTTATTCAAACTTTTAAACATGCGTTACCACGCTTTGATCATGAAACCTCAACTCGGACTAACATTTTATTCAAACTTGTAAACATGCGAAACCACGCTTTGATCATGAAACCTCGACTCGGACTAACATTTCATTCAAACTTGCAAACATGCTAAACCATGCTTTGATCATGAAACCTCGACTCGGACTAACATTTTATTCAAACTTGTAAACATGCGAAACCACGCTTTGATCATGAAACCTCAACTAACATTTTATTCAAATTTGATTAAAACTCCTGTTTTCAAAGATAGTGTTTTGGCGTTCGAATGAACGATTTATGCCAAATAGAACAGGAGAAATTCTTCGTGTTTGCTGTGACGCTTCGGACAACATTAAAGTTTTTTACACTACTGAATCGTCTCGTACCGCTAGACAAAACATTCCCTGGCAGAAAAATCTGAAATTAATGCAAACGGCGCATCTCAGAAACTTTGATCAAAACTCCTGTCTTCAAAGATATAGTATTTTGGCGTTTGAATGAACAATTTATGCCAAATAGAACGGGAGATCTTTTTCGTGTTTGCCGTGATGCTTCGAACAACAATAAAGTTCATTACGTTTCCGACTCATCGTCTTGTGCCGCTAGTCAAAACTTTCCCTGGCAGAAAAATCTGAAATTTATGCAAACGGCGCATCTCAGAAACTATGATTAAAACCCCTGTTTTCAAAGATATAGTATTTTGGCGTTTGAATGAACGATTAATGCCAAATAGAACTGGAGATATTTACATACATATGTACATTCACGTGTGGGAAAGTTCATTACGTTACCGACTCGTCGTCTCCTTCGCTAGACGAAACTTTCCCTGGCGGAAAAAAACGTGAAACTACATTTACAGTGTATTGGAAATGGCACATCTCAGAAACCTTGATTTAAACTCCTGTCGTCAAAGATATGTATTTTTTTAAAATTGGCATTTGAATGAATGATTTGTACCACACAGAACCGGAGATATAATTTCTTTAATAATTTCCGTGACGCTTTTGTGACTCCATTATTTTACATGAAAAGACAACTGTCTCGCCGGGCAGGGTTGAAAGTCGGAACATTTTTCTCCTACACAAAATTTAGTGTTTGTCTGAGTTAGCGGTTACTGGAGAGCAAACAAATGTAGGCAACTGAATTATGAGTAAATGATATCTAGTGCCAAAGTACTCGCAGTATCAGCATTGAAAAATTATAGAGAACAAGATTCGCAAAATCAACTCTTTGCCCTTGTGTTCGCATGAATTGAAATGCAAATTCTTCTTATACTTTTAGTTTATGCAGATATAAAACCGATGCAAATCTTATGTTGGACGGTCCCATCGATTTGCCAACGAACTGCAGAGCAGCAACCGTTACACATGTCCGGTTACTTACGCGTAATATATGCCATACTAAACGCATCAGTGATTCTCGAGAGAAAGGAGACGCTTCTCGCGAGAAATGAGAAACGTCTCATGAGAAACGAGACCCGTCTCGTGAGAAATGAGACGAGAGGTGGTAACTTACCTTTGAGCGGTACTGTACATTGTGTTGTATGCTTACATCTACATCATCAAGAACCAAAGATAAAAACTCCAACCTTCCCACTACGAAATCCCACATGATGTCTTGATTAAACAACATGGCAACAATTTGCCTGCCCAATATTTTCATTGGACGTGTTAAAATGTTAATCCTTTCCCGTTTTAAGCACTTTCTTATGCTTTGTAGAACCAGAGATATGAAAATTCAAAACATCTTGTCATGAAATTGCCAAAAGAATCGGTTACTATTATTGTCACACAAGTGCACGCAAGTCAAATGTCTTTGTAAAAATGAGAGATGTACATAATTCCCTAAAAAAGCTGTCTTTTAAGGCACGTCAAAATGAATTTCACTTCCAATGAGAGCTCCAGAAACCATGGAGCATTTTACCGTTTCAAGCGCTAGATCTTGGATCTGAGGCTAGGATGGCTACAGAGAGTATTTAATGATTCAAGTGCTACATGGAAGAGATATTTTCTTTATCTGTTAGAGCACGTTGGGGGCATCTTCTTTCTCAGCTGTAACTTTGATGTCAAAGATTTTATATTACCCTGTCCATTCTACTACGAACTTCTGCAATGGTGGTCAGAATTTCGCGATACCTTTGCTGAAGAAAAGGATTATAAAAACATTATTTGGAACAATAAAGAAATAAAAATAGATAACAAACCGGTCTATTTCAAAAATTACCGCGAGGCAGGAATCACGCATGATCTTCTTTTTGACCGGGATATAAACGTTGCCTTCACTCATCTCTCGAACAAGATAAACAAAACCAATTTTCTTCAGTGGGCTGGTCTCACCATTATCAACTCTATCTCCCTCTTATACATTTAAAAATAACACTTTCGATATTAGACAGAAATCAAAAGATTACTATTCTCTACTTGTTTCCAGAAAGGCTCAACATCCCAATATCACCGTCAAATTGAAGAGGGATTTTGATTTTACAATCGATCAAATCAATCAAATCTTCTTATTACCACATTCTGTTGCACTTGAATCTTATGTAAAAGCCTTCCAATATAAAGTTATTAACTCTATTTTTTATACAAATACCAAATTATGTAAAATTGGTTACAGAAACAACGATTTGTGTACGTTTTGTAAAACTGAGCCAGAAACCTCAAATCATTTTTTTTTATAACTGTTCCCACACTAGACAATTCTGGACAGATTTTGCATCATACTGGCACCTACTATCAATACAACAAATCCACCTCTCTCTAAAAGATGTTTTATTTGGGGTATTGTCGGAAAAATGCCCTTTACTTGATCTATTAAATTACTTCATAATTATTGGAAAATTGTTCTTGTGGGACTGCAGAGGAAGTCAAACCCCTCCTAAAATCGAGGGGTTTAAAGCCAAAATTAAAATTAAGTATGAAATAGAAAGTAAAATTACAAAAAAAGAATATTTTAATAAAAAATGGATAATTAAACCTATATAATAAACATGTATTATTATTACTATTATTATATCAAATGTTATTATTTCTAATTTTATCTTTGTGCGTGTGTAATAACTTTAGAATACAAAGATTGTAATAGTGGAATGTAATTATTAACATGGTATAGTTGATAAAAGTGTTGTTTTTTGTCACTGACTTGTATATTATGGTGACAAAAAACAACACTTTTATCAACTATGTCAACTATGTCATCTCCTGACTACAATTACTCCATTATTAACATGGTAGTAAGATTTATAGCTATTTATTAATTTAAAATTTACTTGCATTGATGCTCCTCTATTAAGCACTGGTTAAGTCACTGTTATTATTAAATTTCTTTTTATTTCTATTCACTGTAAGCTTATAAATGTATTAATTCAGCAATTGTTAAAATTGTAATTTGTTGCATTGTATTGTATATTAATATAGGGTTATGTGTATTAATAAAGTATAAATTTAAAAAAAAAGCGCTTTTTACAGCTTATAGAGCCTGAGATATAGAAATTCAAAACTTCCCATCGCCAAATCCTCAAAAGAATTGGTTATCATACATGACGTGTTGCTTGTCTTTGTTAACATAACATACATACAATTTGCTCGCAAAGACTCGTCTTGTCTGGCGCATCAAAATGAATTTCATTTCCAGTAAGAGCTTAAACGGAACATTTTCCCATTTCAAGAACTTTCTTATGCCTTATAAAACCAGTGATATGAAAATTAAAACTTCTTGTTGCAAAATCGTCAAAAGAATCGGTTATCACACATGACACGTCGCTTGTCTTTATTACAATTTGCTTGCAAAAACTCTTCATGTCTGGTGTGTCAAAATGAATTTCATTTCAAATAAAAGCTTAAACGACAGAATACTTTCCCATTTCAAGCACTCTCGCGCCTTGTAGAACCAGAGATATGAAACTTCAAAACTTCCCCTTGAGAAATCATCACAAGAATCGGTTATCACACATGACGCATCACCCATCTGAATTAAAATAACTTTTCATACAACGCTCACAAAAATTTCTTATGTCTGGCTCGTCAATATAGATTTCACTTCCAATGAAAACCAAACAAAGAAACATTTCCCATTTCAAGCACTTTCTAACACCTTACAGAATCAGAGATAAGAATCAGTTTCTTTTCTAACTTTATGTCACAAAATCATAAAAACAGCAAATGTTGTGTCGCGTGTTGTGTTGAAAACAACATAATTCAAGTTTGCTTGCAAGCACTGTTCATGTCTGATGCATCAAATTAAATCTTTACAAATTAAACTCGAACAACAACACATTTTCCCGCTCGAAGCACTTGCTTATAACTTGTAGAACCAGATATATGAAAATTCTAACTTGTTTTTCATTTGTTCAGTGATTGGATTGTAGGGCCCGATCGAAAAACATGGCAAAGGAAAAATGTATCGGCTGTTTCTTTGTCAGCGGAAATATCCTTTTAGCGGCGTTTATAAGATTGCCTTTTGTTTTGTTTTTTGTTGTAAAGAAGAATGCCACACAAAGCACACTTATGACAGTGAATAAAAAAAGGAAACAAATGCATCAAATGCATGTAAATGTGTGCATGTTGGCATGTGTTTTAACACGAGTTTGCCCAAAAATAGCGTATGCGCCTGTGGCTTGTGTTTTGTACATTTCCCTCATGTTCTCAAATGCCCGTCGTGTTTTACCACAGTGTAATACAAGGCTTAGGCTTCTTTATTTGCTAACTACATTTTAATTTATGCAAATGCATGCAAATTTATAAAGATTATTATGGGTAACTTTAAAAAATGCATTTCTTGAAAGCTTACTTTATGTCCTTTCGTTTGAGTTATAGCAATTCATATAGCTATAAACATTTGATGAGAAAATTAATCAGTTAATAATGCGGTTAATTATTAACTTTTTTCCCAGATTGTGAATGAGTTTAGCTAAGGACTCGTTTCAGAGGAGTTAACACATTATTTGAGAAGGTTCAATCACACACTACGTGTGTATGGCTGAAACGACTTGTAAATGGCAAATTGTCCATAAAGACACCACATTCATTTATAACATGCGTCCTTGGAAAAGTAATTGTGTTCTTAGATGAAGATTTAAGCTCATAAATAATTACAGACCATCTGTACGTACCACAAAGCCAAATCCGTTCTTTAAATTTATCTCTCGGATATGTCCAAATCCTCGAAAAAACTTCTCAACGTCTCTTTCCTTGATATCCCGAGGTAGACGACCAAGAAAAACCCTTGGAGCTCTGTCTCTGCTCATGTTTGCTTGCAGTAATGTTTAAAAACGGGAGCCAACGCCAACTTTAACGCAAAATGGATGGCAAGTGCGAAGGAAATGCTATCCCGACAGGCTAAGCGCGTGGAAGCGCGTGACCTAATGATAAACGTTAGATTGACCGCGGGCGCAAAAAAATCTTTTTTCATCAACACCGTCACCGTCACTCGAACACGACACTGCACTGGTGCAACACAGAAGAAAGTACATTACAGTGCTATGTTCCATTCAAGATAAGGAGATCTGTGTAAATGAGCGAATTAACAGCTGACGAGGTATGCCTAGTTGGTTTTTCATTGTTGATGGTAACATTTTATATTCTCAGTTGAAGAGTCTTGTAGATTCTCACTAAAATGTAGCTCTACACTCGTTTGTGTACCTCTTAAAGCTTAAGGCCTACATGTATGTTCATATCATAAGCTGACATTTCTTAAGCTAAATTTACTTTAGTCTCGTTTTTCACAATGATAAATGGTGCAAACGTGGTTCTAATTTATAACAACTAAAGTCTCTAATTTACGTTGTTTTATATTATAGCAAAATACGTTTTTAGGCGTGTGACTCGGCTAGCATGTTAATTTTTTTGACAGTGATGTTGTTTCGACCTGTTCTTTTCCTAAATTAATGGGAGATCGACAAAACTTTGTTTTTAGAAAAACAATGCCTTAGAGTTACTCATAGTGGCTCTCCCGATAGCAACACGATAGCAAGGTTTAATACTGTATACCTTCAGATCGACAGTTTTCTTTAAAATTTGGATTTTTGGGTCAAAGTAATGGTCAAAGACTAATCTCTAATTTCTGAAAAAAAAAATTGAAAAGACTAAATATTGGCGGGGAAATGGAAGTTTTATGTTATCGCCGGAAGTAACAGTTTCCCTCTTGATTGAGAGCCCTATGTGGATGGCACAAATTGGCTACTCAGTTGATCAGCATTGTTAACTGGTGGTTGTTTCATGACTGCCAAGCATTTTTTGTATAAGTAAACATAGACCATGGAAAATCTGCGGACCAGTTTGAAAAAGTGAAAACAGCGAAGAACGAATGAAAATACATCAATGAGTGAAGAAGCGAAAGGAAGCTATGGCTATCGTATCGAGTGGGAAAAAATTGAGTCAAGAGAAGAGAAAGGCTCTGTAAAATATTGGGAACTTGACAGCGACAACAGCGATGTTGAAAGAGACTCTTCTAATGATCGGAGTCATTGAGACCCATTGGAATATTATCCATGCACAGTTGTTGTATATTACAAACTCACAATGTGGCCAGCTCCCAGATGGCTTGATAGCCCAGTTATTGCTTATTAAACATGTGACTTTTGCTTAATAAGTAAGAATGGTATTTATTCTAGACAAATTTTCTTTTATGGGCAGATTTTTTTGTGTAAGTTTGTTTTCGTGAGCAAACTACTTTTTCGATGTTCAAGTTTTGAAATGAAAGTGAACTCTGTTCAGTCGAATTACAACATCAGTAGAGCAAATAAATACTTTAGGTTTTTCAATACAGAAAGGACAGGAGATTTCATTGAACACAGACTATCTGAAGGTTTCTACAGACTGAATCTATTTTAGACATGTCAAATTAAGCTTACAGTCATGATCAGTGTTGTCAATAAGATTACCGTGGTCAGAAGTTTGCACTTCCCATGTTATTTTTGAAAGTTTGGGTTGAATTCTGTGACAAAACTCGGATGGACATAAAACAGTGAGAAACAGGGTTTTCTCCGAGGACCTACATAAAAACGATTACAAAACTGGTCGACACTAGAGCTAGAGTAAAGCCGGCTCCATGAACTTGATCTGCCATTTTTTGGTTATTAAGCAAAAAAGGTGACTTTTTTTGCTTATTTAACAAAAAAGGTAGTTATTCTTGTTTATTAATCAGAATTGTCACACAGAAAATTAGGTGTTAATCAAAGTGTTCAATAGCTACTACATACATGTATTATGAAACAATTTTCAGAACAAAGGAAGTAGTAATGCTGAGACTAAAATAATCTTTATCTGTACAGTTCCTACAGTATATGCTAAGCGATCACTACTATAAGGCATGAATTTCCTTTTCAACAGTTTCAGGGAAAGATTTTCCGAAAGTTCAAATTCCTGAGGCAATTGAATTGTGAAGCCGTCAGTGAATTGCTCGTTCAATGTTCGAAGTTTTAATTGAAATAATGATATTGACAGTAATCAGTTTAATGACTTCTCCATCATTTTTAGGCATCATTTTTTTGTAGATACTATTAAATCATAGATTATAGACATCAGTATGTGTTAAAAGAACTCAAAGCAATCCATCAGCCGTGAAATATGGGTAGATACATGTATAACGTATAAAAGACGCGAAATTCTCTCTTGTTACACTGATACGTGGACATATATGTACGCGGGCGGCGGTAAAGCAAACCCTGCTGGAAATGACAATTTGTCTACCACAACAACTCTCACTGACTAGTATCATAAAATGATGCCTTCTGTATGCAAGCAAGGACACGACTCGAAGCTTGTGGACCATAAATAGCTTTGTGATTATGTGGATGGCTGATGCACTTCGGTTACCCCTTTTAATGTAGTAAAGTTTCCAAGCATAAATTCAATCCTTGTTGTAAAATGGTGCTTACGATAAATCTTAGAATCCAAATTTCAGATCCAGGCTGAAAATAAGCAACAGTATATTGTGTTTCAGCTTCAGGTCTTGATTTGAAAGATGCCACTCTGGTATTTGATGTCTCTAGTCTAATCGTGTACTCAAGATGTTCGAAAGGTGTGCCTTGGTGAATCTTAACTCTTTGGCTCCCTCCAGTAAAGTTTCCAAGCATAAATTCAATCCTTGTTGTAAAATGGTGCTTACGATAAATCTTAGAATCCAAATTTCAGATCCAGGCTGAAAATAAGCAACAGTATATTGTGTTTCAGCTTCAGGTCTTGATTTGAAAGATGCCACTCTGGTATTTGATGTCTCTAGTCTAATCGTGTACTCAAGATGTTCGAAAGGTGTGCCTTGGTGAATCTTAACTCTTTGGCTCCCTCCAACATCTATAATATGTATTTTCTGTCAAGGCTGGTCAGAAAGTATGAGGTAGAAAGCTAGTAGGTAACGACAATACGAAAAATAAACTTGAATAAATCAAGTGAAAACAAGAGAGAATCTATCGTGCTTCCTGCATGAATACGACCAGTGATGTCCCAAGGGCCTTAAACTCGGGTCCAGAGCCTGGACATGGTTTTGCTCTATAAAGTCTATTTTGGTAGCAGAAAACAGCACTTTCCATTAAGATTTGACAGAAATAAAGTTCACCATGATTATTAGCATGTTTGAAACTATAGGTAGGACGAATTATAAGAGGATTGGAAAATTTAGTTTCAGTGGCACTTTAAAGGTTAATTTTTTGAGTAAATGATTAGTTTTTTCTATGGGAGCCCAGCTTTTAGGCTTGGCTAACTCTAACTATTGTAGCTCTAACTTTCAAAGATATGATATTTATTCAGTACATACTGTATAAATTATTTTTATTAGGTTAGGCGTCGCCGCCTGGCCCGGTTGAACCAAGGTGCCCTGCCAATGCCCCATGCTGCATCTAACAATCAAGCCATTCCTATAAGGACAAGCCTCAAACCTCTGTCAGAAGATTCAGCTGTTAGTACCCAAGACAGTGGTTATGGATCTCTGTCACAATCTTTTGAGTTTGATGATCACTCACAAGACACTGGGGATAAGTGTGGCAAGCGTACTTCCCCAACCTGCTCTTCTTCTCCTTCAGAAAATTTCAAATCTAAGAGAACAAGAGATGGGTTTGATAAAGATGACTCCTCCCATGTGAAGGTTGGGTAGCTGTTCTTTTAATTAATACTCAATTTATTACCTGTACATTATATGTACCCGGTTTCCTAATGACTCAAAGAAACCATTTGGCATATTCATATTCATATATCATCATAATTATTGGGAAACAAAATTTCTCTAAAAGCTCATATGAAATACATGTAATATGTTGTTGATATATATTTAAACTTTGCTAAACTTCTAGGTTTCTACCTATGACTTTTCATGTTACAGAGACCAGAGACAAGCGCTGGCCTGATGGGCCACTTGCTTTGCATGTAGACTTTTACCTTGTCTTATATCATAACAAGGCTGATTAAAATAATGTGCTATCAGATAAACTACTACAGTACCGCTCAAAGGTAAGTTACCACCTCTTGTCTTGTTTCTCGCGAGACGTTTCTCATTTCTCGCGAGACACGTCTCGTTTCTCTCAAGAATCACTGATGCATTTAGTATCGCATCTGTTATGCGTAAGAAACCAGACATGTGTAACGGTTGCTGCTCTGCAGTTCATTGGCAAATCGATGGGACCATCCAACATACATGTAAGATATGTACATCGGTTTTATATCTGCATAAACTACATGTATAAGAACTAAAGAGAGAGTTACATGCATTTCAATTCATGCGAACACGAGGGCAAAGAGTTGATTTTGCGAATCTTGTTCTCTATAATTATTTTTTCAATGCTGATACGGTGAGTATTTTGGCACTAGATATCATTTACTCATAATTCAGTTGCCTACATTTGTTTGCTCTCCAATCTCAAACAAACACTAAATTTTGTGTAGGAGAAAAATGTTCCGACTTGAGACAGTTGTCTTTTCAAAAGCTACATGTATATCTCCGGTTCTATATGGTACAAATTGTTCATTCAAACGCCAATTAAAAAAACATATAACTTTGACGACAGGAATTTAAATCAAGGTTTCTGATATGCACCGTTTGCAATAGTTTCAAATTTTTCTACCCCGTAAAGTTTCATCTAGCGTAGGAGACGACGAGTCGGTAACGTAATGAACTTTCCCACGCGTGAACGTAAACACTAAAAATATCTCCGGTTCTATTTGGCATAAATCATTCATTCAAACGCCAAAATCTATATCTTTGAAGACAGGAGTTTTAATCAAAGTTTCTGAGATGGGCTGTTTGCATTAATTTCAGATTTTTCTGCCAGGGAAAGTTTTGTCTAGCAGCACAAGATGACGAGTCGGTAGCGTAATGTCCGTAATGAACTTTATTGTTGTCCGAAGCATCACGGCAAACACGAAAAATATCTCCCGTTCTATTTGGCATAAATCGTTCATTCAAATGCCAAAATACTATATCTTTAAAGACAGGAGTTCTGATCAAAGTTTCTGAGATGCGCCGTTTTTTATTAATATTTTTCTGCCAGGGAAATTTTTGTCTAGTAGCACAAGACGACGAGTCGGTAGCGTAATGAATTGTATTGTTATCCGAAGCATCACGGCAAACACGAAAAATATCTCCCATTCTATTCGGCATAAATCGTTCATTCAAACGCCAAAACACTATATCTTTGAAGACAGGAGTTTTAATAAAATTTGAATAAAAGTTTAGTCGAGGTTTCATGATCAAAACGTGGTTTCACATGGTTACAAGTTTGAATAAAATGTTAGTCGAGGTTTCATGATCAAAGCGTGGTTTCACATGTTTACAAGTTTGAATAAAATGTTAGTCGAGGTTTCATGATCAATGCGTGGTGTCGCATGTTCACAAGTTTGAATAAAACGTTAGTTCGAGTCGAGGTTTCATGAAAGTGTGATGTCGCTTGTTCACAAGTTTGAATAAAATGTTAGTCCGAGTCGAGGCTTCGTGATCAAAGCATGGTTTTGCATGTTCACAAGTTTGAATAAAATGTTAGTCGAGGTTTCAAGATCAAAGCGGGGTTTCGAGCGAGTCAAGGTTTGATGGTCAATCCTTTCGCATATTGGTACATGTACTTCCAGTGCACTTGCGAGAAACGAGACGTGTCTCGTGAGACGGTGGTAACTTACATTTGAGCGGTACTGTAGTCAAGGAATAGTCTGATTCACTGGAACTCCTTGTCAGAGATGTTGGTATCCTCAGGAACATACACAACAAATGCAAACTTCCTCTGTAGTACACCTTCTTACTGGTTAGTTGCCATACATGTTGTAATCACTCTTCATTAGTTGCAGTAAATTTGACTCAAAAATGGGTCAATTACAGCACCAGATGTAAAACCATGCATCCTTAAATACCCTTTAGTGGAAAGTTTCAAAGAAAAGAAATTGGGATGAAATGACGTAGCAAAATCAGTGAAAAATTTTCTATGATTTGTTAACAATCTCAGACATGAGAAACCCACATAGAAGTACTATATACTTCATGTTAACAGTCTTCATCCATCATGTCATACATGTATGCACATTATTCTGCGCTTAACAGATTAAGGGTTAATTGAGTACTGCCCAGGAGTGAATCCTGTTGTCTACTTGTTATACATGTATATATAATCCTGTAGTGTATGCTTGATTGATTTCTCAGTTAATTACTACCAATGTAATAGCTCATTTCATCTAACTGTGGAATAAATACTCTGTAATGGAATGTTTGCTGTTATTTTATTTTTGCAGTTGAATGTCACAGATGAGCAAATTGTGAAAAGTCTGTGCAATATATTTCAAGTCTCTTTAAAGGTATTGTGACAGTCTTTTAAGCAGTTCTGGCCTCTATAGTGTATTTAATACTCAACCTCAGATAATGCATTTCAACCTTTCTGATTGGTTCATTGAATCTCACTTTTTTGTTCTTACCACATTTCAACGTCATCTGTGATCTATTTAACAAATAGATTCCATGTTGCCGTGCGTCTGTTCAGTAATAGATCACAGATGACGTCAAAATGTGGTAAGAACAAAAAAGTGGCTCACGAGGCGATAGCCGAGTGTGTCACTGATGTTCTTACCACATTTTGACATCTTCTGTGATCTATTACTGAATCAGACGCACAGCAACATGGAATCTATTTTTTTTATATAATAACGAAAAGCCTTTTTTGTTTCTAAATATTTCAGCATAACGCAAAAGCCGGCCTTTTGCCCTGCCTTTGCACGAAAAAAGCCATTTGACGTGATCTATGACATACAAAATAAAACAATTTCGTTGGTTGCTATGCGTAGCAAAGAATTGTGATTGGTCGAGAAAAATCACGCCACTGTCAAACTTGACTCGAGCGTTGCTTCTCGTGGAATGAAAACTTACAGCGAAAGCAGAATTGAACTGCGAAAATCTACAATGTCTTGAAGAAAATGCTGGATACGTCTAGTCAGTTTTTGTCATCAGAGCAGCCCAGTGAGCCGAAGAGCTTGGATGTTGCCTTGAATATTGCAGGAGTTGAAAAAATACGCTCGGAAAACTTGCGATTGCGGTCAACCCGGAGGCCATTCAAGTTTTGAACGCAAAAGAGCGCCAGTGAAGGTGGAAATCTGTGTCCTCTGTGGTCGGTGATTCTCAAATCAGTTTGAAATAGTGTCGGAGACACCTTTTAGCTGCGATACAGTTGGCCGTGAGCTGTAGTGAGCTGTACTTTGCTCGCTGCTGTGCCCTGAAATGGACTGGAACATTCACATCGGGAAACAAGGTTATGTGTTTATTTTGATGTTTGATGTTTCGCAATTCCCGACATCAATCAATGTGTCAACAATTATTTTGAGACTGAGAAAAGTTGAATTTATTAAATTAATTAATGTCACAAATGTTTTGTTTATTGGGTTTGTTAAATTCGAGAAAAAGTAAAGGTTTTTGGCTTACCAATCTCGCTCGACTGCCGACTGCTCGAGTATTTTTTCTGAGCCATTTTCTAAAAGAGAAACGGCTTTATCTTTCTTCTTCCTGCTAGACTATGCTTCTCGTACCTGTTAAATGCCTCTACAATACTTTTTTTGTACATATCTTTTGCTCAATCATGTAAAATATTATCTAAATTCTCAAAACTTTCCGCCATTTTAAAACACAGAGGAAAGAGCTTTTTAATGATGACGTCAATCGTGCATCTGTCCTCTAATAGATCATAGGCGAGAACCATAACTTGGGTTATTATATAATAAGGAAGAGATACACAGCACATGGACTTTATTTGTTAAATAGACAATACCATCATGGAAACACCAAAAGGCCAAAGAATTTGACAATTGATGTTGATATGGAACATGCAATTATGAAGGCATGTAAATGTATGAAAATAGAGACTGAGGGAAGACTAAAATCAGCAAAAGACCAACACAATCCAAAACCAACACAATCTCATTTCAGAAATAGAACAGAGTTGATACATTATTACACATGATATTTGGTGGGAAAATGCTATTTTTACCTGACAATTAACATCATTTGTGGTAAGTGGAGGTTAGGTGCCCAGAGAATATAACCCAACACTTGTCTGTAGCCCCAGCCCCACTCCAGTGCGGAGTTGGCAGTGAACTCATCTGCATGTAAACCCAAACAGCAGACTGCCCAGAGCAAATGCGGTCCCAGTTTATTATATTGAAAGCCCAGCCGGTGGAGAACCCTTTTCAGTTCCATTGTAATTTTGAGTAGAGTTCAGCTGGGTGAACCCTGGATGCATTTTATGCCTTGAAGCAGGCATTGTAACTGAAGACAGTTGATCAACGGGTCTGGCTGATCATTATCAATATGAAGTGAACGCACCGCAGATACGTTAACTTTAATCGAGGAATGGTTCAGATTATCAGCCAACATTTGAGAAAAAAGCCTCAGCCTCGTTTGTTAATCTGGGAGTGGGAGACCATCAGGACCAATACTGCCATCCTGCCTGAAAAAGGTAACAAATATTTGTGGAGCTGACAGGTAACCCCGTCTAATGAAAGGGGCCAGGACCTGGATAAGGAAGAGCTTGCATCTCTCGGTCAAACTACCGCAAGGCTGGCCAGCATGTGAAACCAGTTGCCTGAAACGCTGAAATTGGAAACGAGGGAGGGCATCGGCTACTGTGTTGGCCTTACCTCAGACAGAAGAAACAGTGAAGGAGATTGATTGACGCAAAGCCAATAGCGAAAGATAGCACAGTAGAGCCATTAGATTAGGGTTCTTAAAGGTGCCCAATTTTAGGACTGCCTCGTTGTCACACAGAAACTTGACATGCGTGGTGACTCTCAGAGCCACTGTGCCACCTTATAGGCAATGGCAATTAGCAAGGCAATCAACAGTTACATATTGCACAGAGTAGGGGAGCTTAGGAATGCCATCGTTCACACTATGCCCCTCAGGGGATGACAGATCAAGATTTTGATTTTGAATTTTACTTTGCAACTTTTTTACTGCAAACATTACCGGTGTAGATGCTGGTCTAGATGGGAAAATCTAGACTGCTTTCAAAATCAATTTCAGCCAATCAAATTCGTGAATTTGGTACTTCCCAGTCCTTGTGAGACAGAGCCATATAATAAGAAGCAATACTACTTATGTGAATAAAAGAAGCTTCACTTCAAAGATAAAATTTTGTGTCTTTCAAGTAATCAAGACTTAATTCTGTATGAAGATGATTCTAATTTTAACGCGTAACCAGTAAAAATACCCCATGTTAAGAGCCTGCTGACCCATAAACAAGCACGGTGACCCCATGGTCATATCATGAATGTTAACTATGCCAAGTTTCAAGAAAACGTTTGATAGCAGAACAATTTCAAGGGGATTGCCTTAAACCAGTTCCAATAATAAAACAACACTTTTTTAATGGAATTTTGAGAAAAACAAAACTACGTTATTTTGCTTCCAAAACCGTTTGACACCTAGTCAGCACACCTTGTTTCATGCTTGACTGGTAACATTAAACACTGCTAACCAATTTATCATCTCTGGAATTGCGCTGGTTCTAATTTTGTTCAATAAAAAAACTGTCAAGACTTCTTCACAGACAGGCACCATAGAAATGTTTCAAATGCAAAAATTTTGAACAGTACTGCACATTGTCGTTGGTGAAATTTGACTGCTAAAAGTGGCTGATTTAATGTTGAAGGAAATAATTATTTCTCATCAAATTATTTCTGTAGTGGTAAGTTTTCTCAGTATACATATTATGATAAATCACCCTATTTGTTGTTATGCTAAATGAAATGTTATCCCTTTACAGTTCTGCACAATTTTGCACCTGATTTTATCAGGAAGGTCATGTTTTGTTCTACTAATTTTGTAACAAAAAGAAACATCAATATTTCAGAAACTGCTGTCTTGTTTGTCAATTATTTTCTTTCAACATAACAGCACGTTCTCTGTTTACATACCACACAGCGAAAAGGACACAAACTTAAATTTGCATACATGCTGAATAGCATGTATAATACATAGTGTAGTACATAACATGATATGAGGAAGACAGAAAGTAGTTCAGCCAATTTCACTCTTTTTTACTATCGAACGTGGCTAGTGCAAACTGAAAACTAAATTTCTACTAGTCTGTGGCTAGTAGGCTACCGTTAGTGTCGAGCCCTGCTAAGCTAGACCTGAGCGTTCAGTACTAACTTATGTTGATTTTGACTGTGTGGCTGGTCACTTTGCTCAGTTGTTGAACATTGCTTGAAGGTTCTGTGTTGACAGGGGACTCTGCTGGAGAGGCACATGCCATGTGGATGCATGACAGGCCAATCTCCTAGCCAGGGGGGGGGGGGATCAAGGCACTTGGGGCCCCTGGAACTGTCTTTGAGCTCTTTGCGGGCATGTTTTTGCAAATACTGTCAGATATATGATGTTACAAAAATTTTGCTAACTACATAATTATTTTATTCTGACTCTTTTCTCAGAGCTCAGAGGTTTCTTGTCACGCAGTGTACTTACCATCATTAGCAGGAGATGTATGTGACATGAATCTCAATACAGGTAAAACATCATGAATTTGGTATTTTAAGTTACAGAAATAGTAGAGGATAAGCAACCTCGTTTCCAGGATCTCTCACCTTCCCGCCCTCCCGGAGCGAGAGAAGAAAGACCCTGGTTGGGTCTGGTCACGTGCTGCTTTGACAATTTTTAGCCAAGTCTCTCTTGAGGCAATTTACTGTGGTTGTGATATTGTTGCCATCTTACACACTAGATATATAGAAAGTCAGTCATATTTCATCTTCTTCATTTGTTGTTTATCAACAAAATCAGCTGTGGATGTCAAGCAGTGCTATCTCATCCCATAGTAATTGTTATTTGTCCTTCGAGTGTGCTTGATGAAATTTATGCAAGAAACATGCAAACTTCTCTTGACAAACATACATGTATAGCTTTCTCGAGGTAAGACTTTCTTGAAGCCATATGAAGATAAATAATTATGATATTTGGATTACGAAGCAACACACTGTGCTTGCAAACAGTTCTAAACAAAGAGCCAGACCTGGTGTCACAATATAGAATGCAAACTGATGTGCAGTTTATAGTGGAAACCATGCAAAATTTGCTATAACACAGTCTAATGGCTCTACTAAACTTCCATTTCCATTTCTCCTGATAACACAGCAAAAAGTGCCCTTCAGAAAACATGCATGAAGCAAAGAAAGGTAGAGAGAAAATGAAGAGAGAACGGCAATTGCACAAATGTCACGAACTGTAGGAGTCATGTAGTTTGGTCAACCTCATTTTACACTGATTTATTAACGACACGATAAAAGTTCTATTTCTAGCCTCCTTTCAGTTGAAGATAAATCCTGTTGATCTCCAGTGACAGCAAAATTATTGCACTTTAACTGAACTGCACAACCCACAGCAACTTGGATTTCTGCTATCAGATCGTGGATAAGTTTTCTTCAGCATTTGCAGAATATACTGCCGGACATTGCCACGGAACTTCATATCGTTCCTGATTTATTTTGGTGACAATGCATCCTACACTTTTGTATGCTCAGTATAGACAAAGTTCCTACTATGCCACCCCTCCCTTAAATAATTTAATTGTCATCTCCCAGATTCTCGGAGATGTGTGACCAGAACCTAGTAGGGTCTCTCCTCGTGATTATGCAAATTAGAGATTGGTCAATCATCTGTTATCTTTTTTGCAGTTCCGTTGTTTTTTGGGCATAAATATATTGTTGGACACCTCTTGGACAAAGGTTAATATGTAGCTGTGAGTGTTGCAACAAGGGTGGAACTGTTAAGTCCAAATAACTCAAATTATACGGTTGTTAAAACTTCTGGTTAATTTGTTGATCAGAGAAAATGTTGATGGCAGCTTGTTTTAATTATGTGTGGGAAAGTGTTAATCTCAATCGTTCGGGTGTGCATCACACAACGGTGATGCAGATGCTGTGAAGGAGACTAGGTAAGGGTCATGAAAAGGCTGGTTTACATCTGTCAACATTGTATTACAGAGTTGGTAAACAGTTTTCAAATAACCTTTCTGCTGTAGGCATTAAGTCCAGATAAAAGATCTTTATAAAAGGTTACTGTCAGAATCATTGTTAAAGGAGCTTTGGTTTATTGCAATTTTTTCTCTAAAACATTAGTGTCTTTTCTGTAGAGTAGGTCCATATTACGCAAAGGTTAACTAATATCCATCATCATTCACTGCGAAATACATAGTTTGCTCATAAAGCACTGTGATTTTGCATGAATATTCGCATCAGTTGGCAGCAGGGCTGAAAATTAACATTAGCACTTGTTCTTAGTGGCATAGGATTTATGTGATATTCCAAAACTGTCATCAAAGGGAGGATAGCCAATCTTACCCCATTTATGCCGAATTACGTGCATTTTTCATCAGTTCATGTTACATTTTGCGGTAGCTGGAAGCAAAGGTTATTAAAGCAACACTTGAAAAAAAAACTTGACAATGTAATATGTAATATATGAGAAAATCACACAATTCACACTGACTCAAAACGTTCCTCCAATCATCATTTCTGAGGCCATAATTTGCATCCTTGCGTAATGGATTTGTGTACCCTTTAGCTATATCTTTTTTTCCTTTTGAGCAATAAATTTCTTAATTTGTTAACTTAAATAGGATAATTTTTACACCAAATTAATGTGATAAAACATATAGGTCACCATCCCATTTGAGAGAAAACAAGCATTTATTTCACTATCGAGCTTTGCTTGAGGGAAGTCTCTTATGCTGTGTACATTGTACGTGCAGGCGCACATGTGCCTGCGCTAATGATGTGAAAATTGTGTGCAGTAGGGATGCCCAGTACAATACTGAGGAATCACCTTAAATGTAGTTGGATAAATTGCTCTTTTAAAATCTAGGTCCCCAACTTGCACAGTACACCTACATGTATTCCTGCCCTGCATTTGGAATTTTCTCAGGGATAATAAATAATACTTATGTCCTGTGCTATCTCACATTCACTTGGTTGTCAAGGTTTCTTTTCTGGCAATAAGTCTTCTCTTTAAACAAGACTTGGATAAACAGCAAATAGAGTGTGGCACACTTTAATTTTGCCTGAGTCATATTGGGGGTCTCTGGTGATGGTTTTAGTTATTGACGCAACACTACTGTTCCAGCATACATGTATGCCACCCAACAGTGATAAAGATGCTGTGCAGGAGACTAGGAAAGGGTCTCGAAAAGGTCGGCTTATATCTGTTAACATTGTCTGACAGCATTGGTTAACAGTTCATTAATAACCTTTCTGGTTTCTGTGTTTGTTTACTGTCAGAATCACTGTTTACAGTTAAAGAAGTGTTGGTTATTGCTTAGTGTAATTTTTCCTCTTTAAAACATTAGTGTTTTTTCATGAAAAGAGCAATTTCATCAAAACAGCAATGTCAATCATTCACTGGGAAATTCATGGGTTTGCTCAGAGCACTTTGATTTGAATGTTACATTATGTTAGCCTGCTTTTATTTTCTTGATAGAAACATGTAAATATATCTGTTTGTATGACTGTTGTAACTGCTTCCCAGTGCAGCTGATGTTAAGAAGTACAAAACATAGCTCGGTTTGATGAGCTTTAATTTTAAATTTCTGAACACTTTGCTCTTTTTTCTGTGATATCATTTAAAATCAAATTTATGTGACACAGTTTGTAAATCTCAAGTTGTGGCAGATGAAATGCAAATAAGTCTATAAAAAATCATCAGTTGCTTTTCTCTCTATCCTTTAGTTTCTATTTATAGCAAAGTCTAACAGTCTTTAATTGCAATTATTCAATTACTTTCTCATTATAAATTTTGGAGATTATTTTATTTCCCTCCCCAACAATAAATTAAGAAGTACCATAACACCATGAGATAAGCTGCCCCTGTTGACTCAAAATTTTCCCTAAAAATCGTGGATGTGGCTTATCTGCGAGGACATCTGGACAATGTGCCATACATTTGCACAAATTAACACTTCTCATCAAAAAATTATAAGTTTTTAAAGCAAACTATAAAAACTTTGTTTAATTTAACTAATAATATCAGAGTAGGCGTCGATCATTAATACTTTTACGTGTTGGGTGGCTCCTAAAAGAGCCATTTTTGTTAATAAGTATAAGCTTACATTTCTTGCTCTTAAACAGCATTAAGTCTTCATTAAAAATATATTAGCAAGTTTAAGTTCACCATTCCAGAGCAGATAAACGTCACTTGGTAGGAAATCTCCATTCCACCAGAAGGCACTGAGCTCAAAAGCTACTTGTGTCCAGTACTCCATCTCCTGGCAAAATGCCTGAGTACTAAGCTATGAATGAATTCAGAACGATCTTGTTGTTCTCACTTTACTTGCAATTCACACTTTCTATTCAAATTTTCTCGTCGTTTTCTTATCATTCATTTTACCCATTGAAGACCGCAGTTCAGGCAGTCGAAAGCTTAGCCAGATATCGCTTTTTTAAATTCTAATGTTTCATCTTGGCTGCGGTCCTTCAATAGTAATGATTTTTAAGATCTTGTGGTTGTTGTATGTAAAATATAAACTGGCAGAAATGAAAATAATACTGGTTAAAAAATACCAGAGTAAGATCAAAGTTATTTCGAAGTTGAAAGAAGAAGACTGATGTTATTCATGAGAATTATTCTTTAGATAACCACTTATTTCACCTCTCCACTACCAGATGAGAAAACTGATTGAATTACACTTGTGATTGAAGGAAACATGATGGCTGCACATGACCGATCCTTGTGAATGGCTTTTCAATTACAGCCCAGTTTGAAATTAAAATTAGTGGCCTTGTCACCGTGACAAGTGCCACTTACACACAACTTTACCAGATGGGTGCATAGTGGAGAAAGAGGTAAATTTGTACTTGCAAATTGTAACTGTGCAATTGCCACACTGGTGAGGTCACTAATTCACTGGAGAGGATGTTTGCTTATCTCTGAGTGTTACTGACCGTGCTTTGGGTTGTACTCCGACTCATTTCATTCTACACTTTGTAACAAAGTGTATAATAGCAATCAGACTTGGGTTATGAAAATTAATAATATTCATTTAATACTTGATCCTTTATATTATTTATAAGTTTCTACTTGCATTAATTTCTTTAGGAGGCATTTGCAACCTTGTAAGTCAAGTCATCATGGAGAGACTAAACCATTCACATGTTCATCAAGAAGGAGTGAGTGTCAGTCCAACTCTTACCATTGCTGAGGAAACCTCTCAGATGGCTATTGATGATGCCTCATCAGACTGCAGGTCATCTGAATGTAGCAGTTCAATGACAGAGCAAAGAACTGATTCTCTAGCTTTAGAATGTTCTAGTGTTGGCATATCCAGCGCAGAGACCCCCATCATGTTTCAAACGAGGCAGCTGAAGTATTTGGTTCTAAGTTATAGTCGCTCACTGAATGAAGAAAAAAATCATCCAAAGGTAAAAGCCTGGTTTGTACATGTAGATAGAAAAACAAAGTTAATCGAGACTCTTTTAGTGAACATTATTGATGATAGTTAAAGGGACACTATCACGCTGTAGCGCACGTGCGAACTTGACTGGTTTCTTTCATCGGAAAACAATAGAACTGTCACTTTGTCGCGTCATGGCAATGCGACAAAGTGACATATTAGCGCTATATATATCCCATCCGCCATTCACATTCATCTCTCAATTACAGGAAGAAAGGTCAACTCGCTCAACTAGTCAGGGAAAGAGACTTGTTTTTTCGTTTTAAACAGCAAATAAAAAATGTACTGACCAATGTAGTGGTGGAACACATGAAAAGCCGCATGAGTAATGTGACGGCAAGTGAGTCAATGGGTCTGTGGTTCATAACAAATTTATGATGATGCTGATGTGCAATGTTATGATGTTTAACTGATTTTATACACGAGTCCTCTATCATATTTACAAAACTATCCTGATAGGTAAATAACAAATATATCAGTCATTCTCACAGAGTATACATGTACCTGAGCGAAGAGAACCTGATAGTATGTCTGAATATCAAGAAAGAAAACCAATGAGTAAAGGTCTGCTTGCTCATGTAAAATTTAAACAAAGAAACGCTCGCACAAGCGTGATCCTTTCAGTCTTTACCACGCCTTGTGAATCGGTTTCTCTACAAAAATCCTGCTAGTGTTGCTAGTTCCATTACTTTTCCAATTTTCTGAACCTTTCTGAAAGCTGCCGGGAGAGAGCCGTCTTTGTCCAGCGCCATAACACTTCCCTCCATTCGAAGTTCTGTCAAATGGCATTGAAATTAACACTGAAAGGTCTCGATTACACACAAATTGGCACTTTACTAGAACTGTGTATCACTGATCTTTGATTCTGAGAAGTTTTAGGGCAAAGCCAAAGTTGATTGAGGATGATGCAAACGGATTTCTGAAGCTCTATATCACCATTCCCGCATCTTTGAATTCTTGACAGCCTGTCCAAAAATCAAAATCTTCCGCATGCGCAAAACGTGGTAGTGTTCCTTTAATTCTCATTATGATACATATCGATACATTTGTACCTTCTGGATCACATATTCATTATCTATAGGCAGATAGTCAATGGTGGACATAGAAGTACATGTACTAGTAAGTGGCATTGGATGTCAGTGAATTGCATTGACTTATTGCTGAGAATTTTCCCATGAAGTACATATATCACTTTACTTGCAAGTAAATCACAAATGAACAGAACCCAAGCATGCACTCAAGATTCAGCCACTGATCACTTAGTACAAATGTACTTCTTCTCTTGCATGTACATATGAAACGGTGGCATGTTACCATGGTTACCAACAGTTGTGGTCTGTTGTAGAAGTGTCTATTTAACTCTACACCTGAACTTGTTCATTAACGATCATTTCTGTGTAATGAACTCTTCAGCACTACGTTCACACATATCTAGGTAAAAAATCTATGCCTCTACAATCAAACACTTCTAGATAATGAACTGTATGGGTCTACAGCTCTACACATTGCTAAGAAACTCTACAGCTCTACAGCTCCATGCTAAGCACATAATAAGAATCGTTTATTTCAATGTTATGTGGGCAAATTGCACAATAAGTTGGCAGCTGAGAAGTTTGTCGGTCTACAAGAGTCACATGATCCAAAGAAATTCTACTAATTCTATGGTTGGGACACTAGTTTAGAGCTTATAGATGAGAAGATTGGGTGCTAGTTGGCCTGTTTGAGTGGATTTTCAGCCTCCTTCCAGTTGGGTTCGGTTTTGTGTATCATTTATTGGTTTCGAGAGACTTCATTTTTTCCCCAGGCTTTCAGTTTCCAAGGTACATCGTGAAATCCTTCAACTTGAAGATTGCTTGGCAAATCTGTTGGTAGCAAACTTTGTCCAAGACTGTTGTCGGATAATTTTTTTAATTTGAAATACTCAAGGTTCTTTAACGCTTGGAGTTCAACACTATATTCACTTGGGATGTCTTCAACTACCGGTAGTTTAGCTGTTTTGTTCTCGGTGCTACCACATTATAGAATTTTTCCTAGGTCCACCGCAACACATGAATGACTAACATACATTTGAGACATTTTAAAATTTAGAAGAACATTTTTTACGAAAAAAAAACGCACACTAAATGACAACGTCAACAACGCGAAAAGCTTGTCAGTAAGCCACAGTGCTTTCAATAAGATTTGAAGTAGGTGGCTACCTTGGAACAGCACCCGCCGGAGTAATATGAGAAGCCCACGAGAATTTCTCTCTGGAGAAATTTTAAAAGTTAAATATACCTGCCGACTTTCAACAGAATACCCGCCGGAGCTCCGGCAGGTGCCGGGTCCTATTAAAAGCACTGCAGCCAGTGAAAGCGCTTCATTCTGCAATTTGCCGCCAAAAAAGTTTCCCCGGCGCTGGAGTATTTCTTAGCCGCTGACAGGGGAGATGTTTATCTTATTAAAGGAGATAAAAATTGGAAATCTTTCATCAGTTTGCTTCTCATTCAAAAGTAGTGCATTCAGAAGATCACTTTTCTGAAGAAGGTTTGTTTAGGAGTCAGTTTTCCAAGTCAAGTTTCAAGTTTAAGGTGGCTCAAAACAGTTTTCTGTTTTTCTGACACTTACAGAGCTAGGTGCGATTTTTCAGGCTTGGAAGTGTTCTGTTTTGAGTGGCTGTTCTATTTTTTTAAGATAACTCTCCACTGTTCCTTTCATCGCGTTTAAGTCATAAGGTAGCATTGTCCTGTTGCATAGCAACAAACTTGACCCACTTTTTACCATTAATTGCATCCATCTTAAAAACTAAGCCAGTGACCCCATATTTTTTTGCTAAAAAATAGTTTTATTACACACAGAAGAAGAAAAAGGAAACATTGGAAAAAATTATGCGGAGTAGTTTTTGCTTTAATTAAAAAAAATGGAAATTTCCAAGTTTAAAAATTTCCACTCCGCAGTTGTTTTTTAAATTTCGCACATGCATTCCGCTCTTGGTGTTGAATAAGTTTTTGCATTAAAAAAGTAGGGTCACAGGATCCGTTTTTGAGATATTATCTTCGTGAATAAGGAATTTTTCGTGCGCGTTCTACGCGCAAATTAAAATCTTGACCTTGCAAGATCGCACTTTGCGCACGCGTGAAGGCAGTCCGCTGCTCAGTGCAGCCCGCAATTCCACGCAAAGAGATGTGAATACCCACGAATAGTGTTTTCGTTTTTGCTGTTGTCATTAGCAGCACAAGCAGTAGAGGAAGAGTACCACAAATACTTGAAGAGTATTTTTTTCATGCTGTTGTTTCGATTGATAGCCGGCACGATCGATCGTGAACTTTTCGTTCATGTTCCACCACAGCAGTTTCAGATGGTTCACGTTGCTCTCAAAAACCAACAAATTACGCTTGCCTGTGATACTATGTGTTTGGTCACAATTGTCCATGTTGTCAACAACCTTAATTTGAAACAGAGGCTGTGGCCAGGCACCTATAGTTACATTAGTGTGGCTGCATGTATTACTTACTTTCTTTCAGTTTGTTAGTAAGCAGAAATGTAATTGTTTATTACCAAGAAAAATGTGTGATCATAGAGCCCCAGATCCATAGAACCGTAGAGTTTATTATGTAGCAATGTCTGATGGAAGAGTCTTAGACCTGTAGACTTCATTATTTAGAAATGTGTGATTGTAGAGCAGTACAGCTGTAGAGCCATAGAGTTCATTACCTAGAAATGCGTGATTGCAGAGGCATAGAGTTAATTAACAAGATATATGTGTGATCGTAGCGCCATACAGTTCATTATCTAGATATGTGTGATTGTAGAGCGGTAGAGTTCATTATGTAGAAATATCATTAAGAAGCAAGTTCAGGCATAGGGTTGAGTAAAAAGTACTACAAGAGGCCAAAAACTGTTGATAACATGATAACATGCCACGGTTTTATTTGTACACGCAAGACAAGAAGCGCAAAGTGATTGGCGATAAAGGCGTAGAGGTGTAGCGGTAGCTGTAGCTATTTCAAGCTTTTAAAAACAGACTGGGTATAAAATGTATCTAACATTTTCATTGAATTTACTGTGCTTTCATACTTCTCATCATGCCATCCCTTAAAATTATTTTGCCAAGTTAATACTTCCTTTAAGTCAGCTGTTATATGACACGCATGCCATATTGCTTGCTCATCGTTTTTGCATGTGTGCCATATTGCACATTAAGCTTAACATGTAGCACACTGGTCAAGACAAATTAAAGACTTGCGCATGCCATATAGCAGCTACTGTGCCAGTCTTTGTTTTGCTTATTACATGTAAATATCCACATATCTGTGAGCTTAGTGACACACTTAACATGCTGTGTCATCTTGTGCCCTTGCCATCACCTTTTTCCCTGTTTTCTCGAGGAGCATCACAAATTGTTTATGTAGGTTGACCATGCATGAGACAAAGTTTCAGATTAGAGAATATCATACTAATTATACTACTGGTTCACATTTACATCTATGAAACAGAAGTTGTTCACTGTATTTTATCTTGTATTTAATGCATTTTTTTCCCAATGTATTGCTTTCGTGAAAAATTTAGCGATCCCAGGAGAAAAGATGGATCACTAGTCTATGTCAGGCTCGTCATCAGTGCATTTCATTTTCACTACGTGTTCTTCAAGGATGTTTCAGTCAAGAAAGGTGAGCCTATGTGTATTTCATTTAAATAAAGAAATGGAAAGTTTTTGTTCTTTTTTGGATGTCCTTGTGTGATCCTTGAGGGGTACTCAATGAGAATTTGGGTGGGGTTAGCATGGCTTGCAGACCAAAATATGCGATTTTCCTCACCCTATGTCAGACTTAAAAGGCCTCATGCATCCCATGGTGCAATGAGGACAGTAGTTATAAAATGTAGGTCCTGGTGCAAAATGGGTCCTGCCTCATTTTTGTAACTACTTCTAACAATTTCTAATTTGAAATAGGTACAGCTGTAGTTCTAACTACTTATAACAAATTATACACGTATTTTTGAAATATGAGGTGGACCCATTTTGCGCCCGACAGCTACATTTTATAACTACTACAACAAAATTCTCAAGATTATCTGTGAAGTAAAGAAATAAAAATCTCACAACCTTAGATAAAGAAATAAAAAAAATCACAACCTTAGGTAAAGAAATATAACTTTAAATCATCACACTGGAGTTAACTCGGTATCCCTGGGAACAACCATCAATTTGTCCCTGACGAATCCTTGCCCCAGATCATCCTTCAGAAAATGGTTCTCCCTTATTCACAATGGACCTATCAATCTCATAAACTTTTAATGACCAGTTTGGATCCGTGGCTCGTTTCTTCCCTCCTTCAAGCTCGCCAGCAGTTCACTAATAATTATGTAAAACTCTCAAGCTCACACTTCACAATGTTGAACTGACTGCCTGACAAAATGAAGATATGACATTTTAGTTCACCTTGTTCTGAAGTCTTTCGATTTATTGTCAATTGAATGCCATCTTTAGTATTAACTAATCTCATCCCTGAACCGTGAAGATCGTTTTTTTCCATGCTCTCTAAATCAATGAACAAAGCAAATCTGTCTCTGGGATAGAATTCACTCGGTGTCATCAAACTGTTTTCCTTCCCAAACCTTCTGAACACCTCTTCCCACATATCTATTGTTTTCATTCCCTGGCTGTAAACTTTATTTGGGATTCCAGTCACGGTCACTTTCACTTGAGTGATTCAGGATCAAATGTCTTTTCACTGTCTCTTGCTCCTTCGGTGAAAGGCTCGTAGAAAAGGAGGAGGAGTCCTTTCATTGATCTTCTGGGAACATTGATGCTTTCATTGATGATGGAATCAGTTCCTTTTGTTATTGATATTGTCTTATGATGAGTTTCGTGTTCATACATAAATCTGTTTCCATTCAGATAATTTTTACTCTGGATGACTTCATACTCAGGCTGGATGTTGCTCAAATCATATACTAACTTGGTTGGATCAGATCCTTTTACGACACTCCCAGTGGGAGCGAGTCTCATTCGACTAAGACTAACTCATCACTCAATGCTCTCGGGAACAATACTCCATGATCATCCAGAATATCGTGGTCAATTGGAATCCTATATCTATTCCCATAAACACAATTGAGCTTTATCTCCGTAGTGACTCCTAAAGTCCTCTTGTCTCCTGAACTGCATCTGATCTTCGAGAGATCTTCAGACTAAATTCCTTCCACTGTCTGACTCGCTTTCTCTTTTTCAGTCAAGAAGAGGTCTTCATAGAGCTTGATTAGGTCACAGCCTTTGTATCTTGCCATAATTTCTCCTGCGAATTTGATGGTGAATCTGTCAATCAATGTTCTTGCGACATTGTTTACCAAAAAGTTATTCGCGTGACCACTCACTCGTCAAGTTGAAGACTAATGCCAATGATCTCGGAACCAAGACTACTCCATCATCAAGCTTCAGAATGGGGATGTGAAGGGTTTCCCTGGGAGAGGCCTACACACACCGCGGAAACTTCTTTCGTCGAGGGTACTTGAAGAAGTCTGATTTTCAACTCAGATTCTTCAAAAATACAAGTTGCAAACTCGAAACTCAAGGAATTGTATCCTGACTATGGAAAAGAGAAATATGCTGGTAAAGTCATGGTCGTCAGTCCGAGAGGTGGCTAGACTCCGCTTTCTATGAAAGAAGGAACAGTGTACCCTATGTTATCAAAAACAGACACGTTTTCAAACTCTTAGTACAGAGCATGAAGTTGTGATTGCTGGAAAAGATACAGAAATTGAGGAGCTGGATAAATCTATTAAAAAAGATAAAGAAATATTAATAGATGAATATGTAACAAGTGTAGAATTGAGAGAAAGAGTGCATCCCAATTGGTCTGTTGAGCTGCATCCCAATTGGTCTGTTGAGCTGCATCCCAATTGGTCTATATCATGTCCTCATTACGTACATGTTTTAAATCTTTAAAAGAAATAAATGATTTGCTTTTCAAATTTCTCTGGGATGGAAAAAGGGACAAAATCAAACGGTCTGAAATGATTGCTGACTACGGCGACGGTGGCCAAAAAATGTTGGACATCATGGCTTTCAATAAGTCTTTAAAGATCACGTGGATAGTTAAGTATATTTCCGATGATTGTAAATCCAAATGGAAAACTTTTTGGGATTTCTATCTTTCAAAATGGGGAGGAAAATTAGTTTTTCTTGGAAACTTGGGAAAAAAGACGCCTCCAAACATGATTTCAAGGATGACTTCCTCCGTGAACTTATCGAATTTTGGGTGGACTTTAATTTCAGAGACTCGTTTCTCTCCAAACACGACTTCTGTAGTAGTATGATATGGAATAACTCATTAGTCAGAATTGCTAATAGGCCGTTTTTCTATAAGCCGAAGCTGGTGTACGAAATATCAAAGACCTTGTTAACGATGATTTTACGATCATAACTTATAGAGAATTTAGAGAGAAATATTGCTCATCTGCCTCTTTTCTTGAATTTTATGGGGTGACCTCGGCCATAAGGAGCGCTATGAAGTCTTTGAAATTGAATTTGCAAGATAGAAAAGATCAGGAGTTTTCGGTGCAAAAACTGATTGCAGCAACCAAGCCGACTAATCTAGCTTATAAAATTCATGTAAGGAAAAATTCCACTAGCCCGCAAAAGAGTCAAGAAAAATGGGTAAAGGACTGTGGCCTTGAAGTGGTGGAGGATTTGAGCTGGAGGTCGATTTATTTACTACCAAGGTTGTGGACGATCAGTACAAAAATAACGAACTTCCAGTTCAAATTTCTCCACAGACGTATAGCCACGAATACCTTTCTATCTAAAATAGGAATTTCAGACACTACTCTTTGCTATCTGTGCAAAACAGACAAGGAAACATTAATTTATCTTTTCTGGGAATGCTCGGTAGTGAAAACTTTTTGGGAAAGGATTCATTGTTTTTTCGTTTCAATCCATTTGATACCAGCCTCACACGTTTTGGATATATATGAATGTTTAGGTTTTAAAGGAGAGAAAGACGATATTTTAGTAAGCCACCGTTTGCTCCTTGCTAGGTATTATATTTATTGCTGTAAATTTAAGAACATCTCTCCATCTATCATAGAATATGTGCAATAGCTGAAATATAACTTAGAAATTGAAAAACAAATATCTATGGTCACCGATTCCCAGAATAAATTTCAGCAGAAGTGGCACAAAATGCTTCATGCATTATAACTGCCTCATAGTCTGCGGGCGGGCTCAAAATGTGAGCCTACTCGCAGGCTATACTTTACGCTCTCCTTATCCTGATCTAGAGCCTCTGAAAATCAAGCTTGCTAAACGCTGTACTTCCGGGTTTCTTTCAAGCTTCTACTTTTATCTACCCCACTCACATTTTTAGCCTTTTTGTCTTTCAATATTTTCTGCGTAAATTGCTTTTTTTTTGGAAATGATGTGATATTTGTTCGTTTTATACTTTTACAAAATTACTATAAACTACATGTATAAACATTGTAAGTAAAACAGTGTACATGTAAGTTGTATAAATATTAACTGTTAATACTGTAACACAGTTAACATAGAGAGTATCCTTAATGTAGTTAATGTAAGTATGTTTCTTGTATGTAATGTTTTTTCGTGTGGTTATAATAATAAAAAAAAAAGGTATTGGCGTAAAAAAAAAATCAGTGTGAATTCACTCTTGCACTCCCTCTTGATTCGAGGATTGATGGAAGCTTGCTTGAGAGACTAGGAAAAGCACTCAAGAGTAAATTCAAAAATGAAAAATTCCAACTGAGATTTGATTATGCGGCGGGTGCCATAGTCATTGAAAATCCACTGATGAGGAAGATTCAAATCAATCGTGATCTAACTTCTCTTCTCGGACCCATTGAATTTTGGATCATTGGTAAAGAGAGAAAATTAAAAATAAAGACTATCATCAATCAGTTGACTTCGTTCAACCTTGTACACTGGGATTTCATTAACCGAGATTATGGAAATGAGGGAGGTGAGGCTTCTCCATCCTCCACCTTAGTGTGTTTCGACATAGCAGGAGGACCTTTCAAAAGAGTGACTTATTCTTCAAAGGGTGAAATAGCGATGAGAAAAATAAAAAACGCCACTCGTATTTCTTCTATGCGAATTAAAAATAACTGATGAGAATGGCAATTTAATTGATTTCAATTAAAAGTATTTTAAAAGACTTCATTGTTGGGATGGTTGATACATTTCTTCAGCTTGGTTGTAGATTGATTCCCATTTTCTTGCTGATCAGATTAGACTTTTGAAAGATTTGAATGATAATTTCGTGGTAAAGACAGAACTCTCGATGATTGCCAGAAGATTGAGCTTAAACTGTGGAAAGTACATGGCAATAGTAAAGAACATAGAACTTGATAAGCCTGAAGAACTTGATAAGAACTTGGGTAAGAACTTACCTCAAGAACTTGATAAGAACTTGCCTGAAGGAGAACAATAGTGTAAACATATGGTCACTTGTAATAAGGAGAAGGAATTCAGGAACAAATGGAAATTTTTTCTGTCTTTGTAAACTTGTATTGTGTCCTTTTTCTTCACAGCTTTTGTATTTTGGTTTATTTCTTTTCGCCACCTATTTATTTAATAATCTATTAAATTCTAGAAAATTTATACCCTATGTAGTGTAACAAACAAAATTCTTATTAACATGCAAACAATAACGTTGTAAATAGATCAACTGTAATTCAATTTGACTTGTGTGATTGTAGTGTAATATATGTATTGTTAGTAGCGCCAGTCAATGTAGTGTAAGCATCGTGTAAGAAGTAATTATAGTGTAACTACATTATGTAAGTATTAAAAAAACAAATTAATTAAAAAATAGTATAAATATATAAAAGGGATAATGAAGAAACCAACTATTAACCATCAGAAACTAATAATAACGTTTAGCATTGCGTCTCAAGCATAGAGTTTCATCTATGAAATCTATTTATTAGAGAAGCAAAAATATTTCATTCTCTCAATTAAAAAGTCTGATAATAAGCTTATAAAAACAATGACTGATGCCGCGATGATCACTGGAATAGCAGCTGGATATGGATTGATCGCAAAGAAAGCAATCAAAGAGCTCATGACTTCTGTTCCTTCAGTGAATATAATGAACTATGTGAAATTCACGGAGGTAGTTGCGGCTTTTTAGCACCTAAACAAGATCAAAGGATTTTACCAAGTTGATTTCTTCATGAATCTCTTAAAATGTTTGGTAAAGTTACTGTTTCAGCTTTAAGATATGCCACTTTCTGCTTATTGGTTTAAGCGGTAATGATTATATTAAGAAAAGAAATTAAGGAAGAAATTGAAAATCAACTTCAAGATACACTGTAATTGAAAGGCCGCGGGCAAGAATGTCCCCTTGATTTTTCGGCTATTTTTGAAAGTGCTCAAAAATAGCTGAATTTTGCCATGTGGGTTTCATTTCACCTGAGAAACATTGCTCTGAAGTTCTTTTTTCGCTGGGTTGCTCTTCGTTTTCGAGAACTAACGTTTGCAAACAAGGCACGCAGGTTGCCTTTAGGAGTTTATTTGTTTAGGAGTTCAGGTCGTCTTTAGGAGTTTATATGTTGAACAGGAAACAGGCAGACTATTTGAAGTGTATGAAGTCAAACTCAAATCTTACAGCATTTAGAGTGAAAGTCTGGGAAGTGGTTGTTTACATTGGTTATTGTGACGTGAAACACAACACGTGAATCGATCGAGCGTCAAACGAAATACCATCGAAGAAAAAAGAGATGTGATGCATTAGAGCTCTGTCAACTGATATCTTTAGCATTGTTTTAAAGTACCTTGTATTGCTGCTGCCTGGTGGTTGAGATGCATCATAAAGCCTTGATAAACCTGTTAAGTTATCAACACATTTTAAAGAAGCAAAATGTGTTCTGTAACTTTGAACACAACTGCCGATAAAATCAAGTTATCAGCGTTTGAAGTCAAATCGATCCAGGCAGCGAAGTCCAAGAGCAGTTCTTGCCCAAGAAAAAACACCCTCTGGTGAGTTGTGGCCCATTTGCCAAGCGTTGCTAGCGTCAAAGTTAGGAAAGGGAGGACTGGTTTTAGACTTATAAAATTTGTCTGGTATCCGCGCGCCATGTTTCCCACGCACAAGGTGCAAAGACCCTTCCCGGCATGCATTGTGATCACGTTGTCTGGACGTTTCTCGAACTGGGAACTAGTTAGTTGATTTTCCTTTTCCATTTAAACATAATAATTGCCAACAAGTAGCGAGCGATCCATCGATTGTAACATAGATCTGGGTTACAGGTTGCGTTGATTTTATTTCAAATCGGCATGATTTGTGGTGTTTTGAACTTCTGGGATCAGCGGACATGCAGATGTATTAAGATTAAGACCCGTACATTGCGCAGAAGAGTTAATCTGTGTTAATCTGTCAGCCTTATGCGTTACGTGAAATTAACATTTTGCTGTTGTCTAAGTGAAATTAATATCCTTGCCGTCGTGCGTTAACATGAAATCAACATTTCACTGTTTTCTAAGTGAAATCAACATCCTTGCTGTCACACATCAATGTGAAATCAACATTTTAACTTATTTAGGCCTGAAATCAACATTTTTGAGCTTATACGTTGCGTGAAATTAACATTTTGCTGTTTTCTAAGTGAAATCAAAGTCCTTGTGGTCGTGGCGGGCCGATCCTTTGTTATAATAAACCAAGGCGAGACTTCGACTTATAACAAAGTCTTGACTTGTTTTCTTATAACAAAGAATCGGCTCGGTTTATCATAACAAAGGTCTGGCTTCGTTTATCTGAAGGGCTCGGCGGAAAAAGCGCATTTGCTATTTTAATCAAAAGTAAACTTTGTTGAAAACGCTCCAAATTTCGCATGCAGTTTTGTTCAGGTATGTTAAAATATTTCCTGTAGTTTTTGCGCTTAAGTTCACTTCGTTTTCGAGATATTGCGTATGCAAAAAACACTCGGTTTTTCCAACCTGTGTGCCTTTTTTGAAAACGTAATTTCTCAAAAACGAAGAGCAACCCAGCGAAAAATACTTCAGAGCAATGTTTCTCAGGTGAAACAAAATCCACATGGCAAAATTCAGCTATTTTTGAGCACTTTCAAAAATAGCCGAAAAATCAAGGGGACGTTCTTGCCCGCAGCCTTTCAATTGATGTTATTAAACATTAATACTATTTAGATAGCAAGCATAGCAATAATGATTGGAGGGGCAATTATCATTGCCAAGGCATTTGTTGGTGGAAATTATCTGGTAAAGTATTTGAGTGGCGATTCAGCTGGTGAATTAAAGAAGCGTCATTATTTCGCCGTTTAAAGGTATGAAAAAGAATATCAAAAGTATCAAGAGAACTGGAACAAAGCTTCTTGATTGAGTTGCATCTAATGATAGAATCAAAGATGAAGCAAAACAGAACTTCGAAAACACTGACTACGCTTTGAAACTATGTAATAAAACATGTCAAGATTGAATGGATTTGAGAGAACCTCAGTTTTCAGACTTTTACAAACCAAATGAGCAACAAAATCAGGAAGAGATGATTTACGTTGGAGCTTCAGCCTTGGCAATCGGATTGGCAGCGAGTCATTAATTATTTTGTTATAACAAAATGAGTGAATTTAAAAAAATTATCAAATATTTATTAAGTCCCAAAGGTTTTTGGAAGGGATTGGAGGCTGTGAAGAAGTTGTCTCGAGAAGCTGGAGTTTCTGAAAATGTCGCAAAACTCTGGTTGATGAAGGAGGCCATCTGGCAGATTTTTCTCCCAGCTCCTAAAAATACCCCGAGACCGAAGTTTGACATTACATCCCCCAATTCGGTTCATCAAGCTGATCTTTTTTTCCTCCCCCTTGATGAACTTCTGAGAGTAGGAAGGAAGGTTTATATGTGCGCATTGATGGTCATTGATGTAGCTAGCACATTCAAGGCTGCTGAACCACTTACTTTTAAAGAGTCTCCAGAAGAAGTTTCAAAGGCTTTTCAGAGAATTTATAGAGGACCACTAAAGTCGCCCTCAGTTCTTCAGGTTGATCCCAGATGTGAATTTATGGGTGATGTAAAGAAGGAGATGGTGAAGCATGATGTGAGGATTAGGACGGGAATTGTGAATGTTCACTGTGATCAAGGAATAGTTGAATGTTGCAATTGAACATTGAGTGAAAGTCTTTTCAGTTTTCATTACAGTTAGGAGACGAACATGAAATCTTCTGAGAGAAATAGAGAATGGATGAATAGACTTCCAGAAGTGGTTACAGCATTGAACAATGAGGTGACCTATCTGACTGGCAAGAAACCAGTTGATGTGATAGGAGAGAAAGTGGTTGTGCGAAGAGTTCAATGGCTTATTTGAGACCAGTTGGTTTGACAGAGAAGAGACTTGATTCTTCAGTGAATGTGAGATATCTCTATAGTGATAGTGAGGATTCGTCAGGGAAATGTTGGTGGTTGTTCCCAAGGGATACTGAGTTACCTCCAGTTTGATGATTTAAAGTTTTATTTCTTTACCCAAGGTTGTGAGTTTTTCATTTCTTTACCTCGCAGATAGCCTTGAGAATTTTGGTTGTAGTAGTTTAAAAATGTAGGTGGCTGGCACAAAATGGGTCCAACCTCATGTTTTAAAAATACTTATATCAAGTTAGAATTTGTTATAAGTAGTTAGAACTACCTATTTCAAATTAGAAATTGTTAGAAGTAGTTTAATACAAAGATGAGGTTGGACTCATTTTGCACCAGAACCTACATTTTATAACTACTAGGACAGACGATGGTGTGAGACCTAAAGTTTATACCCTATTCCAGAGCTGACCTTATCTATTGACTGCTTCTATTCACATGGACATTTGGAGGTGTTCAAATTCCAATGCAGGGCTTGACACTAACTTTTCAACTTACTAGCCTAGTGGCTAGGGACAACTTAGATGTTACTAGCCAAATTTGTTTTTTACTAGCCAAGCATTGATGTTGGCTAGGTACAATAACAGCAGAATTAATAGCAAGACTTTAAAGCACAATGCAAACAGCTCTCTTTAAAGGTTGCTTATTATATTTGTACTTTTATGGAATTTTGAGGAAAACAAAACAATGTAATTTTGCATCTGAATCCGCTTGACACATATTCAGTACACCTTTTGTTCAATGGACTTGTGTTTTCCTCGCATCAAATCTGTCAGACCAACAGATCACAAAGAAAATTCCAGCGTACCTTTCAGGGCTCTCTTTTTGTTTGAGAGTTCCTTGGAAACATATCGAGACCCCAAGATGTCATTGTAAAAACTGTCAAGACTTCTTCACAGACAGGTGCCATACAATGTAGAAATGTTTCAAAAGAAAAAATCTGAACAGTACTGTAAACTGTCATTGGCAAAATTTGACTGCTAAAAATGGCTCATTTAAATGTCAAAGGAAATAAATCTTTCTCAAGTATTACTGTAGCGGTAAGTGTTGTCAGTATGCATATGATGACAAATCGCCCATGTGTTGTTACGCTAAATGAAATGTTATCCCTTTACAGTTCTGCACAATTTTGTGCATGATGTTATCAGGAAGCTAATGTTTTGATCTACTAATTTTGGTAACAAAAAGAACCACCCAAACAATGATTTGTGCTTTCAGAAAATGCTGTCTTGTCTGTCAAATATTTCTTTCAACATAATAACACGTTCTCTGTTTACGTACCACACAGCGAAAAGTAAGCAAACTTAAATTTGCATACATGCTGAATAGCACGTGCCCGGTAACATGATACATCCACAATGAGATTCTGACATTGTTTCTGAGAAAAGTGTTTGTGTTTGTCTTCCTTAAGGAAGACAGAAACTGGTGCGGCCAATTTCATTTCTAGTGGAAATCAAAACCTACTAGCCCAAACTAAATTTCTTCTAGTCTGCAGCTAGATGGCTACTATTAGTGTTGAGCCCTACCCTGCATTGCACCTCTCAAGAAATGAATAATAACAGTGATAAAGTATAGCTCCTTCTTAAAATTACACCTTATTCCTGACTGTAGATGACAAACTGTGCCCATTTCAGACCAGAAAGGTCAATTTCATACTCTTTGGGGCCCACACATACACATGTAGCTATAGCAAGGATACTACATGTATATCCCCCACTGGGGTGTGATCCTTATTTCATGTTATGTACTTTTTAAGAAACTGACAACAGTGAAGATTACTAAACCTAATTGGCTGATGAATTTTCTTTTGCATGGAAGATCTATCCCTCAGAAGTCACCTCTGGTGCATCTTCTTATCAATGAAGAATGTAACATTCCTTGGTTGTTCCTTGTGGATCTTGTCACAACAGCAGCAAACGAAGATTTACTTGAACAGGTGAAAAGAAGATACTGTAAACTTAAGATTCTTTCATCAGCTCTTATTTTTACACTATTGCATCCAGAGTTGATGAAAATTAACTCAAAATGAAAATAGTAAATGATTTGAACCCAGGAGTATCAGTAGTTTGTAAAGTGTGATCATCCGGTTGAGAGTAGTTCTGAGAAGAACTGTTGTAGGTGACTGACGTTTCAACAACCTGAGTGGAAGTCATCTTCAGAGTCAAGTGAATAGTGTTTGTCAGTTGATGATGTTATAAGTTTGGTCTGTTGAAAGTGATTGGTCACTTTAGCCATGATGGTATTGGCTGAAAGAGATGGGGTGAGATGGTACGGTGGAGGTTAAGGGTTTAGGAAAATACAAAAATTGTTCCTAAAACGTTTTTTAACAAACATTTTGCATCTTTCATACATGTGAGAGATACGCATGCTGTTTAATTTGGGATTCAAAAAAATTAGACCTACGCAAACATAGAACAACCTGCGTGACTCGTGAATATTGGCGTGACAGAAAAGAGAAGTTGAGGAAGACTGGAACGAGGACCATGAGCAAAAAACATGTCGTCAAGAATGTGTTGGGAACGTCACACTGTTTCATTTTTTTTTGAACCAACAGCGTTGCTTTGAGAAATTAACGCAATGAAACTACCTGCACTTATCGACGAACCAAATTTCTGTCGGGCATAGCAATAACTGGTACGTATGGAAGCCATGTGCGACTGATGTGTAAGACTTACCAGTCTTACCCTTATTTGTTGACGAGTAAACGAACAAGAGGAAGACCAAATTAATGTCGCAAGTTTGTAGTTAACTGATCGCCGACTTTTTTGTAGAAATTGTTTAAAGTGCAACAACGGCAAGTCCATGTGTGACAACTACTAGGCCATGCGCATCTTCTGCACATTCGTTCAGGCCTGATCTCAGTGGTTGATTCAAAAGAGAAATGCTGAAGCCCACACAGTTGTTTGTTCGGTTAAACATAATCTTACCTTGAAGCGGAGCTAGAAGAGAAAAAGAAATCCAGTTTTCTTCGTTTGTCCACTTCTGCCTTTCGGTTTTTGGATGACATTTTTACGCGGAACCAAACACTCCGAAAACAAGAGAAACTGAAATGAACACTTCGTAAAATCGCATGCTTTCGAAAGATGACATTGTTGAATATTACGTGTTTTCAGTCAGTCTCACAGGGATTGTAAAGTTGCCTCTCTTTAAAAGATGAATAAGAGTTTGTATTAATAAACTATTGGTTTGTTTTTGTAATTTGATGCATTTTTTCGTTTTATTTTCGTTTTGTATCAAAGTAGCCGGGGCTCAGACTTGTAGTAGGCGGTAAAAATCCCCGGTCCCTGGCCCTTAGTGACAGCCCTGGAATCATGAGGGAGTCTTGAGTGTGTTGTGATTGTATAGCAACTTTATTTTCAATATGGATGGAGTGAATTGACTGGTCATCCATCATGACAGGAAATAACCACAACTGTTACTGTTAGTTGCTGTTACTTTAATTCATGATTTCAAAGTTTGTTAATAATTGCGAGGTTAATTATAAGAATAAAAGTTATAATTATAGCTATATATGTGCCATTAATCTGTTTAAAAGTCTCATACATGTACATGTAATATGAATTCGTCTACAATTGTCAATTCCTAAGTAAAGGATCTTTGATATGAGAAATAACATGGTGTAGACATGTACAGGTCAAAGCTATTTTCACTTGAGAAAATCTTGGGCAGACAGAGACATTATTACATGCTTACTTGGCCTCTGAATGCTGGAAATCCCATTTCCACAGACCGCAATGTTTAAACAAAGCTTCCCAGTCCCCCTGCAAGAAACCACCTTTGGCAGTCCTTATCTCGAACCCCCTTCGCTAAAATCCTGTATGCGCCCCAAAAATTAATTTGGATTTGCTTTGGTTTTGGATTATAATACCAAGTGATTTGCTGAAGTACTTGTTCTGCTTTGTCATCCAATCAGGTGTAAAGCTAAGACCAATTTTAGCTCACTCACAAACATTTTCCTTCTCTTTGCTTTTATTTGCTTTGATTAGTTTACTGGAATGTGAATATAATACTTCAGTTTTGACTTTGCAATTCTCAATTGAAACAGACATATACAGGTATATTTGAACATCCATTTTAATGTATTTCATCATTTTAGCGCCTTTTGATACTACAGTATTGTGCAAAAGTAATTCAAGCTAAATGCGCAAATTTTGTTCTTTGTTCCCGCGATTTTTCGATTAAAGTTTGCTCGAAAGTTTGATAGAGAGATTTCCCGGCTTGTCAAGCGATAATTTTGCTAGAACAATAGACGATATTTCTTTGAATTTTCGATAAGTTAACGAAAAATTGCGAGCAGTAACAATAATTCGCCAGCCTATACACAAAATTTCGCAAGGCACGAAACAGCAGTTTGCCAGCATTTGTACAATTTTCTTTTTGCGACTGATCCATGTATGAAAAAACTGTCATGTACACAATCACGTAGTTACTCTAGTCCATGAAAAGCTGATGCTAGAAATACCAGATTTCCAAAAGTCTCTGTATATTTCCTATTGTATTCTACAATGTACATAAGTTTCTCTTTTAAACCTTTGCTGATATCTATCCAAATGCAGTCTCTAGTCTGTTGAGAGGGCTTTATTGAAACTAAGAAAACTGGAAAGATGTTAACAGGAATCTGAACTGAAAGCTAAGGTCCTAAGGTTCCTTGTGACAATAAACCTACAATCGATCTTGTAAATTGAGTGACTCTTTGTACTGTATTCCTTTTTATTATTTGCCGTTTCCTTTCACTTCTCTCTTTATTTGCTTTTTAATGGATGTGTTGTTTAACATTTACTAGGAAAAACCATGGTTTTTTTCTGATTGTGACACTAGTAATTATTGCAGTTTTCTGTTACTGCAAAAGCTAAGTTTAATTAGGAATGTCCAAATGGAAACTGGAAAAGGCCTGGAAAATGCTGGAGGACTTGGAGGATAATATTTAATACCATCCAGATTGCCAAAAAAACTGCATCCTCAAGTTCTTCAAGTTGCTTGTAGCTGATTGCTTTAGCGACTGAAATAATATCCATAACTGTAGATGTTTTGTTTTGCCCTGAAACTCATGGTTTTCAGTTCAATCTCACGTTACAATACAATACAATACAATACTTTATTAACCCTCCCCAAGGGGTTTTTCAGAATTAATTTACAATATGAATATAAAATTATGACTAGGACTACTGATTTTAACTATGATGACATACATTTCCTTGATATAAAAATAAGGACTAAAAATAATAACTAACAATGTAATAAAAATGCCCGTATCCTATTTCTTCATTTCTGGAATGAACCTGCAGGAAAACCTTTCGCAAGTGAGATTCAAGTAGCATATGTCATAGATAACACTGTAAGTTATCCTCTTATACAATGCATACCATGTTCTCTGGCATGAATTTTTTAAACAAATACATGAATCCAAATTTATCTTGTGCAAGTTACTTGACAGTTTTTTCGTACATGGATCAGTCACAAAAAGAAAATTGCGCAAAGGCTGGCAAACTGCTGTTTTGTGCCATGCAAAATTTCATGTATAGGCTGGCAAATTGTCATTAGTGCTCACAATTTTTTGTCAACTTATCGAAGATTTTATGAAATAGTGTCCTTTTTCTAGCAGATTACCGCTTGACAAGCCGCAGAATTTAAATAGAACTTTTGAGCGAACTTTCATTGAAAAATTGCGAGAACAAAGAATGAAATTCACGCATTTCGCTTGCATTATTTTTGCACACTACTGTAGTTGGAAAGAAATGCATGTTTTCATGTTGCAAATTCTGTCTTGAGTATACATACATAGTTTGAAGCTACTTTAGTCTGTAGCTAACCAGAAAATGCCAAAACTGTCTAAGAATGTAATTTTGTCAAACAGATCTAGGTGTTGATGGCTTAATAAGTTATTGCAAATTTGTAGGTTTTCAAGCCAGTCCTGTTGAGTCTGAGTCAAGAAATGCAAAGGTGCAATCTGGCAATTGATGGGTACAAAGCTCCTCTACTAGTAAGTTTAAAAATAATATATGCACTAAAGTACATGTGAGTGCAGGTTGTTCTGTTTTTTATGTCCTGATACAGTTTTGCTGTTTTCAGAAGTCATCAGCCTTTACAAAAACTTGTTAACTGTGTAAATATCTAATCTGCATTTGTCTGTTCTCAAGCATGAAGCCTGGTTTTCAATAGTGACAAAAGCACAAGTGCAAGTAACAGGAGAACTAGAGGAGGAGCCCTCCCTGACTAAATCGTTACCGCTGTGTCACCCTGTAACAATTAATTCATTGTGAGGGAATACAGCTATTAATTCATCACAGCGTTGGAAAGCAAGCGCTGCCTTTTGGTAAATTTTTAACAAAAGAAAAAAAATAAAACAGAAAAGATAACTCTGTGATCTCACTAGGAGTGGAATTAATAGCCTCCAGCTCACAAAACAGATATCTTCTCCACTGCGCCACACTTAACAACTATACTATCTGTGGATAAAATATAGAATAAATCAGTTTGTACGGAAGTGCTGGGTAGTTAAAACAGCGGTCTCAAGTAGGTTCCTATCACGAACCTTGTCTATTATTCTACTTTATCTTTCTAGTAATTATCCACTTGTAAGATTACAAACTTCAACCGAACTAGCCATAAGTCCACAAGTACGCATTACGGACCTATTTTTCCTTTCCTAGTGTTTGTGCAATGATCTTACCTATGGGCTGTGCTTTGTGGAAAATGGAATATGGCATGAGCCCAAGCTAAGGGAATCTGTTATGTTGGGCCAATTAAACACTTGTTTCAGCTTCCATCGTACATCAGGAAAAAAGAAACTTCCTTTTGGTTGGTTGGTTGTATCAGTGTTAATCTTTTTACAAGACAAAAATCTCTTGAACACACTTGCACATATGTGCTTGCATTGCTAGTGTAACTGGGTGAGTGGCTTGAAGACAAGTGATTCACTCTGATCTGTATCACAAACATGTAGTAACTTTCATTTGAGTATTGATACTCCTCCTGATTGGGTTACTAATAACTTGCAGGCTACACCCAGCATTTCTGTCCATTTAATTTGACCAGGACATCTTCCAATCTAGCTTAGTCTGTCCTCCATGCAGATGTCACAAGGACAACTCATTACCCCGAGATATGTACTCTTTTAAACTAAGGAGGGTTTTGTTGCTAATTCAATCAGTATTTATATGTAAATTGCTAATCCTTTGATTTTCTCTATTTTAATCAGGCACTTTCAAAGTTGTGTGACATCCGCTTGGGAACAACCTCAGTTCGACCTATCTGTAACTTGGTATGTAGCAGTATCAAAAACAGTATTAAAGTGCCAGTGAACCAAAATGTTTGTATCCTTTTCAGGATTCTCCTTAAAATTTGAAGTGGAAGGAGAAGAATTTCAAGAAGCCATCACAAAGTGCTTTCCTTGCTGAGCCCACCAAAAAAATGTATATATATTTTCTCTGAGTAGCCATTGTGTCTAGATAGGTCAAGTAAACGGTGATTTTCACCTGTAGCCGAAGCCTCTGGATAACCCTGCCTTTTTATTTGCCCAATCCATAGTTTCAAATGTGCTTGCAATCCTGGTGAACTTTATTTTTGTTGAATCTTAACATAAAGTGCTGTTTCAGCTGCTGAAATCAACATTTTGGACCAATAAAGTGTTGGTTGTATACTCAAACTAGTCGTGGTAGATTCTCTCATGTTTTGACATCAGGTGGCTCCAAACAGTTTCCAGCACTTTCCAAGACATAGAAAATGATGGGTCATTATAACCACTCTATATCGGTTGATACCAAAATCATGGTATCATAAAGCTGCCCAATCATTGGTGAACATGTTGCTGTCAAATTTGTGGCACAATAGGTTACCATAGCAACAATATGACCTGCTAAAAACACCCTTAATTTTAGCTTTGAGCGCTTATAACTAAAAAATGAGCTTGGTGACCCCCATTTTCTATTATCAAATTATGATAAGCATGAAAACATGCAACGTTTTGCAAAGTTTAAAAAAATTCTGTGGAGTGGGTTCAGAACTACCTTAAATTTACGAAAATTTGGCAGTGAAAGAGGCATGCCCTGTCCTGTAAAGTTTTATTGCATATCTTCTCACTCACAGATATGAACTGCATGTTGTATTTCTACGTAGATGGTGACCTTGACTGATCTATGGATACCATCTCCATTATCAAAAGCAGAGGGAAAGGAGATTGAGAAGCTGTCTCTTCTTGGACCATTTCTTAGTCCGTCTGTGTTTTCTGAAGATTGTGTAAGTAAATTAATTACGCTTACAAAATTCAAAACATGTTTTACGTATGTATATAGCTACATGTAAAGCAACAATGCATTTTTTGTGTCCTATAATGTCAGCCTTACATAACACTCACATAATAATTATATTGTAGCATTGGAAGTGCTTTTCATGTATATATGTTGTAGGTCAAAATGAAATTCAGGTTAAAATGATTTTAACCTACATGTAGTTTGATTCTCACTTTCCTTTGTCTTTTAACCCTAATTATTCATGATCCATGAATAATTAGGGTTAAGAGACAAAGGAATTTCATTTTAACCTGAATTTAATTTTGACCTACAACATATATGTATGGTATTTATTATTAGTTACACTTATTCCCAGACAACCTATTTGTTTGATGTACGTGATCAGTATACCAATCCATTGAACATCAGGTAGCCTAGGGCAAGAACATTTTATGCTGAACCGATTATTTACAGAGGGTAATAATGTTCTGGTGTGTGAAAGGCGCATTTTTAGAGTCGGAAATGACATATCTGTCGTTGTTTTAAAAGACATTTTAGTTTAAGCAATGCTTCTTGAAATTAGTGTTCAAGATAATGTTATTTTTGTGGATTCCAATGGTAGATAATTTTTCGGTCACTGAATTTTTTGTGGGTAAGTAATATTTCAATGGGCAAAAAGAGCCAGTGAAATGTGTAGGTGAAGTTAGCCTTTGTGGTAAGCTGCGTTTTATTTTAAACTTTTGTGCGTTTTTTAGTTCCAGATATAGTGCAAGGTTTTTTTTGCGGTTATAAACTCACAATGGTTTGTACCTAGGCGGGAGGGGGGAGACCCTCGTTTAAAAGGATGGGGGTGCTTGACAGAAATTTTGAAAAGAACCCAAGAGGTACCAAGGACCTCTAATTTCTCCAGGACAACATCAAGGTCCTTGCATTCCTCTTCATTTGCAAAATCCAAACCATCAACAATCTCCAACATATCAGCACCTAGGCATGTGGGCAATGTCGCCATCACCTCCTCCTTTGGTTGTTTGCCAAATGAGATGCTACTTCATAGTTTTACCACATTTGCTAAATTTCCCTTAGTTTCAAGCTTCAAAGGAAATAGAACATTAATTTTTTATAGAACAGCAGGAGTTGCTTTAGTTGATTCTCCCCTTTCGCCTGGCAT